>VZTY01013334.1:0-46011 GCA_013400935.1 Turnix velox
GGGGGGGGGAAGGGAAGAAAAAGAGTAATTAACAGCCCCAACTGTTCCCAGGCGGTAAGACGGAGGAGAAGTAGTCCCGGCCCGCCCTCACTGGCCGCATCACGCTGGGCGGGAGCGCGGATCCCTGCGCGGGGTTGCTAAGGGTGAAAGTTTGCCGTGAGTTAGCTCACTTGGGGCTTGGGCACGGGAGGCTGTGGGCCGGTGGGGCGAGCAGTAGGTGGTGGCGACGACGACGACACTGACGACACTGACGACGGTGACACAGGCACAGAGCACCCGCACCGTCACCACCACCACCTCCGGCCGTCCCGCACCACCTCCGGCTCGAGCCGCAGCCCCCGGGCCCGCCCCGCGGAGGAACTTCAGCACTGCCGGGGATAAGACGAGGGTGGGGACGGGACGGGGCAGTGACGCTTAGGCACCGCCCGAGCTCCGCTGGCTGCGCCCACGGTCCCCGACAGCCGCCCGCTCTGGAGCCGAGGACGAAGTAAGTGGGGCCGGCGGTGCGTCCCTCTCAGCCCCTTCTCCAGACGAGTCTCCCCAGGTCTGTCTCCCTTTAGTGGGCTCGGTGTGAGTAGGCTCATTTACCGTCTCATCGGAGAGTAACGAGCCGCTGCAACCCTCCTGGTGGGGATAAGAGGGGTGTCTGGAGGGATTAGTGGGGTAGGGGGTGCGTAAGTCATTGAGTTGCTGACGTTTTGCGATGCCGTAATACACCGTTTTGTGTCCCGTTCTCCTCCCGCGCTCAGTCGGATGGGGGACGGGGTGCGGCTCGGCCCCGAGAAGGGGCGGCCGGGGACGAGTACCCTGGGGGCTGCCCGGAGTAACGGGGATGGTTGTTGTTGAGGGTGCTGCAGGTGTGTCTCCCTTCTCGCACGGCTTCAGCCCCCGCTGGCTCTGGGGGGTGGGAGGAAGATGCCCGGCTTCAACAAAGGCGCTATCGGGGCTGAGCGCTGCCGGACCCTATCCCGGCGGAGAGGATGTGTTATGAAGGCGGCGGGGACAGACAGATAGACAGACGGACGGACTGACTGGGCAGCCGACCGACCGAGGTGCCCTTCGTGGGCCGGGCCGCCCGTGGGAAGTGATCATGGGGCTGTGGGGGAAGGTCAGGCATTAGGTTTGCTTTGGAGAGGAAGTGTCGGGGGGGGGGGGAGCTCTACACCCACTCATTCCCTCCCCGATCTTCCGAGCCTCGGGGGCCCGCCGGGTGCGTTGGACCAGTAGCTCGCCCTTGGTGAGGAGGACGATACCTCTTTCCTCCTCTCCCCCTCTGCTGTCTTTTCACCTCTCCATCAAAGGGATTTTTTTGGGACTATGTTTTGGGGACAGGCGGGGACGACATACGGGGCTGTGGCCGCCCCCCAGCAGGGGGAAGGGCTCCCATGGGCTGGGGACGCGCCTCCCCATCCCCACCGAGATGGGAGGGGAAGAGAAGGGGGCGGCTGCCCGGCGGTCCCCAGCGCTGGGGCGTGTTCCTTCCCTCCCCATCCCCCCGTGGACAGCGGCAGAGCGCATGTGCCGTGGAAAATTTTTCGGCCTTGCCCCGCCGAAGGAAGCGCCAGTCGGGCCGGCTGCGGGGGCGCGGCGGTAGGTGTAGCGCTAGGCTGAAGTAGGTCGCGAAGCGAGGGTAGGGGGTGAGGACTACGACTCCCAGAGTGCCCCACGGCGGGGGGGGGCTAGGGATGTTTGTCCGGCTGGGCCACTGGAAAAGGTTGCCCTCCCGGGGAGGGGGTAACTGGCCCCGCGGGGTCGCTCGCCTCCGGTGGGGGGTTCTGTGGGAAGGCTGCGAGGGGGGCCCGTGTTCCGTCCGGGTGTTGTCCATCCTGGGACGAGAGGACGTGGTGGTGAGGGGCGAGACGGCGGCGGCAGTAGCCTCCAGGCGGTGCCCGCGGCAGGGAGGGGACGTCAGGCCTCTTATCAGGAGGCCGGAGGGATACCGGCAAGGTCACACGCCGTGTTTGCGCAGCTAGGTGGAGGGGGCATGGTTCCCGTGTTTGCTTTCCTCTGATGCAAGTGGTTGTTTGGCCCCTCTCTCCCCCAGTGCCTCGGTGTGCCGATCGAAGGGGATTGGAGGGAAGGAGCTTCTGCCTTCCCTCCGCAGAGCAGAGGAATAGCCCTTTGTGTTCTTCCCGCGGTACAATACATCTTTACTTTGGAGGTCTTGTCGATGTGGGCAAGCCTCTCTTAGTGGAAGATTTGTCAGAATACCTTTTACAGTTGATATTTAGTTGTTTCTTGTCTTAAGGCCGCGTCTTAGTTGTTTCTGTTTTTTCTTCATTTGTGACTATGTTATCGCATTCTGGTGCAGTACAGAGAGCTAGAGGGGGTCCTGCTGGAACACATTCTCCTGAGGACTCAGTGGAATCTCTGACTTTTTGTGCCTTTTGCACGTGTAAGCTACCTTGGCAGCTGCTGGTAGACTAATTAAGTCATGTTTTTCATAGTGAAGGTATAGAGTACTTTTTAGTAAGGAGTAATGCTTAAAGAAAAGCAAAAAGAGGCAGTGATTTATAATTGTATTTCCTTGCTGCCTTCTGCAGAAGATTGATAAAGATGTGAGCTTTTAATAGTATATTAAGGTATTTGTGTTGCACGTATATTGGTAATGAATTTTGGCCTGTACTCACATACCAATCTGTAATTTCTGATTTCTTAGTAGATTTTGGATCTGGATGTGGATTTATCATGAAATTAAGAGACTTAAACTATTTCTTCTCCTGCTTATTTTGCTGGGATCTTGAGCTTTTTCCTCCCTCGGATGCCTCAAAGCCAAAGAAGCAAGAAGGCTCCGTGTAATCCCCCCTTGAGGTAGTATGGGTCACATAAGCTCTTGCTCACGTGCTCTTACAATGGTTTGCTTTGTTCTCTTTTTTCTGGGAAGGACTTCATCTTTGTGGCAAGGCTCTTGCCTTCTGAAAGAGACTTCTTGCTGTTCTGTGAAAAACTCTGTATTCCTTTGGTATAGATGGCTGTGCTGCTGGGTCAGTGGCCTACCCGAAGTTGACATACTATTGTAATTCCTGAAAGAAGGTTTTCAATGGAAGACTTCTTTCTCTGTGTTTTATATTCTCATTCCTGTGGGGTTTTTCCTCATTGCTGGGTCAAACCCGAAGTAGTCCAGAACTGACCACCTTGGTGGACCTGAGGTGTGGAATCTGTTTTTGATTACTATCGCCCTGAAACCAAGTCTGTCTGAGCTCAGGCTAGTACATAAAAAGCATAGAATCCATACCCTTTTTTTTTTTTTTTGTAACAAAACCTCAAAAGACTTAGTGGCTTCTTTAATATTTATTTATTCCTGCTTGTCCGCTAAACTAGACTTTTTTTTCCTTCTGACCCAAGCCATCATGGATAGATGGCTGTGCTGCTGGAACTTTTCTGACACAATGTTTACTCTCCATTCCCACCCCCAAGTAATTGGCACAAGTCATAAGCACTGGGTTGAGTGCTGGTTGCATTAAAGCATCACCAAAGCCCATTTTAGGAAGACAATTGAGCATGGTGTGCCTGTTTGAGCAAGGTGAGAGCAGCTGAAGACAAGATGGCCTCGACTAAGCTGCCAGTTAAAAACTGGATATTCTGCTTCCCCCCCAGAGAGGTACAGAGACTACTGTAAGTGTGCTTCCTCTCAAAATAACTGTGGGAGTTGTCTTCTTGGATGTGTGACAGAGTGAGGTGCTGACCTACCTGGGTTTTTAGTTTGTACTTATATACAAATTTGCAAAGGATGTTTGTCTAATGGGAGAGTTGAGTGTTGTGGTTTTTGCATTGTGCTTTTGTGGGTTTTCTCCATTTCAGAGACTTCCTCATGAGGCAGGGAGGGGAGGTGGATTACTTCAGTCTTCAGCAAGCAGTTTCAGTTTTTAGTGATAAGTAGATGCCTGGTTCTGGCAGAGCTTGTGTTTCTTCTGCTCAGGGATAAGTGATCTGAACTGCACTGGACAGGCTGTTTGCATGAGTGTGTTTTCTCATCCTGGGCACGTTTCCTTTCCCCCCACTCCACCTGAATTAAATGGTGATTTTAGTCTTGTTGAATCACAGAGTTTCAACTGGTTACACTTAATAAGATACCTGCCTGCCAGTCAGGGAGATAGTAACCATGGGCTGGCAGCTGGTGCCTCAGGACCCTCCCTTGCTTCTCATCCCTTCTGCGGTTGTGCCAGCAGGACATGGCACCTGGCCTCCTGCAGAAGCGGCTGTCCTTAGAGCAAGCATTTTCCTGCAAAAGCTGCTGAGCAAATCATGAGGCTGTTGAGGTGCTGCACTTGTGTTCTGGAGAGAGAAGCAGCGAAATGCCAGGGCAGAGAGAGAGAGGTGTGTTAGATGAGCTGAAATAGCTCTGTTGGAGCAGACAGTTGGCCTGCTGGGTTTTGGCAGCGATACTTGGCAGTGAGGTAACTATAACATACGTGCCTATGTGTGGGTAGTAACTGCACCCTTACCTCTTCTGTAGAGGACAAGGAAGGCTCCTTTCTATCAGCATCTCTTCATTTTGGGGGCCAGTATGTGGGGTGATTCTCCTAGAGAGTGTTACTGTCTGTGCAAACTGCTCATTCTGCTTTTGTTAATGAAAATATGCTACTTTTATGTCAATGGGTGGAGAGCTGTTGCAGTCTCTCATCTTCCATCCTTTTCTCTCTTTCCCTAGGTCTCTTTGGAGCCAAATACTGTCTATGTGTGTGTCATTTTGTCTCTTTTAATACACTGCCCTGACTTGCTTGCTGCAAAGGGAGTATGCATCTGGAGATTAAAGTTGCTCTTAACTTCATCATCTCATACCTGTACAACAAGCTTCCTCGGAGGCGGGCAGACCTGTTTGGTGAGGAGTTAGAGCGCCTGCTGAAGAAGAAATATGAGGGTCACTGGTACCCGGAGAAGCCTCTGAAAGGATCTGGCTATCGCTGTGTTCATATAGGGGAGACAGTGGATCCAGTGGTGGAGCTGGCAGCCAAGCGAAGCGGGCTGGCTGTGGAGGATGTGCGTGCTAATGTTCCAGAAGAGCTGAGTGTCTGGATTGATCCTTTTGAGGTTTCCTACCAGATTGGTGAGAAGGGCTCTGTTAAGGTCCTCTACCTGGATGACAGCGAGGGCTGCAGTGCTGCCGAGCTTGACAAAGAAATCAAAAGCAGCTTCAACCCCGATGCCCAGGTATTTGTCCCCATCAGCAGCCAGGACAACTCACTGTCCAACTCTCCATCCCCCTCCTTTGGCCAGTCGCCTAGCCCCACCTTCATCCCTCGCTCTACTCAGCCCATCACTTTTACCACCGCCACCTTTGCTGCCACAAAGTTTGGTTCTACCAAGATGAAGAAGGGTGGAGGAGCTGGAGGAGGAGGCAGTGGGGCTGGGCAGCAGCCAAGGATGGTCAGATCTCCCACCACCAACCTGCTGAAGCACAAGGGCCTCTCCCTGTCTATGCACTCTCTGAACTTCGTCGGCAGCGCTGGGAGTCAAGCCCCACAGTCACAGCTCTCCCCCAATGCCAAGGAGTTTGTTTACAGTGGTGGGTCACCAGGGGCCAGCAGTATCTTCTTTGATGGTGTTGCCAGTGAGAGCCAGGCCAGCAGCATCCCACCAGCATCACAGTTCAACACAGGCACAGGCAGCACCTTTGATATGGCTCAGGTCTTTGGTGGCAGCACCAACAGCCTCTTTTTGGAGAAGTCGCCCTTTGTGGAAGGACTCAGCTACAACCTGAATGCCATGCAGTATCCCAGCCAGTCGTTTCAGCCTGTCGTCCTGGCCAACTGAACACAAGGAAGGGAGTATTTTGGGACAGGGAGGGAGGGGGGGAAAACAAGAACAAAGCAAACAATAAAGAGGGAGAGACAGGAGAAATAGAAATATACTGAAAATACTCAAATCTTATAAATATAGCTTCTTGGGAAGAGAGAGAGCCTAGTGTTGTTGCGCTGTGCTGGCAACACTCCTGAAGCACTGACTTGCTTTTTAACTCAGTCCCTGAGCTTTTTTCCGACTCACTTTTTTATTCCTTAAATGAGTCTCGGGATTTGGGTTTTTTTTGGTTTGTGTTCTCCCTTTTCCCCCCACCCAGCCCAGGACCGTTGCAACCATAGGTCATGATGCTCCTGATGCCCTGCACCCCTTCCCAGTGCTGGACACAGGGCTCTTCCACCTGGGTGTAGGGAAGTTGTCTTCATACGACCTCACTGGGGGCTGGAGGAGGGACGAAGAGAGGATGAGTCAGTATCAGTGAAGAGATACACACGCTGTTGTTGCGTGCTAGCCAGAAGTGGGTGGGTGAGCAAGCTTGCTTTTTCTGTTACGGTTCTGTGTGTAGACCGAGAGCATCTACTGTGCCCATGGGCATAGGCTGTTGTACTGTTGTTTTTCCAGCCCAGGCTGGTGTCAGCTGTTCTGTCTGTGCACTGAAAAGCCCTGACTCTTCTCCTTGACCACCTCCCAGCACGTAGCAAGGAGTGCAGGGCATTACTGTGAGATGGCTTCTTCCTGCTCCCTTCCTCTTCTGGACTTCTAGGCGCAGCTACAGGAGGACCACTTTGAACTGAGTGACACTAGCTATTGTCCCATATAGAATGTGAGCAAGAGGACCTTTCCATGCCCTCCCTGGGCAGGCTGGTTGATCCAGGTGACAACCCTGAAGTGTAGAGATGCCACCTGCCTGTCCTTGTGTCTGGGGGAAGTAGTGCTGAGCCAGGCAGTCCCACTTGGATCCTGCCCCTGCTTTCCCACATGTTCTTCCCAGCAGCGGGGACCAGTGTTTTTCTGGGGTGGTCTCTGAATTCATCTCCATTCCTCAGAGAGGGAATCCCTTCTTTTTCAGTTAGAGAAGCAGCATGATTTTGAGGAGAAAGGGCTGTGTTGTTGGAGTGGTAGCATAAGGGTTTGTGCTTTCAGCCAGGTACATAGTTGACTAAATTCTCTCTCCTGCCCATCTGTAAGAGTGGGAGGAGGTGGCTGATCTGGTGCAGAAGGGAAGCACCTAGCATCAACTCATCATTCCAACCTGATCATGTCAGTATGG
Organism: Turnix velox; assembly: GCA_013400935.1. Taxonomy (NCBI): domain Eukaryota; kingdom Metazoa; phylum Chordata; class Aves; order Charadriiformes; family Turnicidae; genus Turnix; species Turnix velox. The sequence goes on from VZTY01013334.1 coordinate 7,010, forward strand.
ATGGTGGCAGGTTAGAGCAGAACAGGGATGGGCACTGAGAGGGCAAGTGGCTGTTCCAGCATGTGAATGTGTGGTAACTCCCTGCTAGAAGGCTGGGATCTGGGAGCATGCATGCAGCTTCCCCAAGATGATGTGCTGCAGCTGGACAGTAGTGGCGTTTTACTCGGTCGCTTTTGTGTCATGGTCTCAAAAACCCACCTTTACAAGAAGCTGAAGGAGGGCTGCTTCTTGCCCAGATTGGGTGAAGGCTCTCTAGGTGGGAAGAGGGTCTCCTTGGAGTCTGTTATGGCAGTATGGAAGCGTGCAAAGGGGAGAGAGGTGGAGATGATGAGACTCCAGTCTTTGATGTTCTCAGTTAAAACAAAAAATAAGCTTTTTGTTGCATCTCAAATTTGAGTTTTGGTTCTCTTTTTAATTATGTCTCTGGAGCACCTTCTGAAATTCACTTCTTTATCTGTTGAACCAATATACTCTTCTTAAGACATCCCTGTTTCAGGGGAGATGAACCTGAACTCATGCATTTCCTGCTTTCTTCCCTCAAGCTGAGATGATGGCAGTCTGACCCTCTTGTGGTTGTGTTGCCAATGAGCCTTTGCAGAGGTCTGATCCAGGGAGACTGCTGCTGCCTGGAGCTCTTCAAAGGGAATTTCCAGTACACCCTACCTCTCACTGGGTGACTGGAGGAGGCATGTTACTCACTTTGTGACCAGTTTGGTCTCCTGAGCAAGCTGCTTGCCATCATGCTGTGACCAATATGCTATGCTGTGAGTGGGTGAGGAGAGCAGAGCCCAGCTAACTTCCTCCAAGCTAGTGTCCGCAGCCTCCACCCTGCAGGTTTCCAGACCAGGATGAGTTGGACAGCAATGGCTGAGCTGTTGGGTTTCCCTTTTTTCTTATATATGTATATAGATAGTTTTTTTTCACCCACTCTTAGGGATGTTACCACTGCCACCCCATCCTCCCCAGAGTGTGCTACTGAGTGCCAGCCCACTTGCCACACTGGACTGAGGGACACTCATCCCGCCATGGCGGGACCAAGGTCCAGTTGTCCCCAGCCATCCCCACATCTGACAAAGCCACCTGCAAGCCTCTGCTGGTGGGCAGAGGGTTCCTTTCCAGCACAGGAAGAGGTGGGGATACCCCCTGACCACGTACTTGTGTGTGTGAAGCTTTGATGCTGCTTTGCCCTGCCACACGTATTATACCTGCTTTAAAAATTAGTGGTGTGAGTGGAAGGAGGAAAAGAGGAGGGACCAACCTCTTTGTAGAGAAAAGCGTGCTTCAGAAATGTTCCTCCAGCATCAGACAGCAATGGAAACTAATGGCCTTTTCAGGTCTTTTCTAGTCTTGGATGTAGGCGTTAAGCTTCAATTTAATTTTTTAAAAACCTGCACTAATTTACCTGGTTTCTTAGGAAAAGAAGAGAGAAATTTTTTTTTTTTTAACTTTTATTTTTTATGGGTTTGTGATCTTTTTGTTGATGTCCATTTGTATTGAATAATTTGCTATGTTTGTAAAATGTAAGAGGTATATATAATATATGTATATTTCTAACGTAAAAGAAAAAACTGTAATTTTTTTCTTTTCAAGATTTTTTCTTAAAAAGAGAAACAATATTTTTTCAGGAAAAAACTTTAAAAAAAAAAAGACGAGGTGAAGATTCTTTTCNTGGGTTTGTGATCTTTTTGTTGATGTCCATTTGTATTGAATAATTTGCTATGTTTGTAAAATGTAAGAGGTATATATAATATATGTATATTTCTAACGTAAAAGAAAAAAACTGTAATTTTTTTCTTTTCAAGATTTTTTCTTAAAAAGAGAAACAATATTTTTTCAGGAAAAAACTTTAAAAAAAAAAAGACGAGGTGAAGATTCTTTTCTCCCCTCCTCAGCCTCCCTCCTTTTCCTCCCACCTCTCTCTGAGGGGTGAATCGACAGTTGCCTTGTGGGAGAGAAGGAGTGAGGGAGGGCAGACGTCTGTATGTCTCTGAGCAGAGGGTTTCTTTCTGAGTAGGGGGCTGCTGAGAGGGAGAACCAAGGAGAGGGGTTACTGTCTTTTTTCTTTTTTTCTTTTTTTTTTTTTTTTTTCTTTAGCAAAGGAGGAATACAATCAGAGTTTTGTATTCAGAATGTTGTGCAATATTTTGGAATGGGACATTGGTGTGTCTAGAGATTTAGTTAAAAACAAAACAAAACAAAAAAAAAGGTTGATCAAATCTGTACAGTTTCTATTGTTCCAGATTTTTTTAAGTTTGTATTAAAAGCATGATATGACATAATAACCTGTTGTTGTGTGGTGTGTGCTCGGTGGGGAGAGAACAGAACACCTCTTTCCCTGCCTGTTGCCAGCTGATGCAGCTGCCTTCTTGGGTTCAGAATAGCCTGGTGATGCCCAGGCTTGTGCAATGTGGCACAGGCAGCTGTCTGCCTGACCTCTGCCACAGCCTAGAATAGCAGCAGCATAGAAAAAAGTGGTGGTGTGCCTGGTCTTCCCGAGTTGGCTTCCAGGGAAGGGGAAAGGGAGAGAAGAGGGAGCTGAACACTTCACCTTTGGCACTTGGTGCCTTGGAGGCTTTCAGTCAATCATCAGAGTTCCTAAAATTCCTGTCTTGTGTGGGACTGGGTTCCATCTGGTACCACTGTGGAGATAGATGCAGCCTTTCCAGGTAGTGGTTTCTGCAGTGGGGGTGCTGTTTGGAGAGGGATTTCTTTCCCTACTGCAAACCAGTTTGGGGTACTTCCTAAGGAAAGGGAGCCTCAAGGTGTGTGTGCAGGCCATGCCCTCTGTGCTGTGTTTGTCCAAGGCAGCTTATCATAGCCACCTTGAGGCTGGCTATGAGAACAAGCAACAATGGTGGTGGTCTGATTTTGTCTCTAACTTCTCATTGGTCAGTTTTAATCAGAATGTCTTAGAGGGAGCTGCTGCTTTTTAGCCAAAGGAGATGAGGTGGCTCCTGTCCTGAAGAGGATGCTGAAATCTTATGGCCCACCCAGCCTCATCACCCTCCTTCTCCAGGGGTAGCTCCCAGTCTCCTGTGCCACTTAGAAAGCTGTTGAAGGGAGCTGCTCTGAATGTACTTAAGGAAACCACAGGTGGAGTGGGCTCTAGCTGCTTGCTCCCCATAGCATCCATTCCCACAGGCCCTCAACCCCTCTTAGCCAGAAATTCTTCCAGGAAGAGCTTGTGCTAAGTGAGCCCCAGGATGTTGGGCTCAGACTTGCTGAATGCTGCATGGGGGTACTGTCTCACTCCGTTAAGCAGCAGAACTATTTTCTTTTTTCCCTTTTGTGTCTCAGCCCTCTTGTAATCATTTATTTGAAGCACGTGCGAACTTCTGCCCTTACATTTCTGGAAATAGAAAATGTAGGGCGTGTGGGACTTCTTAATCCTTGTCCTGCATTTGCTGGGCTATGGCACAGGGAGGCATCGAGCCTTTCCCTTTTTGGGTGCAGGTAGTCCAGGTGGCAGGGCCTGGAGTTAGTTTACTGGCAACAACTGTGCAACATTGGCAGGTATTTGGGAAAAGGCTTAGCTTAGCTTCATTCCTCCTGAGGGATTTGCTCCTATGCTGTCTCAGGCAGCCTGAAAGCTGTGAGGAAGTGAAATGTCCCTCTCACTGCCCTGAAGCAGCAGGAGAAGAAGTCTGACAGGGCATGGGGATGGGAATCTGCCCTCCATCAGGCTGGTGAGGGGACAGAAGGATCTAGAGCCCTGAGCTAGGTGCCTGTGGGATGATACCCAGGTGTGGGAATGTTTGCTGGGCAGTGACTGAGTCAGTACCCAAATAGGATGCTCCAGCAAGACATAGTGACAAAATGGGACTTGTCTCCTAAAACCTCCAACGTGAGGGGTGTGGGAGTGGTGTTTAGACATTCTTCACAGAGGACTCCATTGTTAAGAAGAAAACTTGCAACCTGAGTCACAGAGGGGACAGGCTCCCACCTTGAAAGGAGAAAACAGCCTGGGTAGAACATGCCACAGGCTTCAGCCTTGGGCTTATCTGTGACAGCAGATATTTCTGTCATGGATCAGGCTGTTCTGGGAGGGAGAGGAAAAGGAAAGGAGGGAGGGCGGGAGAAAACCTTATGCAAGCCTGAAAAGCTGCAGCCTTGCCTCAATCCTTGTGTGAAATCCAGGCCCAGCAAAACAGCCCAAGTTTGGTCCATGAGCAGAACATCTGCTGCTGCCCCAGAACCTCCTGGAGACATGGGCCTACTGAGATTGAAAAACACATGGCACAGGTGCCACTAACAGTGGGTGTCCCTTCCATGCCCTGGCACTTGCTGACGTGCCAAGACCAGGAGGTGGAAAAGTACCACCTGGAGGCGCAGGACCCACCGAGTCCTTGGCGTCCCTGAGGATGGCTCATGCCAATGCCACCTGCTCCTCACGCACGTGGCTGCAGCCTGGCCAGTGTGAAGGGTGAGGCTGACACCACAGCCACAGAAGGACAGGCCACTCTTCCAACCTCACACGTATCCTCCCCCAGAGCGTGGGCACCAGACCAGAGGCTGGCTGTGGGCAAGGTTAGCAACCTCTCAACCCTTGTGCTTTTTCCTTCATTTTTTTATGGCCAGGCCTCAGTTCAAACAACTGGGAACATGCTTGCCCCAGCCCATGTAGAGCTGTTCTTCCATTGTCACCCTGGCAGCATCCTGTGTCGATGTCTCCAGAAACACAGTCTGCTTTTTATAAAGCTGATAAAGAGCAAATCTTTGCCTTCCCCCAGCCCCCAGGTTCCCCAGTGAAGGCTAAGCTCCAGCCTAGTGCTTTTTCATCATCCTGGTCAGCAATTTGTGTGGTGGCAAATTTGTGTGTGGCCAATGCCAGTGTCAAAAGTTTTTTCTTTGGGAAACCTCTAGAAGCCTGGCAGTAGGTTAGCAAAAGATCTCTGAGGAGAATCATAGAGTTGGAAGGGACCTTTGAAGGTCATCTAGTCCAATCCCCCTGCAGTGAGCAGGGACATCCTGCACTAGTTCAAGTTGCTCAGAACATCATCAAGCCTGGCCTTGAATGACTCCAGGAATGAAGCCTCCACCATCTCTCTGGGAAACCTGTTCCAGTGTCTCACCACTTTCATGGTAAAGAATTTCTTTCTAATGTCTAATTTCTACCTGTCCTGCTCTAGTTTAAAACCATCGCCCCTTGTCCTATCACTGCATGCTCTGACAGACAATCCTTTCCACAGCTTTCCTGTAGCACCCTTCAGGTACAAGCAGCCCTCTATGAGATCTTCCCAGAGTCTTTCAGAGTGTTCAGGCTCAAATTTTGCCACCTTGCCTTGAGGAGAAGTGCTGCTGGAGGTGAGGGGGGACTTGCTCCCTCTTCACTGAACATCAAGGAGTAACACTGTCCTATTCTGCAGTTGCTGAAACTTAGCTGAGGTGGGGTTTTTTTGCTTATTTTCATTGGCGCAGCACAGCCCTGACTGCTGAAGGAACCAGATCCCTGTGAAAAAGTGTATCCCTCCCACTCAGCAGGGTGTTTCCATCAAGGACAAAGTTTTCCTTGAAGTGAATCAGCCAGAAACTGCTTGTAGAGGGTGAAGCTTCCATCATCAAAAAAGAAGAAAAGATTAAATAAAAGAACCAATGATTGTGAGGGTAATGAGCAATGTTGCTGCAGCAGGACACGCTTCTTCCATGGGCCTCACTTAGCCCAAAGAGGTCAGCAAATTCAGACAACGATCATTTCCAGCTTCCCTGAGCAATAAGCTCTTTTGATTTCCTGATCTTCGTGGTGTGGGGTTCAGTGTCAATGTGTGCTGCTCTGGGCTCCTGCAGAAGACTCAGCAACATCACAGCAGGCCCTGGAGAACTTTTCAAAAATTTTCTGACGTCTCCCCTCACCTTTGCCTCTACTCAGCCCCACTGTGCAATGCCCAACTGCAGCCCTGGACATGCCAGCATCGCCTGTGGAGCCAGCTTCCTACCCGAGCAGCACTGCACACAAGGAGCAGGTGAGAGAATTTGAGCACACAGGATAACTGGGGGAAAACCTGAAGATACTTCATCCTCTGTAGAAGGTCCAGGGTTTGCATCCTTGGGGTGACAGAGTCAGTAGGTGGGAGAGCACAGGGGAAAGAAGCAGCAGAGTTGTCTGTAAGATTGTAATCATGAGCTAGGGGAGAACTGAGAGAAGCAGAAGGAAGGAGGACAGCATTATGGGGACACCTGAGATGTTTACACACAAACAGTTGGAACTCTCCTCTTCCCCTCATCACACAGTGAAACAGTGTGTTTTTCTTGTGACCCAACACAAGTTGCAGCGTAGGCCTCCTTCCCAGAGATGGCACAGCCCAGCTTAACCTCCCAGTCCCAGCCTGGCTCCGAGCTTGTCATACTCTTGCCCATGATTGTCCTCCAACTCTCCTGATAGATTAATCCAGACAAGGTGGTTCCCCTCTGAGGACACATCCAGCTCTTGCAGGGTGTCCATGAGTCACTGTGTTGTCATTACCACCAGCATAGAAGTGGAGATGCCAAGACCCAGCCATGGCTTCACCCCTCTCAGGGGGAGCAGGAGCACTGGGGCCAGTACTCATCAGTCTCCCCTGTCCTCTTCATGGTGATTGCACCAGTGCTGGGAGCCGCTCCAAATGGGAAAGGAGTTTGCAGGGGGACTGGATAGAGACACGCACGTGTAAGACAGCTCATCCTTTGCAGCCACACCATTACCAGCCATCCACCAAGAAAGGGAAAGGGCTTGACAAACATAGACAAAAATAGGATCCATCAAAATAGACCCAGAAAAGACAGAGGTGGGCTGTGATGCATTGAGGCAGAGCTGAAAGTGCCCAGCGCTGCCAAAGAGAGTAGTCTCCAAGCGTAAGCAGCCTCTGTTGGACTGGGCATAGAATGCTGTAACTTACAGCCTAGGTGCTAACACATCAGCACAGGGAACCACAAACTGCTGGTTTCTGGAAACAAGCAAGGAAACTTTCCTGTATTCCAGGTTATAAATCACAGCACATACTGAGTGAGCTGTGAGATCTCACTTGGTCCTTCAGACTAGAAATTTGTGCATTGAGGCTGTGATAGGTACAAAGTCAGTTAAGGAACATTATTCTGTTCTGGTAAGACTTTATTTTTTTATCTCTGAGTCATTCTCTTCTCCAAAGGCACAGTGCCCTTTAGAAAAGATTATTTTCCTCCATGGAGGTATTTATTATTGGAATTTTTTGACCAAACAGTGCACATAAATAGAAACCTTCACGAAGCCAATGGTTACAGAGGTTATAGTGGGGTCTTCAATATCCCCTTAGCAAGGAGAGAACAATACAACCTCTAACCAGTACATACTCCATCAAAGTCATGCTAGACCTGTATTTCTTACAGGAGAAAGCCACTGATCACATCTCTCTGTCATATAGATATTCAGCACACAGACAACACTGCAGCTGAGATTTTTCTATATACTTCATATTTTTAAGAAGAAACCCTGTGCCTCACAAAGTCTACTTTAAAATGCTTCAAAAGGATCTGGGTCCCTCCAACCTTGGCCCCCGTGTTTTATATTCTGGGGTGCCTGAGTCTGAAGCACTGAGAACACAGAATAACTGCTAAGAGCTGTTCAGGTCTTCCACTGGTACCCAGTTGATCTCTGCCCCCTGTCATGGAGCTTTCCTGGAAAGCGGGATAAACTGGTTGAGTGAGGTTATCTGAAGACCATGAATGGAATCTGCAAAGCATCAAGAGGAAGTGGAGGTCTGTGTTAGTGTGTGCTCACCCTTCCCGTGCCTGGCCAGTAGAGCTGCATAATCCAGGACCAGCTAGGGCTGGACACCTTTCTTTAACATACCTGATATCTCCTGCAAAGTTGTGTGTGTGTCTGCCCCAGAGCTGCTCTGACTGGGTTGAGCTGTGAGAGCTGGTGGGAACTGCCCATTACCATGAAGAAGCTACAAAAGCAAGACTACAGCTCCCTCGTGGAAAAGCCCATATCACCTCAGTGGTGCTGAAAAATATCCCACAAATGGTTGAAAGTGCCTTTTGGCTTTACTGAAACAGGTTGCCCAGAGAGCCTGTGGATGCTCTTTCCCTGGAAAAGTTCAAGGCCAGGTAGGAGCAACCTGATCTAGGGGATGGTGTCCCTGCCCATGGAACTAAATGATCTTTGTGGTCGCTTCAAACTCAAACCATACTATGATTTTATGCTCTCACCTGTGATATCACCTTGTTGAGGAAGGTATGATTAGTACAGGGACCCTTCACTTATATGATAATCTTTGATTTTTCTCACTCTGCCTGCAAGGTCTGCAGACAGAAAGGGTTCTCCATTGCAGGCTGTGCTGCTGCCCTGCCAGCCAAACACGGAGAACTATTCCTCTCCTCCCATGCCTACCAAAGCTGCTGTTTGCCCACTTCTTCACTGTAAAGTACTGGTGGGGGAATTAGTAGCTATTGCTTCTGAAGGGACCCATGTTTCCTCCTGGAGGTAATTATCACTTGCCAGGATATTAGTAATTTTTTTGGTGGTAGTGATTGGCTTTCCAGGCTCTGCCACAGGCAAAGTGGGCTGTGGGGTCATGGCATTCCACCTTGCAGCCACACAGAAGCCTCCTGCTTAGGGGCACAGCCAACCTCACTCCTGCCTGCAGCCCGCCCTGCCAAAGCATTTCCTTGTGCTGGGAGAATACTGGCCTCTTCACCCCTCGCCAAGCAAAGCAGGTTGGGCCTCAGGGTGTTAAACCTACACTCTGGTCCACAGCTGAGTCTGTCTACTCACCCTTTGGATGCTCTTCACCAAGCAGACTAGAAAGGATAAAGTAAATGGATGCAATTGGATCTCTGTAATACTTGTTGTTAACACCTACCTGCTGTCACACGCTATAGGAAGAGCCTGAGAGACCAGATAATGCCACCATGGGCACTGGTATCTTTTTTTTTCTCCTAATTATTTTCCCTAAACGCTCTGGTCTGATCCTGTGAGCAAACAGCAGCCAGCAGAAGGGGGAGCAAGAGAGAGTTCTGCCACCGGTGAGCAGCCGTATCTCTCTATAGTACCTTCGACTCCTGCTGTGATCAGCCTGGTTAGATTTTTTCCCTACCACATCTCCTCCTTGTCTTCTCCACTTCCCACGCATGCCCTGCCTGCCTGGCAGTGGCTGACCTCCATACAGTGAAGCAGCATTTGCTAAAATACTTTCATAGCACATAGCTGTGGGAGCTTGTCACTGTGCTGCAACACTTGGAGCTCCAAGCACACTGAGAAGAGCACTGGCTGCACACTGGCACGTCTTGCAGCACTTGGCTTGTCTGGCAGAGGTGTCCCAGCTCTGTTAGCGCTGCTGCAATAGCCCAATTAGTAGCTCAGGTGTTGCCACAGTCTTTGGCTGGGGCCCAAAAGCTAATGACAGAGCAGGTGGCAGATGCGAGGATTGCAAGAAGCATGACCGGACTTGAGGGGAGCTTGTTCTATAAAGTTTGTTGAGGCCATTCTCTTCTGACCAGCTGGGATGATGGGATTTGTAAGGTGGATTCTTGCTTTGTGGAAATATTCAAAACACCCTTCAGCCTTTGAAAAACGCTGCAGCTCTGTTTGGCTCTCCCACCCCTCTCAGGATGTCCACAATTATCCTGGGATTACTGGAGTGTCCATACCCATGACAACTGGTTTACAGCAGGAGGAAAGCCCAGAGGTGTTTAATCAGAAGCAATGTGGCAATGGGACATCGACACGCCATGTATGTTGATGCAATGTGGTGGTAGAGGAGCATAAATGTCATTGTCTTACCAAATCCCTGTGCTGTTTGTCTACTGCAAATGGCCTGAGGCACTTGGGAACTACTCTCTGCAAAGCAAAGCTATGGAGGGAAGCTGGGAGAGAGAAGAGGCTGAAGAGTGGTGGTGGAGAATGTAAAAGTGTATGGGCAACTCTGTGAAGAACGTGCAACTTGACATGCAGCAAGAGCTTGAGGAGATTTTTTCATGTAGGTTGAAGAACTGGTTAAAAAGAGGCTCTGATCAAAGAAGCTGTTCCTGCAGTTTGCCCCCTGCTGTGCTTACAGAAATAGGAGTTGGTATAGTCTTTGTAGCCAAACAGGATTATGTCAAACCACCTCATGCCACCATTCAGTTCATTTAATAAGGGAAACATTTGAGTATGGGCTAAATGGTCAAGCCAAAAGGGAGGCAGGTTTCTGTGATCACCACACCATGTTGTTTACAAGTACAAAACTGCTCCTGTGGTGCTCTGTACAAAGCAGAAAAGATGCAGCTCTGCTTGCTCAGGCACACAGATGAGTCAGGGTATGTGAACCCTCTGTGACTTCTGTCCCAAGCTCTTGTCATCGGCTTTCCCTAGAGACTGCTTCTGCTTCTGTTGTGCTTCAGTGGGAGCTTTATGGCCCTTGGGTGTCTTGCCTCCAAGTGAGCTCTGAAGAAAAGAGATCAAAAGGTCTGTTCCTGGGCCTGTTTCCACTATGTCAATGTTTTTGTCCCCCCGTGGCTACAGAAACACCTTCAGGATTAACCTCCTTGCTACTGGAATACAGCCCCATCTTGCTGACAGCTTTGAGACAGTGGCTGTCAGGGCAGCCATTTTGTATTTATAACAATAATTTTATACTAATACCATGTCACAGTTGGGAAGACAGAAATGACTAATTAAAATGATGGGGAGACAGTCAAGTCATGAGAGCATTACTCAAGTGCAATTTAGCTAGGAAGCTGTAATTTGCGGCTCAGCTATTACAAAAATACCACAGGACTTAATTCATGAGATGTCATCATCAAGGTGTAACATTGTTATCCCACCTGAAAGCAGCTCCAGGCTACCCACCACCCAGCCTGGGCATCAGGTCAGAGACACCCCCAGAGCATGACCCTGTCTCCCAAGTGGTCAGCACTGTTTCCAGAAATCACCTTTTTTTTTTTACCGACCTAATACAAGGTAAGCCCAAAATGTGTCAGCTTGAAAACAGGTTCATGGTTCAGCGTGGCCTTGCTCAAGACCTGGGTAACACTATCAACAGTGGGAAGTGGAATTCCAAAGCTCTACTGCTCCTTGCATAAATACTTCTTCATACTCTATATAATTTTGCAGCTGTTGCTCTCTGTCCTGGCCCATCTCCAGATCCACTGATGAAGAAGATGATGAAGAAACTACTTCATAGCAAAGGGAAAGCCCCAATGAAGCAGCTTGGTATTTGTTAGGTAGGGTTTAAGCCAGGCTCAGAGTGGACTCTGCAGAACCCCTTGAGTGCATCCCATCACTGCCTGAAGATCCCAAGGTTTGTAGATGCCTGCAGCATAGCGACTTCAAGTAGCAGAGGACAGGCAACAAACATCAGCCTCTATGGGTCTGATGCAAATTAATGGGAAAGCTGGTGCACGAAGCACATGTTCTAGCAGCTACGCTCCCTCCTCTACTGTGTCAGTCTCTCCTTTTACAGCTGTAGCAACAAGTAGTGGAGGTCTAGAATGGTGGAGCTGCATAGGAGGAGGGCTTAACTGAGAGATGTTTGAGATGCAGATGGGTTTGGAGCCCACGGTCTTGGGTAGAACTAGTGTTTGGTGGTGTAATATGGCTTGTAGGAGTTTAAGGGCTCTTTTATTGACAGCTCCTGCACTACTTTGGCTAGTGCCCACCACTGACTGATGAACGAAGAAGGAGAGAGATGATGCAGCAAGAGGAGACAGTAAAGGATGAGGATAGAGCAAAAGAAACATGAAGATCAAAGTCTAGCCAAGAGAAAAATTAAGCACAGAAAGCAAAGGAGATGGAAGAAGAGGAAATTAATGAACAACAAAAAGGGAGTAATGAAAGACACAGGAACCCTCCAAAGCCAAAACAGAGGGGCAGGAAGGAGCAGAACGTGGATAAAACAACAGCTCCCATACCTGTCATGTTTATCTCCTACTGTTGCTTGTCTTGGAAAAGATGAGCCTGTTTTTTTCTATGAATGCTTAATGAGCAATTAGCATAAATGCCTTACTCGATACCTTCCTTTTTGTGACGTTTGAAGGTAAATGATGTATGTTACAGGAGAGAAAAAAAAGATTCCATGCAGCTCAAGGAGGGCTTGCATCCCCATGAGAAAAAGCTCCTGGAGTAGTTAATGCAGGCACAAGGCCTGTGTGAGAGGCAGCAGGAGCACCCAGACTCTGGAAAAGGGCTGTTTTGGTCCCAGAGAACCAATAGAAGAGGGAAAATTGTGAACACATCTTAGCAGCTCAGTGCCAAAGAAAATCACTGCCTTGAAGAAATACAGCTGAGGTCTTTCATGTAGCTGGCCTGCATGTGGTCCCTCTGCAAAATTCTGTCTCTGCTCTTTCAGCTCCTCACCCGTGACTGCCAATGTGGACATCACACTCACCAATGACACCTCCTTTTCTGTGTTCTAGAAATGCCCAGTCTCTTCCCAGCTTGGCTAGCAGCAATTCCTCAAACCTCCTGCTGCCAGCAGGGCTGCCAGTTGCATCTCTCCTCAATAGGAGAGGAGGAGGTGACTGTGATGAGGCTCAGCCTAAGCACCGCATGTGCCTGGGACCTTGGTTGGTGCCAGAAGGATGCAGAGGGAGAATGAGTTTCCCCAAGGGTGGATTCATTCACAGGCCTCACAGTGTGTCTGGTGAAGTGATGCAGAGCCAGGAAGGACATGCACTTGGACTTACTCATTGCTCTGGGATGTCAGTCTTAATGGAAAACGGCAGGGAGTAGTTAGAATTATCCATAAATATTTACTAACTAAGACATCCATTTTCCTCAAGGTTGCTAGAAGTCTATAGCTGGATGAAGTTTCTGGACTGGACTCTGGATCCTGCTCCAGTATGAGGAGAACCAAAGCATCATCCCAGAGCCATCCTGGTGACCCCAGGCCATGTCTCCTGTGCAGCAAGTGGCTACATGGTTGCTAAACCAGCCCCAGGCTTGACAAGTCCTCAGACAACAACATGGCTACTGCCTGTGGAACATGCTGGTTTGTGGTTATGGAGACAGTTCAGTGCTGTTTGAGGCAGGGCTGGGCTGCATAGTTCTCCCTACTGAGGGAGTGGGCTGCAGAGAAAAGCCAAAGTTTCCCTTTGCTCCAGGAAAATCTGACCAGGGCTCAGTGTTTTTTTTCTTTTGCGTGTAAAACCTGGGGTCCAAACAAGTGCTTTCCTTCCCAGCCTGCACAGCACAGGCACGAGTTTGGCACTCAGAAGACACACTTTAAATAACCACACTACAGTGACTCATGCCTTACCCAAGGCAGTCTGGCTGCTGGCGTACAGAGCATGAAAGCCGGTGATCTTTGGAAGAAGAGAGGATCCTACAGAGAGCAGACATATGGCTCAGTTCCTGGCCAGAAGGTGGGAGGGGTGGAAGCCTTGCTAGAGGGTGTGGGCTAGGAGGCTGGGGCTCAGCAGATGCAGAGTGGTGGCCTCTCCACTGCCCAACTCTGTCCTCCTGACCTGCTACCACATCTGCAGCCCCTTGTTCTGGAATTGTCCTGAGTCAGCAGCTTTTGCAACAGGGGGAGGTGGGGAAAAGCACATGGGAATAGTGCCCATGCCCAAACGTGGCTGACACGGAGGGGGTGTGGAATGCTCCTTTTGCCCTTTGCCTGCAGCATCAAGTAGGCAGAGAAGAACAGGCAGTCCTGATGGCTCCAGTGGACCTTCACCTTTCCCCCAGGCACTTAATTATCCTTCGTTTCTGCCACCAGTCCCAGCACTGCCTTTATGACCTTGCCTCCCTCTTGAAACTCTACCTGTCCACTTAACCCTCTCAAACCCCTCCCCACACCAGTTGCTGATCCTCTCCTCCTCACCCAGACCCACCTTCTCATGCCAGCTGCTTGCCCCTTCCCAGTTTCTAATCCTCTTGGAGAGCTGCTCTTGTACTCCTGACCTCCCTCACTTCCTGGTGTCATCTGCACATCCCTCCTCCTCCACACTGTCTGCAGCCACAACTTCCTTTCTGCCAATTACCTCTCAGGAATTTCTATGGGGTCTCCCCCAGCCCTTCACACAACCCTTGACCCCTTCCACAGTCCACGGCTGTGGCTGGGCTGCCCCTGACAGCCAAGAGAGCTGTTTTTCCCATCCCGGAGGCTGTTTCCAGGGACAGGCTTTGGCAAGGCAGTGTAAATGCCACATCCCTGCTTGTTCCGGGCCTGAAGCGGTGCACGCATGTCTGCCATTATGTAAGGCAAAGAGTGTACTGGAGCTGGGAGGCTTCAGGCTCACTTACACATTGTGAATGACAGCTGCAGAAATGAGAACTATTTTTAAAACTCCCCCCCATTCTCCCGGTCACCCTTCCCTCATTCTCTGGCTCTTCCCTCCAGCTCCAGCCGGCCTGTGTGCAGATGTCTGGTACTCCTGAGCAGCACTTTGTACTGCCTCAGAGGGACATACAGTGCCTCAGCACAGGTTTGGTGGTACCCTGAAGACTGCATCCCCTTTCAATCCTCCTTGCCCATCAGCAGTCTCCTGGAATCCTCTCCTCCTTCACCTTCCATGGCTCTCCTTGCTGGCAGGACCTGTGCTGCCCTTTTCCTCCCCCCAGCCTCTCCCTGTAACTTTAGAAAGGTCATTCCCTTCTCCTTGAGCTGTGGTGTTATCGCAATTCCTCGGAGCTGAGCGGAAGGGATCTCAAGAGGAAAAATAAATCCTGCCTTCTCATGTGGAAACCTGATACCCCAGCACCACCCTCTCTTTCCGAGAGAGGGCAAGAGACAGATGGTCCCAGCAGAACGGCTGTACCATCTTAGGGACTAGCAGAGGAGAAGCAAGGTAGGTGAGGAGATGACTAAGAGAGAGGCAGTACTGGTATCAGAAAGAGTTCTCAAAACCAGCAGTGTTTTGCACCAGAACACTGCAAGACAGGCACCACTCAGGCTGCAGCAATTGAGGATGGCCTGTGCACTGCTGCTGAATAGATACAGTCAGTTCAAGGATACACCCTGTAAAGAATTGAATGGAGAGACCAGCAACAATGAGATACCGCTTCACCCAGAACTGCAGATGCTGGTCTAGACATTCCTCCTTAGGAAGGATGGATGTGACCTGCAGCAGGTACAGAACAGTTTAGTGAGTAGCCATTGTCACTGCGTGGCTTGTTTAAAGCTTAAAACAGAAGAGGCTGAGGTGAGGCAGGACCTATGTGTCATGAATACATTCTAAGGCAAAAGTCTAAGTTGTTTTCCTAGAAGCTCATCTGGATCACAAATACATTTAGACTTAAAATTAGAAAGAAGTTCCTAGCAAGCCATGGTATAAACTTCTGTGACAGCCTGTCAGGCTGGAAGGTGGGCATAAGCAGCCTAATTAAGTAAGAGAGCCAGACAGACAGCTGGTAGTCACTGTATGGCAGGAAAGGAGGGAGCCCAGAATGAGCCATACACACATCTGAAATAAAGTTTGCTATCACTTTCCCAAGCTGGTCTCCAGACAGAACGGTACAGAGCTGAAACTTCATCATGTCACATGCTCTTTAAATTACATGTTATTAATATTCTGCTTTTGCATCACCTTGGATCTTTGAAGAGACAAGAAAGGTCATTCTTTTCCTTCCGAGTTTCTAGGAAACTCTTTCATTTCTTTCATCTCTTTAACCTCTCTGGTCAGGGCTAGACCACAGCACTGGGGTGAGGCAGGAAGGAGGACCAGGACCACTCCTTTTGATTTTAGTCATGCTTTGGGAGTATTGTTTTGCCTTGCTCACAGGCTCAAGACAAAGATAGCTCTAGGGCCATGCAGGCATTTCCTTCAGGCTTTGTGTGCTGGGACAACCTGGGGAGCTGGAGATGTTCACTGCTAGAAGCAGTGCCTTTTCTGGACTTCTTGGCTGCATTTTCCCTGTTGCATTAGCTTGGGAAGGTTTGAGACAGCTTTGCTCCCTACCACTTGTTCCCTCTGCTTTGTTCATATCTTTCAGTTTCTTTGGAGCTTCACCATGAGAGGAGAGGGGCTGCCTTCAAGCTGAGGTGGTCAGGATGTTCTCATTCCCTGGATGGCTCCCGTGTGTCTGTGCTCAGACACTGCAATCTGGTGTGTGCAGGTCAGAAGGACAGGAGTCAAAGTTCCAGGCCTATGGTTCCACGTGGCACAAAGCCTACGTTACCACACTACCATGACAAGGTCCCCAGCCTTGTGACCAGCATGCCAGCTATTTTTGCCTACTCAAAGTCCTCAGCGCCAGGGGCAACTGGGCAGAGCCCCAAGAAGAGCTGTCCAGAAGCGGGTGCCTTGATTAATGCTTCAGTGGGGTCAACTCAGGAGACTGTGGAGAGATATCAGAGGACAGCAGGACTATTAAGGGTGACTCCTCCAGCCTCTTGTCTCTTAATAATTTATTCTCAGGCCAGTTTGTCAGTTAATGACAACCTCAACATGAGCCACCAGTGTGCACTCGCAGCCAAGAAGGCCAACCAAATCCTGGGTTGCATCAAGAGGAGTGTGACCAGCAGGTCAAGAGAGGTGATTTTGCCCCTTTACTCGGCACTGGTGAGACCCCACCTGGAGTATTGCATCCAGTTCTGGAGCCCTCAACACAGGAAGGACATTGAGCTATTGGAGCGGGTCCAGTGGAGGGTCACGAAGATAGTCAAAGGGCTGGAGNTAATATTATATCGGATGGGAGGACTAGAAACAATGGATGTAAATTGGAAGGGGGTAGATTTAGACTTGAAAGAAATTAAGAATAAGAAAGAAATTCTTCACAGTGAGGGTGGTGAAACACTGGAACAGGTTGCCCAGAGAGGTTGTGGATGCCCCCTCTCTGGAGGTGTTCAAGACCAGGCTGGACAAGACACTGAGCAGCCTGATCTAGTGGGAGCTGTCCCTGCCTATGGCAGGGGGGTTGGAACTCGATGATCTTTAAGGTCCCTTCCAACCCAAACTATTCTATGACTCTATGATTCTATATGGAGCGAGTCCTCAGCCAGGTAGATCCCAGCCAGTGCTGCACTCCTGGATTATGCTTTCCTAGGTGTAAAACCTTATACTTGCCCTTGCTTGACTTCATAAGGTTCTTGTTAATCCAGTCTTCCTGCCCATCTAGGTCTTCTTGCAGGGCAGCTCTGTCCTTTAAGTGTCCACTGTTCAGTTTTGTATCATCAGCAAAAGTTGGCAGGCTACACTTGATCCCATCATCCAGATCATTCTAAGAGGATATGAAGAGCAGCGACATGAAGATAGTGTGTGGACTGCAGCACATTTCCTGTGAAGACAGGCTGAGAGAGTCGGGGATGTTCAGCCTGGAGAAGCAAAGATTCCAAGGGGGGCATTAATGTAGCCTTACAGAAGCTGGAGAAGGCCTACAGAAAAGATGGGGAGGGCCCTTTATCAGGGATTGTAGCAACAGTACGAGGGGTAACAGTTTTAAACTGAAAGCGGGAGTACCAGATCAGGTACTAGGAAGCATTTCTTTACTGCGAGGGTGGCGAAACACTGGACCAGGTTGCCCAAAGAGGCTGTGGCTGCCCCATCCCTGGAAGTGTTCAAGGCCAAGCTGGATGGGGCTTTGAGCAGCCCGGTCTCGGGGAAGTATCCCTGCCAATGGCGAGGCGCTTGGAAACTAACGATCGTCCCTCGCCGTTACCCCCTCCCGGATCCGTTCCGCCTCTTACCAGCCGGGGCCTCGCGGCGGGCGTTGCCGCAGTGCCCTCTGGTGTCCGCTGTTAGCAGGTTGCGGCCCGGCCGCCATTTGAGGCGCGGCGGCGGCCAGCCGGGCTGTGGCCAGCGGTGACGGCAAGGCGGCCGCTCGCCCGGCTGGCAACAACCTGCTGAGCCGATACCGCCTGTACCTCCCGCCGGGGTCCAGCCTGGCCACAGGGAGCTGGCATCGGCATCGCCCTGCTCGCTGCGCCTCTGTGAAGCCAACTTAATCCCTCACATACAGCTGGGTGTGAGAGATGGAGGCGAAGATCAACCGGGGAGGGAAAGGCAAAGGATTTGAAACCCTTCGCTCTCCCCACGAGCAGCCCTGCCCGTGGCACGCACAAAACCTGAAGTACCAAGGTGACGATGCTCCCCTGTGCCCCTCAGTGAGTTGCAGCAAGGAAACACCACAATGGCAGGGGTGTGCAGATAGGGGAGACAGCTTCCAATTCCTGCAGCCATGCAGTGCTTTTGACTCTGCCCGCAGTTGTGTTGACCCCTCTCTAGGGCTCAAAAACAGCATAAACGCAAAACAATTTTTCCTTCAAATGTGTTGGGAGCAGAAGCAACTGAACCCTCCATCAGTGCTGCTCAAACGGGTGTCCTGAGGAAGCCACATGCTGGGGAGGCCCTGCTCAGTTCACTGCCCTCCTGCCTAGCCCTCAGGCCTAGCCTCTGGCAGAAACCTGCTCTTTCCTCAATTGGGAAGCTGCCCTCTCTCCCAAATGGTGGTACACCACCACCATCATGATTTTCATTTGTTTTCAGGAGCCATCCTGGCTCAGCTGGCCTCGGTAGTGCAAAGAGCAGCAAGATCTCCTTATGGTCATGTGTTCCAGCTGTGAAGGTCCCTTGATCTCACAGGGTCTAATGGAGCTCATGCTGCATAAGGTAGTGAGTATACATGACAGCTCCCACTTGCTGAGAAAGGATGAGTGGCAAGTCCACAGACCTCACTAATCTGCAGCGGCTCTGCAGGCTTGTAGCCTGGTAAAGACAGACTTACCTTCAGGATGAGAATAATTTGCAAATGGTACCTTTTTCCAGGCCTTCAGCTGTGTCACATGAAGGAGGACACTGGAGAACATGAGAACCTTCTCCTCAAATTATGTATTTTGCATTTGTAGATAGAAAACGACTGCTCGTTTACTCCTAAGGCTTCAGCAGGATAAAACAAGTTTATGACAAGGAATAAAGTTGGCTATTTGGGAGCCACAGGCAACCATCTCAGGTACAAGTGGGTTGAGAAGGACTGTGGCATGGGGTGCACCCAGCACAAAGTCCAGAGCAGAGCAATATAGGTATGTGGCCCATTGCCTCCATGGAACACATACCAGTCTGGCTTAAAGGTTTGCTGCTTTGAGGTTTGGCTGGGGTGGTGAAGCTGCTTTTGCAAGCTGGATGCAAATTTAATGATTAAAGCATTCAAGTTTTTACCATAAATTTGTAATCGAGCACAAGAGGCAAAGAGTACTTGAACTCACCTCTTGCCATGTCTGGAATATTGCCAGGACCTTCCCTCTTTACTCTGCCTAGTTACCTCCCAATCCAGCCTCTTCTGCATCCTCCCCTTTAGAGAGGGGGCAAAGGCTGGTCCTATGCTGCCCTTTTGCAATTACCTAAACTGACTTCTGGCTTGACTCCCTCACACTCAATTTGCTCCTGGTTTCCTTTCACTGACCTCTCACTCCTCAGAAGCCTGATTACATCTCACATAGAACACTGTTCTCCCTTACTACTTCCCCTTCCAGCATCACAGGCTGGACATCTGGGCAGGTCAGAGGACAGCCTCTTACTTCAAGGTCTCTATACAACCGCATCTCCAGTTTCTTGGTGTCCCCCCTCTTTTAGGGCAGGAAAAGGGGCTCCACACTCCTGGCAGGCAAAGGCTATGCTGGTTGATGAGTCTGGTACATACACAGGGTTTCCAGCAACATTTCACCCACTTGCATAAGGTGGGACTCCCATCCTGTTAGCAGGTTCTACTGCTTCCCCAAGCACACGATAGGCTGCCTCCCAGCTCTGCATGTTCACAGAGGTGTTAGCCTGCTCTTCAGTTGCCTCCATTCCCTCTTGTTTGAACAGTCACACAGGCCTACTATGTCACAGGGTGCCTGAATAGGAATTCAGAAGCAAGTGGAATTTGAAACCACTTTTGCAACACTGTCACCCTACAGATTTAGCCTCTTACAGACCAACGGTCTCCCCAGCTCTAAGCAAATTATATCATTTGAAAGCCACAATGAACACTGAAAATATTTTCTCAATGGCCATATGTAGCCAACAGCAAGCAAAATCTCAGAAGAGTTTGCTGGGTGCAGCTCTTGCACATTCCTCTACCAAGACTGTTATGGAACACCACAAACCAAAGAGGGGCCATATTCTTTCCTCACTCTCTTGTGAACCTGGTGCAACCAGAAGCAAAAGTGAGTGCAAATGCATTTGAAGTCCTAAGATCAGTGGATCCCCCACCCCCAACACACAACAGGAAGTAGCATAACAGGTTGCCATTTTTTCCACTGCCATCTTTCAGATCACTAATGGCTGCAAATACAACAATTTCCTGAATGGAACTATTCATATAATGTGCAGGGTTAGCACATTTATGAACTCACTCCCCAACCCCCCAGGAGAACTTATAATCTCCCTGAAGACACTGTCATGCTGTGCTGCTGCCAGTTACCATCACAACAGAGAAAAGATACCAAAAATCATCCACTGACTCCTATGTCAAGGCTGTGTAACACAAGAAGGACACATCCAATACATCTTAGTATATAGTGACTTCCTACTGCAATTCTTTGTTTTGACCATGGCAAATCCTTGGCCTTCAGTAAAAGGACCCTCCCTCAAAATAGGTTTTAGCTTTTATAAACAAGTTGCCATAGTCCTGGAAGACAGACAGTGAAAAACAGCTCACTAAATTTATTCCATACAAATATATTTCCTAGTCCACTACAGAAGGTTGCAGATATGTCATCTTCATACCTGTTTCAAAATAGCACTGAATGACCAGACAAGATGCCAATCCAGTCTTCAAAGACCTTCTAGTGCCTCTAGATAACGAGATAACTCTTCCCTCTTTCAAGCAGCAGGAAGTGGTCACTGAGTGTTCAAATACATGACAGCCTTGCCTGAGGAGTTGGACCAGAAATTCTGTATCATCCCTTCCCCCTGTTTTGCATTCCATTTTCTTCCTGTCATCCCCATCACCAATCATACAAGATATCTCCTACAAAAGCAAAGAACCAGCAAACCATACCCTATTGCAGTTTCTAGATATGCTAAAATATTACAGATGTACTAAAATACCAGTGATCTCACTTTCCCCAAGAGCACATGCCTCAGGATGAAACAGCATGGACTGTAAGTGGCCAATAAAAATGAACACATAACTTTTGTTAAGTTGTCCTTTCTGGGCAGAGGCAGAAAATACAAAGAAGACATACATTTCTTAGCATCTTGATTTTCACATATCAGCCCTTAAATCATCAAACGATTTGAGTTGAAAGTTCATTTAGTTCCAACCCCCTCTGCCATGGGCAGAGATAACTCCCACTAGACCAGGTTGCTCAAAGCATCAACCTTGAACCAACCACCAACCCAGTGATGGGGAAGGGTTAACAACCCCCAACCAATAAATAAGCCCCAAACCAAACAACCAAAGTTTAGATCAAAAATTGGAAAGGAATGGTCCTTGTGGTCAAAATCACATGGAAATGCACAGCAAGAGCCTAACACTGAAAGGCCACCTTTAAAGTTTGCTTTAGCACAAACTGCAGGTGTGATGCTGGCAGTTGAAGTGTTCAGCACAAGAACGCTATCTAGAGAACAAAATTACTGGGTCTCAGCATAGTGGAATATACGTTTTATTTCTTAAAAAGGAAGGATACTAACAGAATTTAATAGTTAAAATTGTACATTTTAAACAAAAGCTTTTCTTTTTCTTAAAAACCTGTTAGGAGCAGAGAGGTGAGAGATTTCAACTGCACAATAAAATCCAAGCTGAAGACTTTGAGAATTCAGATCTGTGGTTTATACATTTTAAAAAGTATAATAAATGGAAATATAAAATAATACCAACTCTGCAACAGTGAAATGCCCTTTACTCATTGGATTGCCATTTAAGCACCTTTATTTTTACCCATCAGCTGCCAGGAGTGTGTAGGTTTATGTACAAAATAAGCAGTTTGGGAGAAAAGACTAATATATAAACTAAAACCATTTATGGCAATACCATAAACACCATACCCAGCTGCTTTAGAATCTTTATTAACTCTTTCATTTCTATGGAACCTTTCAGTGAGCATGATCTCAAATGCACTTAATGGACTGCTTCAAAAAGCAGCTACGTTTATAGGAATTATATAGACAACCTCAAGGAACAGATGTCCCAGAGATTAAAAAATTTAACATGCTGTTAAACTAAGATCAGGTCTGTATCTCATATAAATACTGTGCAGATCTATCATCCATCCCCAGTGCATGAATGCGATGGATCAGTGTCACATCTGAAGCCAAAACAAAAACTTTTATCCAAGAGGCAACAGAACTTCAGGCCAAATACAGAGTTTTCTCAAACTATTTAGTTAAAAATGTGTGTCTCTGAAAAAAACTTTGCTGGAGCAGAGTTTTCTGAATAATTTACCCATCTGCTTAGCTGTTTCATAGCTATTTTCCATTCTAGAGACACTGAGAGAGGAGGAAAAAAAAAGGGGAGGAAAAAAAAAAAAGAGAGGCCACCACCTCTGCCTGATACCAAAATGTGGCTGCTCTGCCATTTATGTGACACTGCAGATGCAGTTGTTACCAGAGAGGAGACTGCTCCAGTACAGCACTGAAGACGAAGATGTTGTGGCTGAAGAAAGGGTCATCACAGGCTGAACTCTTTAGGTGAAGGCTGATGGTTTTATCCCAGGTTCCCCTCCAAACTCAAGTGTTCATACTTCCTAGCAGACTTCTCATGACTCTCACTCCACTGTTTAGATTTTTTCTTTTAACATAAATTAGAAAAAGCCACAAAAGCTGATGACATCTCCAGCTGTGCTGCATCCAGTGAACACGTACTCAGCAAGATCTCAAGACATTAATCACTGTCTCCCTCTCCACAGCACAACACGATACCTGTTTTGTCTATGTACATAATAGAATTAATAAAGCTGTCAACTATCTAGGTTACAAATGAGCTTCCATAACAGTCACTCACTCTTTCATTGCAACTTGGCTGCAGTCTGGCTGAAGGGTAGAGACAGATCTGTTTGAGCCAAAAGAAAGAACAGTTAAGAAAAAAAACCCAACACTCCAACCACCCTTCAGTTTTCTTTTGTCACTTGGCTTTATGAATAATTAAATATTGCCAGTTTGCAAATGCTACTCACAAACAACAGATCAACTGTCCAGCAAATGGGACGGGAAGAGTACAATTATGGATGTCATCAGTGACTACTGTTAAAGAAAGACTGGAATAGAATTAATTCCCTCAAATTCTCAGTTTCTCTGCTTAAGTAGCTCATTATTACTTTTTAGACATTTTTTGTTGATAGAAAGCATCACAACTAGACTAGAATTCCACAACATCAATCTTTGTTTTGACTCCTGTAGTTCTCTAGGAAAAAAAACCAAACAAACCCAAATCAAGCTACATGAAGCATTAACAATATTCAGATATTACAATGGAAGCACTTATTTATTACTTCATAGAACAGATTAGTTTTAAAAGTGTATTTACAAGTTCTAAGTTATACAAAATACAGTATTCCAATAATTCATGTTAATCACCATTATTTCAGGCAACTTCACATAGAAGTGCAGAGGTTGTGTTCACCCATGATCCTGGCCAGTAGCAAGCAGTCACCTACAGCGTGGCAGATGAGAGCTGCTATTATGCCCCCTTGGGAAAGCAAATCCCACCATATCTTCTCACTGAGATACAACTGCAGATCTAAGAAGACAGTCAGGCAGGTACACAAGCAAAGTTTGTTGAGACCCACAGACCAAAATCACATGCCTTACGTTACTAGATGTATGTGAAGTACATTTGTTTAACATATGTTCTACAGCAAAGGACTTCTGCTCATGCCTTAGTTGGGAAAATGAAGTTAACAAGGGTTTTGGCTATGTAACAGGCACTCAAATCAACAGCCTTATAACTACAACTGATCATGTGTTAAGGACACAATTCTGCATCTGACTGCTTGGGTAGATCTTCATTGAAGAGTAGATCCTGTGAAATCCACACAGTTCTCCACAGCAGGGCTAATCTCATGAATAAATTACAACAGAATTGAGGCCTTAAAATATGGGCGCCTAGGGTAATAGTTTCCTCATGACACAGCACTACTGGGTCACATCAACTGGTCAAGCCTCAGTGGAACAGAGCACCTAGTTAAAGCAACAGCTATTTTTTCATGCTTCTCTGCATTAACTCTTCTCCCTATATCTTTATTCTGTTCACTTTCCTCTGTACTGTGGAAATGAAATCAAGAAAAAGATTCCCCAGGCCTAAACAGGGGATCCAAACTGGCCTAAAATTGTAAACAGTGAGCTTTCAGTTTTAGCAGTCTTGCTTGGATTAGACTCCTGGTTACTCTTCTCTTCCTGCTTGCCTTCTTTACTCTCCATGACATGTATACATGTATCTTCCTCAAAGGATTCCTTTTCCCCTGTACCTGATCGAATTTTAAAGAACTTAGGGTTCCAAAAGCAAGTCGCCAGGGGATAGAGTGCTATCAAGTTGACAAATTATATTCTGTTTGACATAACAGCCTTATTGTGAATTTCTCAATTAGTGTTATGTTAGCATCTCCATGGAATTGAAGTCTGTTCTTTCTACCATTCTATCTTGACCATGTTCCAGTAGCAGATATACAAATCAGAGTAATTATCCAAACATCTAAAAAGCCAGTCAGTGTCTTGCAGTGCTGCGAAGGCCAAACACTCCCATTAACAAATGATTCTGCCATTTATGGATTTAGATGTAGGCTGCCAAAAAGATGAGATTTATGCAGAAAGACAAATTTGCGTTTCTCATTTTGTGCTCAGCAGCTAGAAGTGTTAAGAGTGAAGAGAAGCCTGTCTGGATGGTCTGAGATACCTTCACTCTCACTACAGATGAAGGCATCTGATCAGAAGGTACAAAGCCCTGTTATGCTGAGGAGACTCACAAGGCCCAAGCAACAATATTACATTCCGGAAAAGTCCATTATTTCTGCTGTCTACACAAAAATACCTTTCCACACAAGTGGTTTTATTACAGTATTCCCAAAGCTGCTGGCCTTCCACTGCACCTCCCAACTTGAAATGAAATAGCAGTAGTCCTCCAGATAATGCCGACAGCAATTCCTGCAGCTAGAACACCTTGGCCTTTCAAACTGCACACCAGGAAAATGAAGAATTGTCAGATAAGACATAAAACATTACTAGGATTGTAGATTTCTGTTTAAAAACATTTCATCTCCCAGAAAAAAAAGCAGAATTCAGATTATCTCAATATCAAAACTGTCACTAACTGAAAATGAACACATGATAGAACCAGTTTACCAACATTACACCTGCAATGAGATACATCCACCCCAATCCCAGCACAGAATGCTCCAGAATAAATCAAAGGCACCCAAGACTCCAGTTCTTGCTAAAACTTAACAACATCTGCATGAGACTAAAGACTTTTTCCTGTGGGAGTTAGAGAGACCTTTGATACTGGATTCAGTGGGAGCAGATCTTGGCAACAGGTGAAAGATACTGTATCTAAGGAATTTTTAAATACCAAACAGCATTATTATAAGGAGATATAACTGTGTGTAGACTAGAAGACCATATATTGAAAGTAATACTGTATTAAAAGTCAGGCATAGCCTGTTCCTTCTGTAGAGTAAGACAACACTTGTTGCCCATGAATCTCATCAACATTTTATGTATTTTCAAAGTTATTACTGTTGAATGGCCATTTGGTGTCAAACCATTCACAGTGAATGTACAGCTGTGTCAGAAACTGCTCTATTTACTGGCAGTTCCTGCAGTGTTGCTGAAATGTGCACTCCCCTTATTCTCTCATCTTGGAGATGGTCCCTCTATGGCTGGAATAGGGCACACTGCCATCAGGCAGGCACATTTAGGACCTCTAGAGAGCATGTTCCAAAGTTAGTAAACTTCAGACTCTAAACAGTGTCAACTCAGCATCTTGTAAGATTCAAAATGAGCTAAAGTAATATTAGTCCTCTTAAGACCATTATGAAAACATACCCAAGTTGCCACTTGTGGACAGGATTGTCATCCTAGTCAAAGAAAGAAGATTATATTGTTACTTGTTCTGAGAGGAGCAGAGAGCTCTGAAACAGTAAGCTTAACTTCCTGACACTCCAAAATTCAGGAATTCAACACTTTCATTTTATGCCTGGCAATTCCTTCACTCCTTTACAACGGATATCACCTTCTCTATCCTCGAAGTTGCTGAACAAAAAAGTCCAAAATTCCCCAGCTACAAAAGTTTAGCTGCAGTCATCCTAAAATGCAATTTTCCAGTTTTGCAGACCATAGGTATGTGAATCAAAGAACACACACATTTGCACTGTCCTACAGGGAAGTGCAAGAATTACCTAAGCCTCTGAAAAAAATCCAATGAAAGAAAGATCGAATGAACATTCACTCTTAGTATTAAACGCTTACACCATGAAAACTAACATGAAAAGCTGAATGAATGTTTTGCCATTAAAATACCATGATGTACTGCAAAACCAAATCCTGCATGCAATTTGTAGGTATTTATAAGGTAGCCCTAAAGCAGTAGGACAGCAAGACCCAAATGAAGGCCTAGTAGCTCCTAACACTGTTAAAAACCCCTTTATCTTTGTGATTTAAACAGGAAGAATGACTTTCAAGAACAGCCAAAGCTAACTGAAAATTAGTGCAAAAAGGGTTGCTACATTTACATGCTGTCAGGTTAGTTTTTTTGTTTTTGTTTTAAAATCCATGGTTTAGCATTTACCGCCAAAATAAAACTATTTTTAAAATCCCAGTTCATATGAAAAATTTCAGTCCAAATAAAGAATTCTTTATACAAATATGCTGACATTTCAGCAACATGGAGTTATATTATTCATCTATTTAAAAAGAATATCCCAAGATTATCGCAGAGCTTTAGAACCACAAATTATGATGATAAACTCAAAAGTATACTTTCATAACCTGAAAAAAATAAAAGCACTTTGACTTCAGAACACAATCCATCAAAATAATAGGTTAATATAAGCATTTAACATATATGCTTCCAAAAAATTCTTATGAAATCTGAATTTTGAGATTTTAATTTTTTTAAATGAAGTTTACATTAGCAGCTTCTTTGCACCTTTTTATCTTTGCCTTTAAGCTCTGAAATTAGGGTAGAATCTCTTGGCTAAATGCAGAATCAAAATACTTTTTCAACACAGTCACATCAAGTTTTGCTGGTAATTAGTCATGCCTCATAATTTTGGCATTCATGCTTCTGAAAGCTGTCAGGATTATTTTTCTTAAGGTGTATGCTGTTTATCGATTTCCTGCCATGAATACATTTGATTGTTTTTCACCCTTTTCTTACAAGCTCTATTCTGGCGACAAGCAGGGCCCAGAAATTAAGTACTCTTTTTTTTCTTCACAAAGAAATGTCGCTCTTAAGTTTCCTCAGAATAAAAGCAGATTCTTGTTATGCTGATGAAACTTACAGAGGAACTTCCATCAACTTCCTCCATTCTACATACAATAAACATCCCCACAAACAGAGCTTTCATCTACTTTCCTATATCACCACAAGGGTCTTGATTCCTCATCTGCCCATTGTAACTGTGGGAATGGCTGGCTGCTTGTTTCATGAAACAGAAAAACCAAGTGCTCTTTCACCACCACAGTTCTCATCTAGTGAAGAGAGAAAATTGTAACATGGCACCTCATCACCATTTTTTGCTGGAGCTAATACTTATTTGGCAGTTTCAGACTGACAAAAGACATGAGGATCAGCAGCTCAGACTAGCACCTTTTTAATGATTGCTAAATTATTAACAGAAGACACCTTATTTCAGCAAGATACCATAAAAGAAAGCTAGCCTGATAAAGCAAACAGGAAAAGTCAGATTACAGCAGTATAGCTGTGGAGCAGGAAAGCAACCAATGTGTTTTACTGTTACATGGGTCATTTGCAAGAGGTTTTATCACTGCTCTTTCTACAGCAACCTGTGGTGCTTTCTGGATCGTTTCAATAAATCTGCCATACTTTTCTGCACTAGAAGTCTTTAACACAGACCACTGTTGTCCGTGTGTCTTTAATTCTGCACCCACATTAGTCCACAAGATGCGACGCTGTACCAGAATTGAGCTGCAGTATTAAACAACATTCCTTCTACTGCAGGGGAAAACAACAAGTCTTAAAATATAGTAGTTCTTAATATACACATTTTCATTTAAAACTCCCTATTTTCTTTCATTTGAGCACCAAAGCAAAGAGTGACACTACTCACACAGACTTTGAGACATGAACTTTGAGTGTCTTGTCAAAACCCCAATTAGAAAGCTTATTGTAGTTCATAGTTACAGTGAGAAGGACAGATAAGAAAGCCATATACAGAATTAAGGAGACTTTGCACTTTTCATCATGCCCAGCCCTGGGTAGTTCAGATGGGGTACTTGCAGGTAAGCAGGCAGGCAGGGTCATCGTCAGTTGTTTGTGTTGGGACACCTCATAGATTTCACTGCTCACTCTGAAGACTGGAGATTCATGTGTGCTTTTTAGTTTCTTTGTTTTTAAAAGTCTTTAAAGTTGCATCACTCGGAATCAGATAAGTCACTTTAAACAAAGCAAAGTGTTAAGTGTGACAATTTATTTGTAACATACTTCCCACTATCACCACCACACACCACCCTGTGAAAGAAAAACCCCTACTCAAAGGGCGACGATTTTTAGTGTGTTTGAAACAAATTAGACCAACACTGCACAAAGAGCCACTCTAGTCAAATTAAGGGCATAACAGAGGGGGAGTTAATTCAGAGAATACATTTACTCCAAGCACTCTGAATTAGCCTGCTTCTCCACTTCCTTAAAAAGTCAATGCATGACTGGTCTAAGCTCATGCCAATTCTCACATCATGTTTAAAAGACAAGTTAGGCAGGAAGTTTTTAGTATAGAAAAGAAACCCCAATTCTTTTTTAATAAACTTATCAAATTTCAATAGAGGAACTGAAAACTAGCCTGAACACCTCCCATCCCCCACATACTGACTAATACAAATATTATCCAAAGAGTAGCAGCCTAAGAGCTCTGACATAGCCACTCTCTTAAGATAGCTTCACTTGTTAAGAGGACTTATAGACATATATATTCATTAAAGCTTCTGGTTCTTGCAGTTGTAGGTCATGCAGAAGGTCTCAACATCACACATAATGCATTTTTTTTTTTCTCTTCAACATACTGTTGAAGCAACACTTGGTGCTGAGAAGGGATCACTTCCAAGAGGGCAAGCCTCACAGGCTAATTCTGTAACAGGAAACATGCTGGAGAGAGAACCAGCAGGCATGGAGAGACCAGATACACTGCTACTCAGGAGCTAGTGAGGTAAACTGTTTGTGTTCAGAGTGTGTGCAGCTTGTTCCACAGAGTGTTCATAAAACAAAGGATCAAAACTCTCTCACGCTCTTGTACAACAGGTAAGGTGCAGTAAAATAACAGCGACTTGTTTGCTTCTTAAAAAAACCCTCCTTCTTCCAAAGCATAAGGTACTAGCAACTCCTTAACAGACAGGACTCAAGGTTTAGACTTGTGAGCCAGACCTCTTTTCCTAGATATCCCTTACTTCTCAGCTAAGCGCATCATGATGCTTTATCAGCAGCGGTAGAGGGAAGCCCCTTTAAGGGCAAAAAGGAGGGGTGGTAGCAGAAACACAGCCTAAAACCTAGAGCAAATTATTTCACCCATATCCATAAGTGAAAGATACTCCCCTTCTGTTTTGTCTCCCTGGATTGTGGATGTTATCCCAGATTAGACTCTACCATGATATTTCAGCAGGCTCTGGACTGTATAACACTTATGCATTAATCTTGAGATATCTCAGTTTTTACAAGATATTGTTTTTCTTGCCTTTCTGTCCTAAAGCTTCAACAGGATCATAATTTTATACAACAGGTACTTACTAGTGCCGCTGAATGGGAGAGTAAATAATTTCATGATGCTGCCCAGCAACACCTACTTACATCTGAAAATCACATTTTACAATTTGACTGGGAAAGGTGGGTAAGTTGGTGAGGGAGAAAAGAGCAGGAATTTAAAAAGGAAAAAATAACAACCAAAAAACCAAGGAGAGTCTCCTAGGCTCTTTCTCCACTGAAAATGGACATTGGAACAGGTAGGAAAAGCTCTGTCCAGTCGGGAGGGATACACACCTACTCCTCCACAGTCTGTTCTATTGTATGACATCAGAAAATGCTCTATTGGTGTTAAAAACATAGTTGTAAATATGGACATTGAGATTTTGGGAAACACAATGATCAGGAAAGGGCCTGAATGAGTTGTGTCAACAGAAACATACATGGTTTGGGGTTGGCAAAGCCTCCACCAACTTTTATTTCTGTATGTCTCTACAGAAGGCAGAGAAGTCTAAGAGGCTAAAACAAGGAGCCCTAACAAGGAAAAGAGGTGTGCTTACAAGGGTCCGTATCTGGTCTCGTATTTAGAGACAATGTTCTTGCATCGTCCCACTTCCTTGCGCAGCTCTGCCACCTCCGTCCTCAGGGCCGTGTTCTCTTTCTCAAGAAAGGCTGCCCGAATTGTGATTTGATTCTCCTTTAATCGCCGAGCATCACGGGAACGTTTTGCTGCCACATTGTTCTTCTTTCGCCTTGTCCAGTATTTTTCATCCTGCAGCAAAAAAATGAAAAAGAGATGCCAACATGCCAGCTACATCAACCAGATTCCTCCTACTGTATGATGACATTCGTACTGACTGTTAATCTGATCAATCTGCTTCACTGGTTCACAGGTGTGACACCGAAACGAAGGCAATGCTGTACACTAAGATTTCATCCTTACATGAATCTTGTCTTCAGATAAACAAAATGCACTGCTAGAACTAGGAAGATTAAGAGACTTGGCTACAGAGAAGCTGTCCAACTGCTCCCTTTACTTTGCTTCAATTNATGAAAAAGAGATGCCAACATGACAGCTACATCAACCAGATTCCTCCTACTGTATGATGACATTCGTACTGACTGTTAATCTGATCAATCTGCTTCACTGGTTCACAGGTGTGACACCGAAACGAAGGCAATGCTGTACACTAAGATTTCATCCTTACATGAATCTTGTCTTCAGATAAACAAAATGCACTGCTAGAACTAGGAAGATTAAGAGACTTGGCTACAGAGAAGCTGTCCAACTGCTCCCTTTACTTTGCTTCAATTTGTGAATGAAATTCCATGAAAAATAACCTGCTCTGTCATCTGGTCTGACATAATGCTGGTCAAATAAACACAATGGCCTTCAAAACTGCAATTGATAAGACGGTGACTGGATACTTCTTCTGATTTCTACATAAAGCATGATAGGGTGCTCCTGTCAAGTAATTATCTCATGATAACAAACCAGCAAAGCAGCAAGAACAGCGGTTGACAGGCCAATTCTATTCTTGACAGCACTTCTGCCCAATCATATAGGTGTAGTGCATCAATTTTATGTGTCAAAATGCTTGGTCAAAGAATCGGGAACTTTGATCAAGTTCACAGCAGTAAATCTGTTACCTTTTGCTCATCTGGGACAAAAACCTTCTTGGCTTTTTTAATCATTGGTTGTGGTTTCAGGTCCTCTTCAGTAAACTTGTGCTTGCGAGGATTGAAGAGCTCACCACCAGGCACACTAGACAGCACTAAATCAGCAGGGTCTGGGTTAAAATTCACCTCAACTTCTACGCAGTCAGGATCAATGGGGCTGGGAGTATTTCTTTCATTTTGCGGTGGGGACTCTGGCAACAACAGCAAGAAGTTACAATACATTCAGCAGGATGAAGAGAATTAGCCACGAAGGTGATGGGTATCTCTACTTACTGTCCCTACCGTACTTGTACTATTTGGTATTTCCCTAAGGTGTGCTTGGTGCTGTACAACTGATGTACAGAGAGAAGATACATAGTTGAGTCTATAATATAAACTCCAGGAACACATGCTGGACTAACAGACATAAGTAGACAAATGCTGAATAAAAGTTAATACTTCCTTGGCAGAAACTGCATGCTTTGCCATGCTTAAGAAGCACCTTCCACAACAGTACAAAATGAGAAACTTGTATCATCCTTTGTGTCCTAGAAAGCTTGACAGAAACAAGTGCGCCCAAAGACCATGAGCCCTGGATCAGATACTTGTATTTCCAAAGGAAGGAAGGACTAAATAAAGATCGCCTTGTTACAAATGCAACAGTATTCTTCTTCTTTGATACATGGAAACAAATGTATCAGCCTGTCTTACACTGAGAGTTTGATATGAACCTTGTCTTTTCAATCTATTGCTTACATACTTCATATGCATAAACAGTAAAGGTCAACAGTAAAATGCAATTAGTAGTGGTCATTAATAATTTTTTTATATATTTCCTAGTTAAAAGCCACATCCTACATCTAACTGAAGTTGTTCCATGTGTTTTTTTTCTCTCAGGGATTCACAGAAGAAGACACCAGCAAAACACTTTCAGTAAAGTCTGCTCATTAAATAGTACTGTGAAAATTCAGTGAGTACTATCCAATCTGGTGCTAACTGAACTGCTACATTTTTTAATGGATAGGATCTCCACAGTACAAATGAAGAGTTGAAGTTTCCTAATACCATTTAAGTACGTTTCTGTTTCTTTGTTTCTCATTCCCACTTCAAAGTGCCATTGAAAATCAAACTGCATCATTACTGCACCTTTTCCAAATGTCTGTTCTCAAGCACTGTTCACAGGCTAGCAAGAAAAAACTGCTTTATTGTTTTTCTATTAAGCGTTGTTATTTGAAATACATGAAGCTAGCCCAAGTTCACCCAAGCAGACCAAACCACCCAGGTAGCACAACCAACCTGTCAAAAAATATCAAATCTATTGTAAAATAACCTGGTTTTCTCAACACAAACAGCTTCTCACTAGATTAGGAAAATCAAGAAAACAAATACTTTATGTTGGTGTTTCATCTCCCTTAATTTCAAAAGGGAAACACAGTGTACATTGAGAAATGTTCACTCTACATTTGCAGAACAGGGAGAATGGAAGAAGAGGCAGCACCTTCATGAACTGAAGCAGGGACTAAGGCTCTATGCTGAGCATGTTTGCTCTACTTAGCCTGCAACAGCTAATGCAGCTAAATTTGCATGGTTCCTCTTTGGTCTAAAGAGATTGCTTTTAATATCAGAACAATAAAAGTCTCTCAGAGTCCCATATTACTCAATCTACCTGTGCTGGAGGCTGCTTCAGATTGCTGGTAAACTGCAGTGGAAGAGGATGACGCAGGAGAACCAGTGGAAGCACTGGCAGACTCCTTTCCTTCCAACTCAGCCACAGGCAAGAGTGGATTCTGGTTCAAATCCAGGTGAGTAGGGCTGGAAGGAATTCCATTCTCCAACAGGAACTCATCCAGATCCATGTACTCCAGGTGGAAAGACTCGCCATCATAAGGAATAGTTTTGTCCCAAATGGGTGGCATGAGAGAAGCCGAGACCGCCATAGTGCTAGCAGCTGCTGCCTCATCTTCCTCAAGCTTTATCTTCTCCTTCTCCTTATCTGAAAGATACAAGTAGGTCACTGCACAAGCTGCAACACAAGAAGAAATTCCAGGTTTAAGAGCCTAACAAAATCCCCAGGAAAGGAAATCCAGTAACTATTTCTGCCTCACGACATGATCTGAAAAATCAGAAGTTAAAAGGCAACATACATGCATTTAGCATGGAAAACTAACCCCCTGTGGTAGTTGGACCACAGACATTTGAGTAGCCCTGAAGACCAGCATCTTTGCTGCAGTAACTTACCACAGAGTGACACCTACGTCATGTAGCTTACTGTTAAATAGTCACTGCAAATCAGCCTGGTTCATCTTGGAAGACAGCAAAAGCGAGCATCTGTAAGCAGGGTTACATGGGAAGCCATTAATAAAATTCCAAGGAAACAGGGTAGTTTATTCTATGCACAAAGAAAGAAGGGGCAGAAGAGTAATCTAGATACAAACAAAGGAATACATATTTTCAGACTGCATTTGAAAATCGGATAAAAAGATCCCCAGGACAGCAGAGAGCTGGGTGTCTCTTGTTCAGCATTTTAGCAACATTATTTCTGAAATGACTCAGCACGTCCACACAAAGCAATACCTCCAAATGCTGCTCTGTATAGATAGATCAGGGTACCTATGTACATCTTTCAGTCTTTGGGGAGATGTCTAATAAGGCAAACTCCCACACCCCACCTCTAGGCCACAAAAGACTGATGAAATTTTCTCCATTTACTATGCTACGGTGCATATATTCTAGAAAAATGGCTGTTTATATGTTCCCCACAGCTACTGAATCTTGACAATTATCTGGGACAGAAACCAAGCAGAAACGTTGAGTTATGGAATAATTACATAATTTAAGATATAAAAATAAGCTGGCAGAAAAGATTCCAAGTAATTTTCCTGATCCAGTTCTCCATATAGACATGCAATTCCACCAGCACTGAAAGAGACAGTGCAGAACTGCTAGCAAGGAGCCCACCCACACTATCATAACCCTAATCAACTGCAAAATGGTTTCAGTTTAGTAGAACAAAGGCTCCAGGACCTTTGTTTGGACCAGTTTGGATCTCCAGTATTGGCACAATTAGCCCCACAACATTTCACAAACATTTGGCATTAGGGTTTCCTAAACTGGCTACAATGTGCTAAAGGAGTTGTTTTCTTTATTGGAGGTGATAGTGGGGTAGAAACTTTAAATCAGAAAAGCCTATTTATATAAAACCTATTCTCATTGAGCTGGCATTCCTTTCGCTCTTGCCTTAGCTGGTGCAGAACTGAGACTGAAAGAACTTGTTATGGATTAAAGAACAGTGTTGCCATATGAATTAAATTATCATTTTAATCTACCATGCTCTGAATGTGTTATACAAAAGAAGACATCTATTTTAAACCAAACAGCTGAGAAAATGCCAGCCATACACTGGGCTCTAAGAGCAGGTACCTAAAGAACAGTGTGAGCATTCCAAACAGTGGCTCCTGAACCTGAGCTTTGTTAACACTGTCTTCTAGTTTTGGCTTCTCCCTCGCTGCTTGAGGCTGCTGCTTCTGAACTGCCATATCCCAACTCCAATCTCCATTATCAACTGATTTTTCAAGGAGTTTTGCAACTTTCCCGCCTTTCATTTAGACAAAGCAGACATGCAGGTTAATACTCATGATCCAAACAAACTGCACATTCCTACATAGCACCTACTTGATGCTAATAATGAAACAGAGTCTATTCTGCTCCACACGTAAGGATGATTCCATGTACTAATGAAATGCATCCCACTAATTTGCAGCCGTCATTTTACACTCAGCTTGTGAACTGGGGATTGTGCATTTCCATAAGGTTTGCAGAGTTCTCAGCATGACCCAACCCAGACTTACACTGGGGATCTTAAGAAAAAAAACTGCTAGAGACAATAATGAATTTTTCAAAAATAATTTTTGATCAACATAAAAATCTGTGAATGCCGAGTCAAAATGGCAAAAAGAAAAAAAAGCATCAGACTTCACTCTTGAAAACTACGGTATTTCATTATAAGAGTTATACCAAGCAGTGCTTTTATCTTGCAAAACCAAACACAACACCTCCAACAGAGGAGAAAAGAAACCTTAAGTGACTAACAGACTAATCATAAGGCTTTATTTTTCAAAAGGTAGATGTCAAAAGGACTATAGTACTGGAGTATGAGGCTCTTCTAAGATCTTATAACACCTTTCAGATGCATTCTGTTGTACTTCAATAACCTGAAAAGACAGTGGTCCCTCCAACTTCCTTTTGCTATCACCCCTGGCTCACAGCACATCAGATCCTTTCTCCAGGTGAGAAGACCTTACGAAACGTTTTGTCCTTTTGCCTCACATTAACAGTGTGAGCAAGCCCTCCCCAATGCTGTCTTTGTTCCATTACACTGCCTCCCTCCTCTGGCTTCTAACAGCAATATCTGAAACAAATTAAAATAAGAGAAGTTAACATGCATATTGGGTGCCCATTTATTGGAAGTGTGGAACATATGAAGGTTTTGCTTTTATAGGATCATTTTTCCATTAGCATTTTCTGCACGGTCTTTCAATTAATTTAATCTTCATCTCTGCTGCACAACATCCTGCTGGGTGCACAATATCTAACAAAGCACTAATTAACTTCCTGAGGGTGAAGTTTCCACCAGCTCCATCACAGGGAACTGAAACATTAATTCTCTTAAGATACTTACAGTGTAAACAGGTATTACCTGAGAGCAGAGATGCAGTATCCTAAGAGGCTCCATTTGCAGTGATTCAAGGTCACCCTGATAAATCTGGACTGTACTTCTGCAGCTGATCGCTCATGTCCAATTTAGCCCCCCCATTCTGCTGCTGTGACCTACTAGGCTGTGCATTTGCTGTTAACAGAGAGGTCACCAGCTTGCACCAAGTAATTTAGGGAGAGCATTCCAGTACTTTAACTGTTGGAAACACTGATGTTTTAGCCAAAAGCAGCAGTCTGGGAAGAGCTTTTTTTAAGAAAAAAACCAAACTATAGAATAAACAAAAACAAAGCAAAAGAATCAAACAAAAAAAAAGCAAAAGAAACAATAAAATCCCACCTCCAACCCCAAAATCCCCATAAATCTACCACCAACAAAAAAAATCAGAAGCACACTAAAAGGTACTTTGGGCACAACTGTCAAGCACTATCCCAGCCACAAACAGAACAAAAAGACTTCTTTGACAAAGTTACCCCTGTTCAAAAAAAATACTGTCAAATCATACCCAAATCACTGTACAGGCTAAGTTTGATTGTGTCATAAATCTTTAGTCCCACTTGTGACAATGGAACAGGGCAGGTTACTGGTCTCTGCATTGCTTATGTCCTTTACTGTGATGTTTGCCAAGGTATTCCTCCTGCCACAGCAGCACACAGCTGGTGATTAAGGCATCCTTTGAAGAGTATGCAGCAGCTCATTATTGAGAGAACTACACTCCTATTCCAGCATATTAATTCTCTTCCCTTACCTCAGGGGACTTTTTATTTACTTTATCCCTACACTGTACATGATAATAAATTAGAGCAAGGCCAGTCAGATGCATTTAGTGTATTGAGGGGTATTTAACACCATAGCATTCAGTTGGAACTGGACATCTTCCTCTGTTGCTCGGGAAGAACAGAAAGCTTGCTGGATTACTGGGTAGACAAATTACCCACAGCAGCTGGAAAACCCACAGGTAGCTTGTGGAGACTATAAAGGGACCTTGCAGCTAGTGGATACCATTTCTCACTGAGTAAGAAAACAGTCTTTGTCACCAGGCACTCCAGATAAAAAAGGGTCTTTCCTCAGAAAGCTTTCTGAAAACGTGCTACTGTTCAGTAAATTAGCCATTATTTAACATTTTGTTTCCTGTAAGGGAATAAAAAACAAACACAGTTCTTCTGAAGTCAGTTGAGTCACTACTCTACTGACAAGTCTTTTGTAAAATTACCTGCTAACACAGGAGTTCTTTCCTCTTGCAAATATACAAACAAGAAAAGCAAGAGAGATCAAAATAAACAGAAAGCAACAAGTTCAGCAAAGCGTGAAATGGAACAGTATCAAGTGGACTAAGGAAATCCATGGAGAAATTTAAAGAATCAGAACAATCTGGACCTCATCACAGCATGAATGGAGAGGGGTAATCAAGATGCAACTGACTCATTAGTAAGCATCACAGTCAAGCTGAACACCTTCCCAAGACGGAATAGTGTAATTTAGTAAAAGCATCAGCTGCTCCTAATTTTAGAAAGCTGCATTACCTCAAAACTGTACTAATGTAAAAATTATTTACATCTTCATAGGCCAGACCACAACATTCTGGACAAGAAAACCACCCCTAATCCAGATTCACCATATCCCAGTCAGCCACCATCATAGTTTCAACACATGACCTTAAATTGTTCCTGCTGGCACTATCACCTTTAAAAGGAATTGGCTAAAGTCCTACCTTAGGAAAACCCAGAATGATACAGATCTAAGATGCTATGTACTGCAGCATCCTGCACCATAGCAACGTAACTATTACCAGGGGCTGACATTTCCTTTTTAAACAGAAAGGAGAAAAAATATTTTCCAGAACCACAAGATGGATACGTTTACACAGCACTATGCAATGTTAAACACATAAAGTAAATGTATCTTAACTAGAAATCACACTGGGAACAATCTTGTCAGCCTCATTTGCACTGCAGTCAGCCATGGCTATTGTCTGATATTCCATAAATTATTCTCAGCCTCAAAACTCCTAAAAAATAAAAGGATTTATTTCATTATACACCAGCACGCCAGATATTACAGTAGTGTAAGCAAACCCGAGCCTTCCTCAATATCAAACTGATACTTGGAAAGGCAAAAAAGAAGAAGAAAAATGTCTTTTTCAAAAAAACGAGTCATGCAATGAAGTCTATAGTATGATATGTAATGAAGACCAGCTTATATTATTTCCACAACTGCTGTCTGCAAAATGAGTATGAGGGAGCTCCAGCCTGCGCAGCGCTGCTGTCCTCATGGATTAGCACCAAACCTAATCCGAAGGGATATGCTGTTTATACGTGTCACCCTACAACTTCTCGGTAATTAAGGTCACGGAAGACTCAAAATCTTTTCACCGCTGCTCCCAACCTGTGTCTAAAGCTAGGGGAAGGCTTCAGACAGCGAAGAGGATTTAAACCAGCGTGTCCCGATTACCCCCGAAGCGTTTTCTTTCGCATACGTCTAAATACAACCGGTGTGTTCAGCCACTGACAGCGGCTGAAATTTCCGGTCACACCGCCTCGCCTGGGCAGCCCTGCAGGGCGGCCGCCACTGCCCTGCGCCGCTGAGGCGGGCAACCGGCCGGGCTGCAGGCCCGGCCCATTCTCGGTGGGATCCTGNAATTTCCGGTCACACCGCCTCGCCTGGGCAGCCCTGCAGGGCGGCCGCCACTGCCCTGCGCCGCTGAGGCTGCAGGCCCGGCCCATTCTCGGTGGGATCCTGTGCTTCCGGCATTTGGCAGAGCCGGCTAGGGAGGGAAGGGACGGGACGGAGCAGAGGGAAGGACATACCGGGGGAGGACGCCAAGCCCGGGCCGCTCCCACGGGTGCTTCTCCTCCCCCTTCCTCCTGTGGCCAGTCCCTCCGTGACCCGGCGAGACCCGCCCTCCGAGGCGGAGGACAGCGCGGGGAGGGGGAG
>VZTY01013335.1:0-13128 GCA_013400935.1 Turnix velox
GGTCTCACCAGAGCTGAGTAGCATCTGGAGCTTTTGCATGACATTACAAGACTGATGAGTGTATCAGGTATAATCTTGCCCTCCCTCCACTCAGCCCTGCACAGATAAGCAGCAGAACAGCTTCGTGGCTTTAAGCAAGGAGGAACCAGGACATGTCAAGCAGTGAAAATGCTGCAGATCCCTCCCTGCACTTGTAAGATAAATGCTGCTCAGCTTCTTATCAGCTGCAGCACGGAGGATCCCAGAGCCAGCTTTAGAGCATCCTTAGTGAGCACTCAGGGCACCAGGGAAGATAAAAATCAGCAACCTGTAATTACCACCCACACCATTTCAGCAGGTTCACCCACCTTCCTCCTCCTGTGAGCCCCAACAGCAGGTTCCTAGTGCCAGCAGGGACCCTGCAAGCACCTCAGCAGCTAAAGCCCATGCAATTTTGGGTACC
Organism: Turnix velox; assembly: GCA_013400935.1. NCBI lineage: Eukaryota > Metazoa > Chordata > Aves > Charadriiformes > Turnicidae > Turnix > Turnix velox. Next base: position 443 of record VZTY01013335.1, read on the forward strand.
ACAGGCCATATTTAGAAAGCCTCAGAGTCACCATGGCAACAGGTTTCACTTACACATAGCAACGCACAGAAGTATGTGCTCCAAACCTCTGCACAGAGGAAGGTGTCCACCCCTGTATGACATCCTGGGCTGTCATACAGCAGGGCTGAGGACTTTGACCATAATTACCTTGGCCTCTCTGAGTATTTTTGCTGCATTTTGGTTCAAATGAGGCACCTGGCATGGAAATGGAGGAGAAAGGTGTTTCTCTTCTCTCTTTCTTCCCAGGAAATGCAATTCATTCCAAGGGAGGCATCCATAGAGACTCCCTTGAAGGATGGACCTGGCAAGATTCCATCCTTTGGAGCCAAGCTCTCCAAAACTGCAGCTTTCCAGGAGGAAAAAGGGGAGAGAGATTGTGGGAGGCAGGAGGCAGCCCCAAACCAACTTGTGCATCCCTCAGGATGGCTGAAGCTTTCCAAGAGGACAAGATCCTCACCTCCCAGTTCTCCTGCTGTCAACATGGACCCTGCAACAGCCACCCCAGAGGTTTTAGTAGCCCAGCCAATTACAAAACCACAGGATTTTAATACTAACAACACGCAAAATGGTCACACAAGTGTAATTTAATTTTCAGTGCTCAGCAGAATTTTTCATTGCACCTCAGCTGTGGTGCAAAGATAAATGTGTTTAGTATTTTGACAATTTTTGCTGAGGTTTTGCTTTCAAACGATCCATATTTTGTGGCTTTTTAGCCTTAATTAATCTTGGCAATCATAAGAAAAAAAAAAGAGTTTTAGAAAAAAAAAAAAAGAATTATTTTCTGCTATTAAAATCATATTTTCTTCCATCCACTCTCCTTCCCCTCCTCTCCCCCAGCCTTGACCTTTCACTGCCCCTGCAAACAGGCAAACCCTGAGACCTTCTCCAGCACACAAGATACCACAGCAGCCTGGAAATATTTCTGAGCCAGGAAATACTGACAGTTATTCCATTAGATACAAAGGTTTTCCTCCACAAGCTTCACTAAAAAAGCATTATCCAGTTAATAATATTACCTAAAACTCCCTTCCAGATTTAAATGGCTCATATATCCTTTAGTCCTGCTGCTCCAGGCTGTATCACTCCCTTTTCCTAATAGTGCTCAGCTCCTGCAAGCTCAGTTTTCCTGCAAATACCTGCAGCATGCTCTGAGCAGACAACCCCCTGCCCAGTTGTCACCTTTGGCTGCTCTGTAACACCTTCCCACTGTGTCATCTAGAACCTACAGCTTCAGCTGAAGGAAGGCAAGGCTGCCAGGCCAGGAACAGCAAGAAAAATAACAATAACCATGCCCAGACATACATTTTCATCTCAAAAGGACTGCTTGCTGAGCTGTGCTTGACCAATTTTGCCCTAATGAGGTGCAGCTAAGTCCCCACAGACCCAGTGATGTGGGGTTTGCCCTTGGCAGCAGGGACAGGCTGGGGGTGCTGTCACCCCTGCACCCAGGCTGAGGGATTTAAACTGGATTTAAGCCATCACTCCATCCCCTCTGTGCTTCAGCTTTCACAGGGAGGGATTAGAAAGTCTCCATCTCTAGCAAAGGACAGCGAAAAAACCCAGAGGATTTCTGATTAGACAGAGGGAGAAGGGGAAAATAGGCAGACACAGAATCATAGAATAGTTTGGGTTGAAAGGGACCTTAAAGATCATCGAGTTCCAACCCCCCTGGCATGGGCAGGGACACCTCCCACTACATCAGGCTGCTCAGTGCCTTGCCCAGCCTGGTCTTGAACACCTCCAGAGACGGGGCATCCACAACCTCTCTGAGCAACCTGTTCCAGTGTTTCACCACCCTCACTGTAAAGAATTCCTTGCTTATATCCATCCTGAATCTCCCCCCTTCCAATTTACATCCATTCTTTCTAGTCCTCCCATCACATACCTTGTTAAAAAGTCCTACCCCTGCCTTTCTGTATGGACCTTCTCCAACAGCTCAATGTCCTTCTTATGTTGAGGACTCCAGAACTGGACACAGTAATTCCAGGTGGGGTCTCACCAGAGCCCAGTAGAGGGGCAAAATCCCCTCTCTTCACCTGGTGGTCACACTCCTCTTGATGCAACCCAGGATTTGGTTGGCAGCATCCTACTTTTATATCTTGTCTCCTGATGCCTGTGGGGTAACAAGGCAGGTCCAATTTAAAAGGATGAAAAAAGATTATATTTTTCCCCCAGAACACACCATAGATAAGTATATTTATCTACCCATATGTATAAAAATATATCTCTTTGGAGGCTGAGCCTATGCTGACATTCACACTCCTGATTAAGCTGGGAGGGGTTGAGAGTAATTCTGACACACTAGAATCCAAGGTTAAGCTGGGTTAACTGTGTTTAAAAACAACAATAAAAGCACAACTTAAAGGAAAAGACAAAAATATTTCCATAGATAGTTTTACCTAATTCTTCATACTTCAGGAACGGCACAAGGAGCACTCAAGACCAGTCCAGCAAGAAATCCCACATTACAATCCTCAGATGAATTAACTTTCAATCTCACAGCACTCATTACAGAACAGTGTCACAGAGGTACTCCTTCACCCTCTTGAGTTTTGGACAAGCCACCGTGTCACTTAGGAGCAGTCAGCCCCATCCCTGCAGGAGCTGTGGGTAGGAAGATGGGTGAATGAGGGCTGCAGTCACAGATATCTTCACTCCCCTGGGGTCTGCCTGTTTTCATAGCCCTTTGGGGGGCTGGGCAACCCTCACCTGATGTTTCTGGCAGGCATTTTGCCAGACTTGTGCTCTAATCTTTAAACACAAACCTAGACTGGTCCATGGGCACAGCTGGGGAATTTTCCTCCCACTTTAGGGGGAAAGGGAGCACTTGGCACTAGCAGCCCTCAGTACTTCAGACCCTGTCCTCAGGTCCCTGCCCCTGTCTCTCCTTGCCCATCTTTAACTCTGGCAAGTAGATTTTTGACTGCATTCTTACATATAAACTCCTTCAATGCACTTCTTAAGAGCATGGGTAGCCTTTAAAATGCACTCCACAGAAAACTTGTACCTTAAGAACTCGACCACATTCTCCATCTTCTTAAATGGTAGAAATTGAAGGCCTTTTGAATTCAAAAAGTACATAAGAACTCTCTTCATACTGAGGGAGTTACTCATACTTGGGGAATAAAAATATGGATATGTAGCAAGGTTGCATCAAGCCTCAAGAATATGATGAGATATGTTAATTGAATTTCTAAGCTAACTCTGGGCTCCCACAGAAGCAATTTTCTCTGACTCCTGGGTCTCTTGGCATGAACCCTGACAGCTTAGGGTGCCCTAAGGGGACCCCTTAGGGGAATCCCTGTACCCTCCCCAAAGCCTTCGTGAGTCATGCAGCTATTAGAGATGGGAGGTTATTTCTAGCTTAAACTTTGTAGACCGAGGGAAACACTGCCGTGTCAGCACCCAGCTGTGCTTTTAAGAGGTGCCTTGTTTGGCAAGGCTTGTAAATCCATTTCCATATGAAAGCAACTCGCATGAATCACTTCTTAGAAGAAAAAAAAGCTGCGGAGGTGAAACAGCCAAGAGAAGTTCTTTGCTAGGAGGTGGCGAAGGCAAAACTGACCATTTTTTTCTTTTTTCCTTTTTTTCTCCACAGCAAGTAAAACGGCCACACGGAGGCAGAAAGAGACCAGGAGAAGCCCCCTTGTTCCTCCCCCCCCCCAAACCACAGCTCATCTCTCTGCTGCTCTTCTCCACCAGCTCCTCAGGAAGGATCAGAGCTGATGATGCCAACTTACTTCTGAGGCCCTTCTCACTATGTAAAATGCTTTTGTTACCAATATGATTCGCTCACCTCTGAAAAAGGAGAAAGAAGTTTATTCTCCTGACTATTCTCCCCCTCTTCCCTCAAGTATCAGTATTTTCCTAATACCATCTATTCTCAAGAAGCACTCCTAACTCTGTTAATAGGAACAAAAATCTTGAGCCAGTGACCTGTTGGTGACAATCCTGCAGCAGGGCCAATCTCTGTGGAACTGATCAAGTTTAATTCTATGCTTCTGGGAGTAGCAGCTGCCTGGACACATCACAGAATCATAGAATAGTTCAGGTTGGAAGGGAACTTCAAGATCATCGAGTTCCAACCCCCCTGCCATAGGCAGGGACACCTCCCACTACATCAGGCTGCTCAGTGCCTTGTCCAGCCTGGTCTTGAACACCTCCAGAGAGGGGGCATTCACAACCTCTCTGGGCAACCTCTTCCAGTGTTTCACCACCCTCACTGGAAAGAATTTCTTTCTTATGTCAAGTCTAAATCTACCACCTTCCAATTTACATCCATTGTTTCTAGTCGACACATGAGCATCTAGATTTAGGTGTGGTGGAGGCAATGGCAGCAGCACCTTGGGAAGTGAGGCAGGGACACTCTTGAGGTCCCAGGAATCATAGAATGGTTTGGATTGGAAGGGACCTTAAAGATCATGTCATTCCAACCACCCCGCCATGGGCAGAGACACTTCCCACTAGACCAGGCTGCTCCATGCCTCATCCAGCCTTGTGGGGGCATCCACAATCTCTCTGGGCAACCTGTTCCAGTGTCTCACCACCCTAAATGTAAAGAACATCTTACATACAGCCTAAATCTACCTTCTTCCAGTCTACATCCTTTACTCCTATTCCTGCCACCCTGTACCCTATTAAGAAATCCTACCACAGCCTTTCTGGAAGCCCCCACCCCCCTTCAGGTATTGAGAAGCTACTATGAGGTCCCCCCTGAACTTTCTCTTCTTCAGGATGAACAACACAATCTCCTTCAGCCTGTCCTCATTAGGGAAGAAGCCAGTAATCCTGATCCAGATGCAAAAGTGAAGGAAGGAAACAACTTCTGATGCCACAAACAATTCTTGCTTAGCTAAACTTCTGTCTGTTACCTCTGGGGCACATTTTCACCACCCAGAACTTCCTCTCCTTCCACTGACAGCTATGCTCTCCCCTTCAGGTGGCACCTTTCCACCTTCACTTTCACATGCAGATTCCTAACATCTGTAACTTATATTCTATTTGCCAAACAGCAGTGTAGCCCCAATCTCACACATTTTAGTTAGTTCCCTTCAAGATTTACTTCAAAACTTTGCAGATGATTCCATTCAGACCCATGGACCTGTGGCAGCTCCTTATGGATCTATACTTCTGTACTTAACACAGTCTCCAGGCAGAGTTAAGAATATTTTCCCATTCAGAAAGAGCTGTTAAAGGGCATTGCTGTTCAATGAGTAAGCAAATGTGGTATTTTCTATTGCAACTGTAGGAGAGAAACCATTGCATTTTCCTGGAATAAGCACATGAAACTCTGAATTTGCTTATGTCTTGATGCCTGTAGTTTGTTTCCATACTCTAAATCTCTTTCTTGGCTTTCCTTCCATAGTCCCTTAGCCAAAACATCTACTTTAAATTTCCTCCTTGTCTTCATTGCATCATTTCCCACTTATTTATGCTTTGCTCTTCCTACTCATGTGTCTGGAAAAGTTTACTGCTGCTTTTCAACCATGGTCAACAAAGACAACTTAGCTCGACTGGGGCTGATTTTCACTGTATTCCAAGATTTCACTGGCTATTCCCCCTGTTTACTTGCCCTGACAGGTTCATTTTTCCATTCCTCATGAGCTTTTCATTTTTCTCTGTTTGAAGGGTCCATGAACTGAGTAGTTTTGAAATTCCATCTTAACTAAGATTCGTGGACTTAAATCCTGCACTTTTAGCCCTTAGAGAGCCCAAGCTTTGGCTGGACATTGCAGCTGACTTCACATTTAAGCTGAATGGACTCAACTCTTCAGCAATCAGTCCTGCAAACTCTGCTCTTTTCCTCTGTCACCCCCTTATCACCAATTTGTCCTCCAAACCATGATATCCCATGCCGTTCTTTACTCTCCTTTTATGCAGGACTGCCTTCAAGTCACAGCCTGGACTCCACCATCAATCTTTAAACACAAATCTAGTCCAAGATGAATTTTATAAATCTAAATAGTTTCTGTCATTGCCTACCCAAAACCAAAGCTCACTGTGCAGCTTCTGTATCTTATCACCTCACTCTGGTAGTGTAAGTGCTCAGGTCACCTCCTCCAGCACTGTCCATCAGTCTTACCTTGAGAAAGGAAATAAATAAATACTCCAAGCTCTCTCGCCAGCCTCATTCCTCCTTCTTTTCCTATCTCTGCTCCATGGGTGCAGGGCTTCCTCAAGGACATTGAGCTATTGGAGCAGGTCCAGAGGAGGCCACAAAGATGGTCAAAGGGCTGGAGCAACTGCCCTATGAAGACAGGCTGAAGGAGTTGGGGTTGTTCAGCCTGGAGAAGAGAAGGCTCAGGGGGGACCTTATAGTAACTTCTCAGTACCTGAGGGGGTCCTACAGAAAGGCAGGGGAAGGACTTCTTAATATGATATGGGATGGGAGGACTAGAAACAATGGATTTAATTGGAAGGGGGTAGATTTAGACTTGACATAAGAAAGAAATTCTTCACAGTGAGGGTGGTGAAGTACTGGAACAGGTTGCCCAGAGAGGTTGTTGATGCCCCCTCTCTGGAGGTGTTCAAGACCAGGCTGGACAAGGCACTGAGCAGCCTGATGGCAGGGGGGTTGGAACTTGATGATCTTTAAGGTCCCTTCCAACCCAAACTATTCTATGATTCTATGATTCTATGAATCTGTTGCCTAAACATCAGCTCTACAGCCTTGTTTAAGCTCAGCTGCAGTGTAACAGCAGCCTCAAGTTCTCTTCAGAGTGCACTTTTTTCCTCATTATTTAAAAAAAAAAAAAGCAGTGTAAGTGCAAAGCTTATTAAATATGTACTGAAAACAATAAACCACCAAGTGACAGATAAAACAACTTACCTTCTCTTCAGGCACACTCCTTGGAAAGCTGCTTCTTCAGGGATGCACAAGATCTACCATTTCTATGATGTCCTGACAACACATGCAGATCTGCACTACAATATGATGGCACACAAATCACATGCTTCAAGGATTCAGCCACTTGCCTGCTGAATCCAGGAAGGGACTATTTCCATCAGCACAAGATTGATCCTATTTTTTTAATTTTTATTACTACATTGCATTCTTCTGAAGCTCTGGGGATCAGCAATAGGTAGGACACAGCATGAAGACAGTAAAGAGGGTCCTCCTCCCTCTTGCAATTGATACCTACCTGGATAATTCCCTGACCAAATTTCTTCTCAAATTTGGCAATTAAAAATATTCCAGTCTTCCGCTGACCTCTTTTTCTTACATCTTTGGATCTCCATCCTCCATTTTCTCTTACCTTTCTGGAGCTGTATCTTCAGTATTCCTGCGTCACCAACCTATCTCTGCTTTTGTTTCCTGAGGTGTTACTCCATCTCTTTGACTCACAAGACCACAAATGTCTTTGCTGGTCTTAAATCATTGCCATCAAGGCATGTTGTAGAAATTTCATGGTATGCAGACAAAACCAGGGCAGGAAATGTAACTATTCCCTGCAGGTGAGACACATATGCAGTACCATGTCCAGGTCTGGGTTCTCCAGCACAAGACTGATACAGACTTAGTGGAGCCAAGGAAACATGGGGAACCTTGAGTCTGGTGTCTTCTACAGGCTATCTGATCAAAGAGAGCTTACTGGTGAAACCTTCTTACTGCAGCTACAGGAGACATCATGCTCATAAAGCTCTTATCCTGCTGGAGGATTTCAACCACAGTTTCCTGACATCTGTTGGAATCAAACAACATAGCAACATGTAGGTTCCTGGAGTGCCTTGATGACAGCTTCCTAAGATAGGAAATAGTCAACCCTGAGAGAGCTGAGACAGGCTGAGTTGAGGCTGTTCTGTCTAGACAAGGCTACAAGAAGACCTCCAGTACCTGAAGTGGGTCAACAGGAAAGCTGTTTGCAAGGTCATATAGTGATGGGACATGGGACAACTAGAGCAGGGTAGGTTTAGATCAGATATTAACAAGTTCTTTCCAATGGGAGTGGTCAGAAGCTGGAACAAGTTGCCCAGAGAGGTGGTGGAGGCCCCATCCATGAAGACATTAAGGGCCAGGTTTGATGAGGCTCTGAGCAACCTGATCTAGTGCAAGATGCCCTTGTTCACTGCAGGGGGGTTGGACTAGATAGCCTTAAAAGGTCCCTTCCAACTCAACTGACCCTAGAAAACCTGACTATATATATAGCCTCAAGCAACCTGGTCAAGCTGACCCTGCATGAGCAGTTGTGTTGAAGAAGTCCACCTCAGCACTGCCTGCCAGCCTTAGTGAGTCTCAATTCTATAACCTAACTGGCTTCTGTGGCATTAGACCAAGTCAGTTCAATTGCTGCTTTAAAGCAAAAGAGATTATTGAATATCCAGGTGTTGAGGGAAATGGGACTTGCTCAACTGCACCATGGTTGCCTACATCAACTGTGGGGATCAAAAAGGTGAAATATAAAACAACCACCTTTTCCTGCAGACCTGTTGCTGTAAGAATTGCCTAACTGGAAACCCAAACACAAACCTCCAGCAAAATATCCTGCCCAAAAGGGACAGGAAGCCTTGGTAAACCCCAGAGCAAATAGTGATGGCCAGTAGCATGCTGACCCCACAAAGGAGTGGAGGTTGTCATGTCTGCCATCATGCCTACAGGCCACAAAGTCAGTCCTTTAGCACGTTCTTGGCCAAGTTACTTTACCTACAACAAGCTTTTGACAGGGATGCCAGAAGGAAGACAGCCCTTCCCTTTGCAACTGTGTGCTGTGGCAGAACACTGCCCACAGCACACAGCTATCTGTCAGCTTGATGAAACTTGTGTCACACAGAAAACTGAAACTGCCCTCCAGTGATAAAAAATAAAAAATTAAAAAATCAAAGCCTCATAGAACATGTATTTTATAATGTTTACCAGGCTTGTTACCTCAAAGTCAGCTCAGCAAGACAAAGAAATAATCCCCCATCTTTAAGGTCCCTTCCAACCTAAACTATTCTATGATTCTATGATTCTAAGGAATCTCTAGCTCCATCAACTCCTCCTTCTTGTGACCCTCGTGGATGTGGCCACTGTGTGTTTTCATCACATATATATGAACATATAAACATGAACTTCAATAGTTTTCAAATTCATTGAAAAAACCTTTTGTTCCTCCTTCTGCATGCCAAAACCAGTAATTTTTTTTTTTTTTGCATAATCAAACATCCTCTCAAAAGCAACTAAGAAAGCAATCTGCAACTATTCTCTAAATGGTTGGTTCAGTGGTTGCTTTGGCTTTTAACATTTCAAATAGCTGGTTCTCACATCCTTCTCTGTGAAAAAAGTGGGAAGATTCATGGATCTGACTAATCCAAGCAACACCACCTTGTGAAAAAATTGTAAATTCATGTTAAACATAGAAAGTGTCCCCAAATTTTCTCTTTTTTTTTAATCCTCTGAATTCCACTATTCCACTGATTACCAAAGCCCATGCTTTCTGACTTCAGTTATGTGGCCAGGATCTCAGGAGAAAGCCAAATTATACCCAGACTTCTCTAGAAGCTCCAGAGGATCCTCTCCTCTGGTGACAAAAAGGGTGTCAAGGAAAATGCTGAAGAATTCATATTTGTGCCTGACAGCTGGCAATTCTGGCAGAAGCTTAAAAGCAGAGAGAAACCTACCCCAACTCTGGGAGAAACCTTGAGCAAAATCTGAATGTTGCCTACTCCAGAAAATAGCTGGTGAAAAGGAAAACTACCATACTGCAGAAAATAAATAAACTATGTCACAGAGATAATGATGTGGTGAAGCACTGGAACAGGTTGCCCAGGGAGGTTGTGGATGCCCCCTCTCTGGAGGTGTTCAAGACCAGGCTGGACAGGGCACTGGGCAGCCTGGTCTAGTGGGAGGTGTCCCTGCCTATGGCAGGGGGGTTGGAACTCGATGATCTTGAAGTTCCCTTCCAACCCAAACTATTCTATGATTCTATGTTTAAAAAAATACAGTAAATCCTGATGTAAGCACTGATGATATTTTTGGCATTAAATGAGCATATTTGTAAGGAGGAAGAGATATACACGGAGAGACGTACACATCACTGAGTGAGGCTACAAAATCCCATCCTCAGCCTTCAGGTGCACCACGGTTTTTCTTCAAATTCTCCTTCTGCAGCAGGAAAAAGGAAAAAAAGTTTGAGTATAGCTTAGACTTCTGATCAGAGCCACTCCACACTGTGCCCCATGGTGGGACAGTGAGGCTGGCTCCAGAAAAGACTGAGACCACCTTACCTGGATGCTATTTCACAAGTTCCAGTTGTTTTTATTCCCCTGAGGTACAAAAAAGTCCCAAAATTTTCTTTCTGACCAGACAGACTTGGCACCTTTCCTAATGTGCAATTCCAGCAGGCATTTCAAAACACACCATTCATTCCTAGCACAGATCTTTTGGGCTAAGTCTCCCAATCAAGAGGTCCATGTCATCCTGTTACTGCTTAGAGGAAAGACCCCCTCTCCTTGCTGTTAAATCAGTTTGGGCAACTGCCAGAGCCCAACTTAAATGCAAGTAGACAGCACACGTTGCCTTGGCTGGCAGTACCACTTCATGTTGCAGCTCACACGTTCCCAAACACAAAAATCTTACCTGAGATAACCTACAGCTGCTCAGCTTGCACGTACACAGCACTCAGCCAGCAAGGAAAATGGTCACAGAAACTTAACTCTCTCCCCTAGGCTGTATTTCTGCACATTCTGAAAATTGAAATCCAAAATTGATCCCAACTTCCCAGCCAGAGGAGGCCACGAAGATGGTCAAAGGGCTGGAGCAACTGCCCTATGAAGACAGGCTGAAGGAGTTGGGGTTGTTCAGCCTGGAGAAGAGAAGGCTCAGGGGGGACCTCAGAGTAACTTCTCAGTACCTGAGGGGGTCCTACAGAAAGGCAGGGGAAGGACTTTTTAATAGGATATTGGATGGGAGGACTAGAAACAATGGATGTAACTCATGCGGTTGGACAAGGCACTGAGCAGCCTGATGTAGTGGGAGGTGTCCCTGCCTATGGCAGGGGGGTTGGAACTCGATGATCTTTAAGGTCCCTTCCAACCCAAACTATTCTATGATTCCTCTTCGGTTTTGCCCCCTGTCATATTTTGCCAATATTTGCATGGGTTGAAGCAGGAAAAACATATAAGAAAGGAGGCTCTGAGCCAACATCTAATAATACTACCTGCAAGGAGGATTAAACAATGACCAAAACATTTGCCATTATCCAGCAGCTTGTCACAGGGTTATGGACTGAGGGAAGATGCTCAGTAAAACTGGGGAGAAAATAAAAACAAGGCAGAGCTTCAAACAGGTCTTTCACTAACACCAGATCTGAAGTCAGATAGAATAGAATAGAATAGAATCAGAATAGTTCAGGTTGGCAGGGACCTTACAGATCATCGAGTTCCCTGCCAAAGGCAGGGACACCTCCCACTACATCAGGCTGCTCAGTGCCTTGTCCAGCCTGGTCTTGAACACCTCCAGAGAGGGGGCATCCACAACCTCTCTGGGCAACCTCTTCCAGTGTTTCACCACCCTCACCCTAAAGAATTTCTTTCTATGTCAAGTCTAAATCTACCCCCTTCCAATTTACATCCATTGTTTCTAGTCCTCCCACCCAATATCATATCAAAAAGTCCTTCCCCTGCCTTTCTGTAGGACCCCCTCAGGTACTGAGAAGTTACTCTGAGGTCCCCCCTGAGCCTTCTCTTCTCCAGGCTGAACAACCCCACCTCCTTCAGCCTGTCTTCATAAGGCAGTTGCTCCAGCCCTTTGACCATCTTTGTGACCCTCTCCAACACCTCAAATCAACAATCCAAAACTGTTGCTTTTGTAAATGTTTTTTTTTCCCCCTTAAAGAAATACTTTAAATGAGACAAATTGAGCTTTTGAAACACTCCCACTGAGGCTGGGAAAGCACACAAAGGGCAGATTTTCTTCTTCCGCGCTCTACTTGCAGCACACACCCTACTCACCTTGGCAAAAACCCAACTTGTTGGTAAGAATTTAGGGCAAATTCAGCAGGCTAAAAGAGTTGGGTGACAAGTGCACCTTTTTGTTATCAAAGAACTGACCTTGACTGGTGAAAGGAGTTGGTTCTTCTCACACACTGGTGGGTCTTCTGGCCAAAGCAAGAGCGAGCAAGAAGCGCACAGGCGCCAGCAAGAACGGGAAGAGTGCTTTTAAGTTCATGCACATTTTTATTGAGTAGTAATATAAAATGCTTCTTTCAATTGTTACAAGTGCATGCTTTGATTGCCAACATTTCGAAGTCAAATTACAAAGGCAAGGCTGTAGGCTGTAGTGAATTACTTGGGCACTTATACAATTGTTAAAAAATATCAATGGACCGTTTTTGTTTTTTTTTTTTTCCTTCTTCAGAATGAACCAGTTGAAACCCGTAACTGATATACAAAGGGAAAAAAAGTGAAAAAATTACACATTTTTTTTTTTGTGTGGCACGTGACAGAACAGAACGAAATGACTAAACCATTATGACATTAACAGTTATCATGCATTTTTTTAGAATTTCACATGTAACTACAAACTTATTTTTTTAAATCTCACAAGGTTCGCTAAACATGCTACCCATCTATGTGTGCACTGACAAGCTTATGTTAAAAACTTTTAAGAATACTCTCCCCCTTTTAGATTTTTCAAAGCTTTTTTTTTTTTTTTTTTTTTTGGTTTTCTTTTTTTTTAATTTTACTTT
>VZTY01013339.1:0-32910 GCA_013400935.1 Turnix velox
TGGTGGGGTTTTTTTTGTTGTTGAGTTTGGTTTGGCTTTTTTTGAGGGGTTTTTTTTTGGATTTCTAAAAGTGATGCAAAAATTGGCTGATGTGAGGCCCCCAGCAGCCCTTGATTACATTTTTGAATTATACATTTGTCCCTTTGTGCACTTTTGTTGCTTGTGGAGGATGTGGCTTTAACATTACATTAATAAAAGTAAAAAAAAAATCAAAAAAATAGCCTGCTTTGAGCTGATGCCCACTGCTCTGTGGCTGACACACGTCATTCTGTAATTAAAAAAAACAGCAATATATTAGAAAAGACCATAATATTATTTTATCCTGGTGGCAGGCCATATTAGAGGGAAGTGGAATTACAGTGAGTAGAGGACAGCAAGTCCTCCTCTTAGCCAAGCACAGCCATTACAGAAGTTGATTGCTTCAAGCAATTAATTTTTTGTCCTGCTCTGCAATGCAAATGAAGCAATCTGCTTTGGAAGAACTTTGGATGTAGTCTCTGGCTGAAATTAATCAAGAACAAAGAGCTAGGTTTGCATTAGCAAAGAGAGAAGAGCAGCAAAAGAACTTTCTCTGGTCCTGCAACAAGCCATGCTGGATGTGGAGACTGTTGCTGATTGTCTATTTAAAATTAAAAGGGGAAATTTAGGAAAAAACAAAATAGTGCATTTATGAATCTCCAAAACTCTACACTTTTTACTGCATGTACTAATTTCTTCCCTTGCAGCAGTCAGAAGAAAATTTCAACCCCAACTGCTCGTTCTGGAGCTACACCAAGCGGACCATGACAGGTTATTGGTCTACCCAGGGCTGTCGCCTGCTGACAACCAACAAGACCCACACCACGTGCTCTTGCAACCACCTCACCAACTTTGCAGTCCTCATGGCACACGTGGAAGTGAAGGTAGGTGCTGCCAATGCCTGTGGCCACTGCTCAGAGCAGAGGAAGTGGCCAATGGGACACCTTCCTAGGAATGAAGCTGTTGCATAGCAGGTCTTAGAGGTAGAAACCATCTGGTGTAGAACTTCCTTATGCTGTAATATAGGGAAAAAGAAGATGGTCACACCTTTTGAGCCATTAAATCATCCTGAGAGATGTCTGAAGAAGTGGCCTATTCAAGCCACACCTCAGTGTGGGTCCAGAGAGGGCCAAGAAGAGGGCTAGAGAATCTCTGAAGGAGGCTGGAGGAGTTGGGGTTCTTCATCCTGGAGAACAGAAGGCTCAGGGAGGACCTCAGAGTAGCTTCTCAGTACCTGAAGGGAGCTACAGAAAGGCTGGGGTAGGACTTTTTAATAGGATATGTGACGGCAGGACTAGGAATAATGGATGCAAACTGGAAGAGGGGTGATTTAGACTGGAGATAAGAAAGAAATTCTTTGTGGTGAGACACTGGAAGAGGTTGTCCAGAGAAGCTGTGGATGCCCCCTCTCTGGAGATGTTTAGGGGCAAGCTGGATGAGACACTAAGCAGCCTGGTCTAGTGGGAGGTGAACCTGCCCGTTGCAGGGAGTTGGAACTGGATGATCTTTAACATCCCTTCCAGCCCAAACCCTTCCATGATTCTGCAGCTCTGGTTTATTTTGTCTGTTTCCTAGAACTGCTTGTATTTTCCTAAGAAATCTGCATTTGACTCATTTTCGCCTGCCTGGAGCTAACAGATGTACTTAATTCAGTGAAGTCAGAGGTTGCACCTGGGGAATGGAGATAGCTTTCCACTCCACTGAAGTGAACTGGGGTCATCCCTGCTGTGTTGTGCAGATACAGACCAGCTCCAAAAGAGCGTCTTCCCACACTCCGAGTGGGCTGGCCTTTTCTGCACAGCATTTCACCCAAACCTCATTAGACCAGTGATGCTGGGGTTATCTTATTGTGCAGAAGTGAGACCCTTGCTTACCTATTCCACACAATAGTTTGGGAGGAGGTGCTGCTGGAAGCCTCCCAAGTGTCAAACCAGTGTGCCATTAGCTAGTGGATGTTAATGAGTTCCCCTCAAGACTTTCAGGTTGTGTTTTGTCACTTGACTGCAGACAGAGCATCACTGCTTCCACTTGGAGTCTGATGCAACTAGACAGCTTCCTGGCATGGCTACTTCAGTAGGATCATTCCTGTCTGAGGGTGAAGGCATGTCTACCCTGTAAACATCTGCAGCTCTTCCCTCCAGCTGCTCATCACCTTCCTGGCAGCATCATCCCACACTGGTCTGCTGGTGGAACTGGCTGTGTGTGTGACTCTTGGCAGATCTGGGAGGTGACATTCCTTATGCTGTTGCATAAGGTTGATCTTTTTTTTTTAAAGTCTTGGCAGCAAAGTACCTGCTGGGGGAGAAAGGTGGAGGTTTAAAAATAAATTGAGATTTTTGTCATTTACTGACTCATATCCATCTCATAGGCGTGATTTTGAGTCATTTTGTTAACTTTGGTCTTGGACAAAAAGGCATTGCTTGCCTCACAGGCTTTCTAGTCTTCTTAGAGGTGGAACAATCCTTGGGGAAAGGATGTTGGGACCTACAGAAAGGCTGGGGTAGGACTTTCTAATAGGGTATGTGATGGCAGGACTAGAAATAATGGATGTAAATTGGAAGAGGGGAGATTAAGGCTGCAGATAAGGAATAAATTCTTTATGGTGAGGGTGGTGAGACACAGGAAGATGTTGCCCAGAGAGGTTGTGGATGACCCCTCAATCCCTGGAGGTGTTTAAGGCCAGGCTGGATGAGGCATTGAACAACCTGATCTAGTGGGAGGTGTCCCTGCCCATGGCAGGGGGGTTGGAACTAGATGATCTTTAAGGTCCCTTCCTAATTTGATGGTCCCCCAAACCTTTCTTAGATTCTATGACTTCTTACAGCAGTGTTCTGGCCAGTGGCTAGAATTCCTGTAGAGGACTATTGTTGATAATTTTCTTGGGGTTTTGCAACAGAAACAATTTTATCCTGCAATTGGAACTTCTGACTTGACTATGTTGGGATTTTTTGATCTCTAGGATTTTGGTGGAATGAGCATCCCCATCACCCAGCCTAATGAGACTGAACACTAGTTGTGGTGAGGAGCAGACATCAGCATCAGTTTGACAAGTGTCATTTCTGGTCATGAATGATTTCCCTCCCTGGTAGTGTGGCCAAAAAGAGTGTGTTCTCCACGGGAGACCTTGGTGGCTGCTTTGGGAGTGAAATTCTGGGATTTAATTATTAGCAGAGAGTATGAGGCAAGGTGGAGCTGGCAGAGGTGATTGATAGCCTTCAGGCTCTCCAGTGTGAAACAGCAATATGTCTTTGTCCAAGGGGGCAGAAAATGACATTGGCTGCCCATGGTGGCAGGGATTTATTGGTGTGTTTCAAGAGTAGAAGCTGCTGGGATCAGTTCCAGTCTTAATAGGACAGTACCTGATTAAGAGGAGGTTTTGTTTTTTTTTTTAATTTGAAGATGCTTTTTTGCCTGTTCAATTAATTTAGCCCAGGGTTTCATGTTCACCCACATATTTCAGTGGGATAAATAACATTGACCAAGGCCAAGAGCCTCCTGTGAACACAGGCAAGATGGATAGCTACAGGGAAGAGTGATGGACCTGCACCCTCAGGTAGCCCTCCAGCTGCTGTCAAAGCCCCAGTTAGCATGGCAAGAGGACAGCAGGAGAATAATGACCTGTGAGCTGGTTCTTGCTCATGCATCCTCCTGGCAAGAGGTGACCTTACAGACCTGCAGTGCTTGCTGATCTCTGGGTCAATTAACCAGGAAAAAATGAGGACTTCCTTCTGGAAGGAGATTTTTTAAGACTTTGGAAGCAAAGAATGGTTTGGGTTGGAAGGGACCTTCAAGATCATCTAGTACCAACCTGCCTGCCATAGGCAGGGCCACCTCCCACTACACCAGGTTGCTCAGTGCCTCATCCAGCCTGGCCTTAAACACCTCCAGAGATTGAGGGGGCATCCTCTCTGGGCAGCCTCTTCCAGTGTCTCACCACCCACACCCTAAAGAAGTTCTTTCTTACATCCATCCTAAATCTCCACTCTTCCAATTTGCATCTCTTATTCCTAGTCCTGCCATCACCTATCCTATAAAAAGTCCTACCTCTGCCTTTCTGTAGCCCCCTTCAGGTATTGAGAAGCTACTATGAGGTTCCCTGATGATTTCACTTGTGTTTTGGGGGAATTATTACCGTCTCAGATATTTTATTGTGAGTCATGCTTAACATAGGTGAGTTCTTTATTAAATACCTATTGTTGGTATGAGTAGGGTATTTGTTGTGATCCTTAAATGCTATAAAAACATAATAATTTAATAGTTTGGGTTGGAGGGGACCTTCAAGATCATCTAGTTCCAATCCCACTTCCATAGGGAGGGACACATCCCACTAGATCAGGTTACTCAGTCCCTTGTCCAGGTGCTTTCTGTGCCATGAGACAAAGCCCATCATTAAAGAGCTCCTTCTTTCTATATAATTGCTACAGAATTATTCCAAATTTACAAGCTTTTTTTTATTTTCATATAAGCCTGTGGTTTGCATCCCAGTAATTATGGCAGGGACATCTTAAATGCATCATGAGGGAAAAATATGCACCTAGCAAACAAGTTCAGAGCTGCTTTTTAAACCAGTTCAGGAAATGCAATTAAAAAAAAAAAACGCCTGAAAGAGAATAAGCAAAAGTACCTCAGGGTGAGTTAAATGTTGCTTATCAGTGTGTTAGTGAATGCCAGAGCTTTCTCTGATTTAAAAAATAAAAAATTAAGTTTTTTACAGAGAGGAAAAATGAGGGAAAAGGTGTTTTAAGTGTCGCAGTTAATGGGAAGCTTTCACATCTTGTTCTAGCAGCTAGGCACATCACACCCTGCTGATTATGTGGGGAATGGAAGTGGAAAGGCAAGCTGAAGAGAGAAAGGAATAAAAATATATGAAGTCTGAATAGAATGCAATGATTCACTGCCTGAAGCAGTGGGAATAAAGAGCAAACTGGAGTTAGAAACGTAGAATGGTTTGGGTTGGAAGGGACCTTCAAGTTCATGTAGTTCAGCAGTAGAGGAAAACAGCAGCCAAACTGAGCTGCCAACAGCAAAGGACACATTCCTTTGCCTAATCTGTCCCTCCAGGAAAGAGGAGGACATTATGTTTAGGGGAGGGTGAAGGAATAAGCAAGCAGTAAATAAAAACACAGTGTCAATGGCTAGCTGGATGTGACTGCCTGGTGCCCACCAGTGTTCTGGGCTGAGACCCAAGTGGGACAGGTTCAGTATTTCATAGAATCATAGAATGGTTTGGGTTGGAAGATCATCTTTTTCTGACCCCCCTGCCATGGACAGGGACACCTCTCACTAGACCAGGTTGCTCAGTGCATCATCCAGCCTGGCCTTAAACACCTCTAGGGAGGGGACATGTTGCACATTGAGAAGCATGAGGACAGGATGACCCTGCAGAGCTTCCCAATCCTCTGTCCTAAACCACAGTTCTTCTTTGCAAGCACCAATTCTCACTCTGTTTCTCTCTTCCTCCTTCCTTCCTGGCTGAGAGAGAGATGAATGCAGTGATCAGAGTGAAGGTGCTGTCTGTGATGTGGTGGAGCCATGTCCCAGCTGTCTCCTGGCAGCAGGCTCAGTGCAACAGCAGAGTCTGATGATGCTGTGACCAGATCTTTTTCTGGCAACTCAATAAATGAACAAGCCAGAAGCTTGGCTGGGCAAATATCCACATTGAGTTTGGCACAACCACAGTGGCTCATTTCTCTGGTTGGAGATGCCTTATTAGTAAGCAGAGCTGTGCTGCTTTCCTAAATCCAGCCAAGCATAGGAAGGCAGAATGAGCACAAAGATGGATCAGAGCATCTTATGAGGACAGGCTGAAGGAGTTGGGGTAGTTCAGCCTGGAGAGGGGAAGGCTCAGGGGAGACCTCATAGTAGCTTCTCAGTACCTCAAGGGGTCTACAGAAAGGCTGGGGTAGGACTTTTAATAAGATATATGATGGGAAGACTAGGAGTAATGGGTGTAAATTGGGAGAGGGAAGATTTAGGATGGATGTAAGAAAGAAATTCTTTATGGTGAGGGTGATGAGACACTGGAAGAGGTTGCCCAGAGAGGTTGTGAGTGCCCCCTCAATCCCTGGAGTTGTTCAAGGCCAGGCTGGATGAGGCACTGAGCAACCTGGTCTAGTGAGAGGTGTCCCTGCCCATGGCAGGGGGGTTGGAAAAAGATGATCTTGAAGGTCCCTTCCAACCCAAACCATTCTATGATTCTATGAAATACCGAACCTGTCCCACTTGGGTCTCAGCCCAGAACACTGGTGGGCACCAGGCAGTCACATCCAGCTAGCCATTGACACTGTGTTTTTATTTACTGCTTGCTTATTCCTTCACCCTCCCCTAAACATAATATTCTCCTCTTTCCTGGAGGGACAGATTAGGCAAAGGAATGTGTCCTTTGCTGTTGGCAGCTCAGTTTGGCTGCTGTTTTCCTCTACTGCTGTTTTTAATAAGGGAGGAAATGGCTGTACATCTCAGAGAAAGCCATTCTGTCATAAGCTGACATTCCCTGGGATTTGTTTTTATTAGCTCAGCTCTGGTGTTACAGGCACTGCCAAAGCTGCTCATTGGTTTCTTTTTTTTTTTATTTTTTTCCCCAGCCTGGATAATATCTAGGCTGCCTTCTCACCCTGCTGTGCTTGCTACTAGGGTTCCTGTAACTTCTCCTGCACAGGTTGCCATCAGCTCTTCTCCTGCCACTTTTGGCTTCAGCAGAGCAAAAACAGGGCTTTATTCCAAAGCCAAGGAGATTTTTTTTCACTGGGTTTTGAGACAGGCTCATTCCTAAGTCATACATGTTAAACATGTTTCATGGAGAAACCCTTAAACCCTATCTGGGGTTTTTTTGTTGTTGTGAGGGGTTTGTGGGTTCTTTGGGTTTTTTTAGGTTTTTTGTTTGGGATTTTTTGTTTTATTTTCTTTTTGGGTTTTTTTTTTGGTTTTTTTTTTGTTTGTTTGTTTTAATTACTAATTGGAAAATAACCTCATTGTCACCTTACCTGCAATGCCAGTACAGAAGAGTGGTCACAAAACTCAGTGGCCTTCATGCTGGGTTGTGTAGTCTTGTCAGCCATGGGACGTTTGGGCAAGGAAATCTTTGATGATTTTTTTTGAAAATTATCCATTGGACTGATGGCTGATGTCTCCCATGGGCTCTTGTGGTTTCCGAGGTCTTTGAAGAGAATCAAGAAACAACAGTTTGCTATAACCAAGACAATACTGGATTTGTTGGTTTTCTTTTATTTTATAGAATCATGGAATGGTTTTGGTTGGAAGGGACCTTCAAGATCATCTAGTTCCAACCCCCTGCCATGGGCAGGGACACCTCCCACTAGACCAGGTTGCTAGGTGCATCATCCAGCCTGGCTTTAAACACCTCCAGGGACTGAGGGGACATCCACAACCTCTCTGGGCAACCTCTTCCAGTGTCTCATCACCCTCACCATAAAGAATTTCTTTCATTTGTCCAGCCTCAGTCTCTCTTCTTTCAATTTATCCCCATTATTCCTAGTCCTTCCACCCCATATCCTATTAAAAAGTCCTACCCCAGCCTTTTTGTAGCCCCCTTCAGATATTGAGAAGACAGGGTGGGCTGCAGCCAGCCTATAAAATCCAGCTCACTTCTGCTCTTGGACTTTACTAGAAGAGCTACAAATTCAAATTTCTTTTTTCCCCCCAAGGTGTTTTAAAATTGCTCTTGCTTCCAGTTTATTGTTATTATTCGTTCTTTGTTCGTTCTTCTGTGAGTTTGTTTTAGGAGGTTGTAATTACAGGCAAGTTGTTTCCCAGCACTCCAGAGATGGGTGTTGTGTACATAAAATCAGTATTACTATGATTAATACTAAGGAGGGAAGTAGTAGAAGCAATAAGAATAATAACACAGGTATGAAGTCTGTTCCTTGCTAAGCATACTGAGATTTGCAGGCAAACAGCTCTTCCCTGAGGAAGACCATGAAACTGGAGGGTTCTTCTCCAGGTCCAAACCTACCTCTATTTCCTTCGTGTTATAGAATCACAGCATGGTTTGGATTGGAAGGGACCTTCAAGATCATCTAGTTCCAACCCTCCTGCCATGGGCAGGGACACCTCCAACTAGACCAGGTTGCTCAGTGCCTCATTCAACCTCGCCTTAAACATCTCCAAGGATTGATGGGGCATCCACAACCTCTCTGGGCAACCACCTGGGGTATTAAAGTCATCATAGTTGTGGTTTTGTGATTGAGGTACAAGAGATTCATCTCATATGGTGAAGAAATCCTCAGAGGGCTTTCCCTTAGCAATGATGAATTTTCCTTGGGATAGATGAGTCTGCATCATTGGCCACCACATCTGGATGGGGTTGATGCATCTGGCCAAAATCTTTCTGGTTCCTGATGCATTCACTCTCATTAGCTGCCTTGTTCCACTTGTCCTTCCCAAGAGATCCTGGCCACTTCAGCCTGAGAGGCTAATAGGATCAGGTGAGCTGGTGGTACATGCTCTCCTGCTCACCAAGGTGAAAGAAAGAATGATTTGCATGGTACAAGGTGTGCATTACCTTTTTTTTTTTTTTTCTAATGGGTTAAAAGGGATGGATGAGCTGGAATGACACTGAGATAAAGCAAAGCCCAGCTGCCAGGAAAAGGATGTGATCTTCATCTTCTCAGTTCTCTGGAAAAATAGGCATTTCTGTCACAATCTGCAGGAAGCAGACAATGATTCCTTGCCTGTCATTTGGACTTGCAATCCCTAGTTCTTCAGACCCTGTAAATGCTTAGGACCCACAAGAGCTTTTGGGAAAAGTGTAGGGTCTTATATATGGGCAAGAACAACCCCATGTTTCAGTATAAGCTGGGGACTGAGCTGATAGAGAGCAGTGAAGGGGAAAGGGACATGGGAGTCCTGGTGGACAACAGGATGACCATGAGCCAGCAATGTGCCCTTGTGGCCAAGGACAATGGCATCCTGGGGTGTATTAGAAGGAGTGTAGTCAGTAGGTGGAGAGAGGTTCTTCTCCCCCTCTGCTCTGCCCTGGTGAGACCACATCTGGAGTATTGGGACCAGTTGTGGGGTCCTCAGTTGAAGAAGGACACGGAACTGCTGGAGAGAGTCCAGCACAGAGCTATGAAGATGATGAAGGGATTGGAGCATCTCCTTTCTGAGGAAAGGCTGAGGGAGCTGGGTCTCTTTAACTTGGGGAAGGAGACTGAGGGGTTACCTCATTCATGTCTATAAATATGGAAAGGGTGAGTGTCAGGAGGATGGAGCCAGGCTCTTCTCAGTGACCTCCAATGATAAGTCTTAGGGAAATGGGTGCAAACTGGAACACTGGTTCCACAGAAATAGAAGAAAGATCTTTTTCCCAGTGAGGGTGAGAGAAGAGTGTCCCAGGCTGCCCAGAGAGGGTGTGGAGTCTCCTTCTCTTGAGACATTCAGATCCCATCTGGATGCCTTCCTGTGTAACCTGGTCTGGGTGTTCCTGCTCCAGCAGGGGGGATTGGACTAGATGATCCCTTGAGGTCTCTTCCAATCCCTGATATTCTGTGTGATTTTGTGAAAGGAGCCTTCATCTCTCCACTTCCAAGCCTCCCTGGAGACAAAGTTTGCAGCATGGGAAGTCACTTCCCATCTTGCATTATCATCTGATGCCTGTCCCTTGCTCTGATGCAGCCAAAGAGCTGAAAGGTTAGAGCTGTTTGTCACAAGTGCTGATATAGCGAAGTGTATATCAGGAAAGGCCTGACAGTTGATGGAGCTTTATCATTGGCAAGCAGGCAAAGAAAATGGATAAATTAATCACCTTTTCCCATCCATCTGTCATAAGCTTTTATCCCACAAGGAGGAAAGTGTTGCCAGTTTGTCCTGGATTTTTGAAGTGTGACACTATTGTGTTTGCCAGCCTACATAATTCCAAAGTCATCAAATTGCCAGAAGTGGAAGGGAATGTGAATACAACTCACTGCACAGACTGTTGGACCACAAAACTGTCTTTCAGACCTCTCTGTCTTTTTCAAAAAGCCCCCAGAGATTTCCTGCCAGTCTTTACCTCAGCTCATTGACTCTATCCCTTAACCCTGAGTTTTGTGACACAACCAAGTATTTCGTTTCTAATTTTTTATATTAATTTTACTAAGTAATGATATCTCTAATGTCACCGTGTCTGGTAACATGGGAGGTTACCGGGAGAGGTTTATAGCCTGAATTAGGCGGTAGGTAGTGGAATACTAGGCTCTGGTGAGACCCCACCTGGGGTATTTTGACCACTTCTGGAGCCCTCAATGTAAGAAGGACATTTGAGCTGTTGGAGCAGGTCCAGAGGAGGGCCATGAAGATGCTGAAGGGGCTGGAGCACCTCCCTTTTGAGGGCAGGCTGAAAGAGTTGGGGTTGTTGAGACTGGAGAAGAGAAGGCTCAGGGAAGACCCAGGGGGGACCTCATAATAGCTTCTCAATAGGGAGAGAAGGGACCTTCAAGATCAAGTTCCAACCCTCCTGCCATAGGCAGGGACATCTCCCACTAGACCATTAATGTCAGTGCCTTGTCCACCTTGGCCTTAAACACCTGCAGGGATTGAGGGGGCATCCACTACCTCTCTGGGCAACCTATTCCAGTGTCTCACCACCATCATCATAAAGAATTTTCTTACCTCTATCCTCTTCCTACTGACATCTTTTATTCCTAGTCTTGCCATCACATATCCTCTTAACAAGTCCTACCCTTGCCTTTCTGGTATTGGTGTTACAATTTGTACATTTGAATGTCTTTTTTGACTGTTGGTAAATGGTTATGATGTGGACCTGTAGGTTTGATCTCCATTTTTATCCTCAGATAACAATTTTGGTGGCTCATACATCCATTCTCTGCCTTGTTTGTTCAAGGTGATGCTGCACTCAAGACCAGCCATGTTATCTTGGTGTTTCCAACAATATCATCATTTTTTCTAGGATAGTTTGGAGTCTGAGTCTTTTCAGGGTACTTGCAGTTTGCCAGAGCCTTTGGGATATGAATTTGCAATTACAGGTTTCTTGGTGCAGGTTTGAAGTCTAGGTCTGTTTAATCTTTTTGCTACTGGGTTGGAACTGGATGATCTTTAAGACCCCTTCCAAGCCAAACTATTCCATGATTCAATGGTCTCTTGCTCAGAAAGTGGGAAGGTCTCAGACAACCCCACAGAGTGTTTGGGTTGGGTTAGAAGACGCGCAGCGTGGAACTGATGGTTTGTTTGGTTTTATCTCCAGCACAGTGATGCAGTCCACGACCTCCTCCTGGACTTTATCACATGGGTTGGCATCCTGCTCTCCCTGGTCTGCCTTCTCATCTGCATCTTCACCTTCTGCTTCTTCCGTGGGCTGCAGAGTGATCGCAACACCATCCACAAGAACCTGTGCATCAGCCTCTTTGTGGCAGAGCTCCTCTTCCTCATTGGCATCAACAGAACAGACCAGCCGGTAAGAAACAAAGCACATTCTGCTCACAAAACCTCAGGGACTAGAAGGGACATCAAGGGATCATCTAGTCCAATCCCCCTGCCGGAGCAGGAACACCCAGAGCAGGTCACACAGGAAGGCATCCAGATGGGTTTTGAAATTCAGAGACTCCATAACTTCTCTCATCTCAGTGCACATGGGATGTTTGGCTGTGCAGTGAGATGTATTTCAGCACTGCCTTCATTCCATGAGTGTTGTGTACAGTTCTAGAGCACTCAACATAAGAAGGACATTGAGCTGTTGGAGCAGGTCCAGAGGAGGGCCACCAAGATGATCAAAGAGCTAGAGCAACTCCCTTCTGGGGACAGGCTGAGGGTGTTGGTGTTGTTCAGCCTGAAGGAAAGATTCAGGAGGGACCTCATAGTAGCTTCTCAGTAGCTGAAGGGGGCTACAGAAAGGCTGGAATAGGACTTTGTAATAGGATATGTGATGGCAGGAGGAGGAATAACAGATGTAAATTGGAAGAGGAGAGATTCAGGCTGGATAGAAGAAAATTCTTTCCTGTGAGGGTGGTGAGACACTGGAAGAGGTTGCCCAAAGACGTTGTGGATGCCCCCTCCATCCGTGGAGGTGTTTATGGCCAGGCTGGATGAGGCACTGAACAACCTGGTCTAGTGGGAGGTGTCCCTGCCCATGGCAGGAGGTTTGGAACTGGATGATCTTGAAGGCCCCTTCCAACCTGAACTATTGTATGAGTCCACCCATGACTGAGTCTCTGGTTACTGACTGAGAATCAAATGCTGGTGCCTGCTGTGATTCCAAAGGCATATGTGTATTGTTTGTAAATAAGGCACCTGTGTGTATGTTTAATAAGCAAGCTGTAAAAATGTATTTATGCTATGTTCATCTTTAAATGCTTATTTGCCAGACTGTCTGCATACCTGCTTTAAAATCTTGGAATATAATTTATTTATGTGAGATGTGCCTGTTTTAGAATAGTCGGCATGTGTTTTTGCAGTTGGGAAAAACAAAAGTTAATCCTTTGGAGAAGGGAAAATAAGAACTCCCTCATTCTTAATGAATCATAGAATGGTTTGGGTTGGGAGGGACCTTAAAGATCATCTAGTTCCAACCTCCCATTAGACCAGGGTGCTCAGTGCCTCATCCAGCCTGGCCTTAAACACTCCCAGGGATTAAGGGGGCATCCACAACCTCTCTGGGCAACCTCTTCCAGTGTCTCACCACCCTCAAAGGAAAGAATTTATTTACTATCTCTAGTCTTAATCTCTCCTCTTCCAATTTACATCTGATATTCCTAGTCCTCTCATTAAGGTTTATCTTGAGTGTTGCATTCATCCAGCATAGTACAAACATATCTCCTTGCTCTTTTCTATACCCACACAGATTGCCTGTGCCGTCTTTGCTGCCCTCCTGCACTTCTTCTTCCTGGCAGCTTTCACCTGGATGTTCCTGGAGGGGGTGCAGCTCTACATCATGCTGGTGGAGGTTTTTGAGAGTGAACACTCCCGGAGGAAGTACTTCTATCTGGTTGGCTATGGGATGCCTGCACTGATTGTGGCTGTATCAGCAGCAGTGGACTACAGGAGCTACGGCACTGACAAAGTGTAAGTGGGTCTTCTTTCTACTTGGGCTGGGCCAGGAGGGGGGTGGGAGTGGGTTGACAGAGTGGTGAAGATTCCAGGGAGATCTGGGCATGCAGCTCAGTTTGGAGAGATCAGCCTCTTAATCTGAGGGTCAAGGCTTCAAGACCTTCATGTCCTGGTATGAGACATGGCAGAGTTGAGCTTATGGTTGGACTTGATGATCTGAAAGGTCCCTTCCAACCTACATAGAATCATAGAATAGTTTTGGTTGGAAGGGACCTTAAAGATCATCTAATTCAAACCCCCTTGCCATGGGCAGGGATACCTCCCACTAGATCAGTTTGCTCAGTGTCTCATCCAGCCTGGCCTTAAATACCTCCAGAGAGGGAGCATCCACAACCTCTCTGGGCAACCTTTTCCAATTAAAGAATTTCTTTCTTATATCTCCACCCTAAATCTCCCCATTTCCAATTTACATCCATTATTCCTAGTCCTTCTATCTCATATCCTATTGAACAGTCCTACCCCTGCCTTTCTGTGTGATCTGTCAGGCAAAGGAGGTTAGCGTAGGCAGAACTCAGCCAGGATGCTCTCCTTGCTTTTTTCTGTGTCTCCCAGTATGTGATGAGACAGGAGAAACTCTTCTCTATGAAGTTGTTTGCAAAGGTATTTTCTCAGGGAAGTCAGTCAGGCAAAAATTTGACCGAATCACAGAATATCAGGGATTGGAAGGGACCTCAAGGGATCATCTAGTCCAGTGTCCTTCTGGAGCAGGAACACCTAGACCAGGTCACTCAGGAACACAACCAGATGGGTTTTAAATATCTCCAGAGAAGGAGACTCCACACCCTCTCTGGGCAGCCTGGGACACTCTTCTCTCACCCCACTGGGAAAGTTTTTTCTTTATATCTGTGGAACCTCCTGTGTTCCACTTTTTACCAAGTTCCACCATTGCCCCAAGTCCTGTCATTGAAAGTCACTGGGAAGAGCCTGGCCCCATCCTCCTGACAGTCACCATTTATCTCCTCATGGTTTAATTTAAGGAGAGGTGGCTGTCCCAAGTCTCAGTTTGGTCCTGTATCAGCAAGGTCATCCTTCTCTTAGCTGAAGAGTATTTCCCAGGTGGATGGTGAAATACTGCTTTGTTCTTCCTATTTTTAAGTGTCCTACCAAAGGAGTAGAGCCTGGGAGCAAAATAGGTGGTGAGTGTGGAGTGCGTTAGGCACTTTGCAAATTGCACTGGCTGTATCATTTATCATGATGAATATTCTTAAGTGTTTTCTGTGTTGCTGAAGCTGGTATCAAAGCACAATTTAGATGATTATGCAACACTGTCTAATGGAAAATAAAAGGAAAATCCAGCCTTTGATTTTCTTTGCCAGCTTTGTTACAATAGCACTAACAATGGGGTTTTATTGACTACAGGGTTGGTTTTTTTGGGGGGGGGAGGTTTCCCTTGTCAGGCTGCCTTTCTCCTGTCATTTGAACTGATTTAAGATCTCAGTCTGAAGGCATACATGGCAATGAGCTAGTGGCATTTTAAAATCTCACTTTTATAGCATAGATTGGGTTGGGCTATGATTAAGAGTTAATATTCTGTTAAATTCAACTCGAGATTTTTTTTTTTGCCTGAAACCTTCTTGGCTGTAGATGAAGCAGATTCCTTGCAGAAGCAGATCTGTAGGGCAGTGGAGGTGCTACTGATCCATTAGCATGCCAGCAGGTAGGCTTGGATCCCAGATGAATATTTGCATCACCTTCCTCCCATGTGTAGGAGAACAGCAACTTGAATTTGTCTAAGTGTCACACTTTGGGGGAAGGAAGTGGCCCACAAAAATAAAGGTAGGAAAAAAAAAGTTTTCAAGGTTCTCTACCAATTCATCCAAAATAGTTTGACCTACTTTGACAGGCCTTTTGGGCACAGAAAAAAATAACACTATAGCTGAGAACAGTTTCTAGAGAAGATTTTTCTCCATCAGCTGCCAAGTGCCTTCTGCCCCAACTAATTCTTTGTGTTCACATCTCCTCTTGAGAAATCTATGAGCTCCCATTGAATAAGGGAGTCAAATATTCTACCTTGTCCATTTAGAGACATCCTGGGGTGTATTAGAAGGCATGTAATCAGTAAGTGGAGAGAGGTTCTCCTCCCCTCTACTCTGCCCTGTGGTTGGGACCAGTTGTGGGGCATCTCAGCTGAAGAAGGACAGGGAGCTGATTGAGAGAGTCCTGTGGAGAGCCATGAAGATGATGGAGGGATTGGAGCATCTCCCTTCTGAGGAAAGGCTGAGGGAGTTGGGTTCTTTAGCTTGGAGGAGACTGAGGGGTGACCTCATTCATGACTACAGATATGGAAAGTGTGAGTGTCAGGAGGTTGGAGCCAAGCTCTTCTCAGTGACCTCCAATGATAGGTCTTAGGGAAATGGGTGCAAACTGGAACACAGGAGGTTCCACAGAAATACAAGAAGAAAGTTTTTCCCAGTGAGGGTGAGAGAAGAGTGTCCCAGGCTGCCCAGAGAAGGTGTGGGTTCTCTTTCTCTGGAGGCGCTCAAACCCCACCTGGATGTCTTCCTGTGTGACCTGGTCTGTGTGTTCCTGCTCCAGCAGGGGAATTGGACTAGATGATCTCTTGAGGTCCCTTCCAATCCCTGTTACTCTGTGATTCCATGGGACATGTTGAGCATCAGGCTATATACCCTCCCTGGAGGTGTTTAAGGCCAGGCTGGATGAGGCACTGAGCAACCTGATCTACTATGAGGTATCCCTGCCCATGGAATGAGGGTTGGAACTAGATGCTCTTTAGGTCCCTTCCAACCCAAACCATTCTATGATTCTCTAACGTGAACCATGGGATGTGCTGACTTTTCACAGCAGATCTCAGATGCTCAAATGTTGCCATTTCACAGGAGGCACAGGCAGAAATCTTGGCTAAAATGTGCTGGAGGAGAACAACAGAACTTTGCTATTTTTGTGTTGAGGAGGCAGCAGTGTTTTGTCTGTGCCAGTAAAATCTCTTTTCCTCCCCACAGCATAAAACAGTATTTTTAACCTTTTGAAATGTGCACGTATGATATTTCCCAAATAAATATTTACAGGGATTTGCAGAGCCTCAAATAGTTATTTATAAGCTCTGTAATTCCAGAGTGCACAGTTTTATCATGTTCTTCTAGTGGAAAATAAAAAAAAAATAAAATAAAATTTAAAAAAACAACAAAACATACAATATGTTTTGTAGAACTATCATGCTCCAGCTGGCTGATGGATGATGATGTATTTTTTTGTATAATTTTATTAGAAGGGTAGAACTGATTAGAATTTGTAGTGAACTCTATGCCAGGCATACATAATTTGATTGCCAGGAGTTGCTTGGTTTTGCCCAGTTTTGTAAAACATCCTCTGGAATACATTACTTGCCTCCCTCCATTATTTATTGCATTTGTTTAAGCAGGACTTTGTGTTATTTGTTTTTTTGAGTCTGGCATTTGGTGCCACCACCATTCCTGCAGCTCAGAATGATTGGCTTAGACACCCAGAGCAGGTTTCCTTGATTTCATTTGCTTTTCTAACACCAACCCTCTTGAAACAGTTGTTCCTCTCCTGTTGCTTTGCTCATCGCTTGGTGTTTGTGATTTTCTGAAGCATTCTATATCCTGGTTATGAGCAGGATATCTGTCTTAGGATTTTGCAGCATCTTCCCCCTAAAGATACCCCTTAATTGTGATGAAGATTGGAATTGATCCTTTTCCATTTAACATTTCTTTGTTTAAAAGCAGGTCAAACTAGTCACGTTAGGAGGTTAATTTGCTCTTACAACCAAGCAGCAGCATAGTGATTCCACTGGTGATTCCATCCCATTCAGGCTACCAGGGACTAGTCATAGAATCACAGAACATTGGGGATTGGAAGGGACCTTCAGAGATCATCTGAATCCCCTCTGAATTCCTTTTCCTCCTTCCTCCTTTTGGAATACTATAAAGCAGGAGGCACATGGTAAGCAATGCAGCTGGCAAAAAGCAAAATGAAAGCCCAGTGTATCTACAAAACCTCCATCTCCATCAGCTGGCCACCTCAAGAGAGGTGATTTTGACCCTCTACTGGGCTCTTGTGTCCATTTCTGGAGCCCTCAACGTAAGAAGGACATTGAGCTGTTGGAGCAGGTCCAGAGGAGGGCCACAAATATAATGAGAGGGCTGGAGGGGCTTCCCTTCTGAGGACAGGCTGAAGGAGTTGGGGCTGTTGAGCCTGGAGAAGAGAAGGCTCAGGGGGGACCTCAGAGTAGCTTCTCAATAGGGGGCTACAGAAAGGCTGGGGTAGGAATTTTTAATAGGATATGTGATGGCAGGACCAGGAGTAATTGATGTGAATTGGAAGAGGAGAGATTCAGGCTGGAGATAAGAAAGAAATTCTTTCTGGTGAGGGTGGTGAGACACTGGAAGAGGTTGCCCAGAGAGGTTTTGGATGCCCCCTCAATCTCTGGAGGTGTTTAAGGCCAGGCTGGATGAGGCACTGAGCAACCTGGACTAGTGGGAGGTGTCCCTGCCCATGGCAGGGAGGTTGGAACTAGATGATCTTGAAGATTCCTTCCAACTCAAACCATTCTATGATTTTATGCATGTTAATGAAGCTCAGAAAATAGCTTCTAACAATACATTCTGTCTTGGGTGGCTCCACACAACTTGTTTTATTTTCAGTGCTTGTGTTAGGTGTTTGGAGGAGGAAACATGAGCAGTGTGGGCACTGCATGAAGCAGAACTAATATTACACCCTTGAAAGCCACATGCTGTGTATACATATCCCACTGTTGCACCCAGACAAGGAGCCTGTAAAGCCCTGTGAAACAAACCCTCCATCCCCCATGAACAACTTGATGCATTCAGGGCTCTTGAAATTTTATGGTCCAGTGGCAGCTAATGATTGTTTATTGGTTATATTTAATTCACACCAGGGACAGTTGAGCATTTGATTTCTCCAAATGCAGAAAATAGGGGAAATTCTTTGGAGTCTCTATTACTTGAAAAAAAGCTTTAGGCGAATATGGCCATTTGTCACCATGAAAAAAGAAGGCAATTAAAAGGCAAAAGAGAGCAGCACCATGGAGGTTGTTATGGGCACCAAGCACCCTGGTGGAACTCGGCAAAGAAGCAGTGGAGCTTTGAGCAGCATTCCCTGCATCCACAAACTTTAACCTCACAGAAAGTAAGGGATTAGAAGGGACCTCACGAGATCATTTAATCCAGAGCAGGAACATCTAGACCGGGTCACACAGGAAGGGGTCCAGATGGGGTTTGAATGTCTCCAGAGAAGGAGACTCCACACCCTCTCTGGGCAGCCTGTGCCACTGTTCTCTCACCCTCACTGGATAAAGTTTCTTCCCATATTTCTGTGGAACCTCCTGTGTTCCAGTTTGCACCCACTGCCCCTTGTCCTATCACTGGAGGTGACTGAGAAGAGCCTGGCTCCATCCTCTTGTCACTCACCCTTTCCATATTTATAGGCATGAATGAGGTCACCCCTCTGACTCCTCTTCTCCAAGCTATTAGAGACCCAGCTCCCTCAGCCTCTCCTCGGAAGGGAGATGCTCCAATCCCTTCATCATCTTCATGGTTCTTTGCTGGACTCTCTCCAGCAGTTCCTTTCCCTGTCCTTCTTTAACTGAGGGCCCCAGAACTGGTCCCACAACTCCAGCTGTGGTCTCACCAGAGCAGATTAGAGGAGAACCTCTCTGCACCTACTGAGCACATCCCTTCTAATACACCCCAGGATGCCACTGGCAGTTCACTTTTACTCAATTACTCAAATTCATAGAATCATAGAATGGTTTGGGTTGGAAGGGACCTTCAAGACCATCTAGTTCCAACCCCCCTGCCATGGGCAGGGACACCTCCCACTACACCAGGTTGCTCAGTGCAACCATCATCACTACCACAGTAGAATTAACAGTTCCATCATCATCATTGCCACAACAGTAAGTTTGTTTTTTCTGGCTCAGATGTTCCAAAAAAGTTCAAAATTTATTATACAGTCAATTCACACAGGATTTTTTTTACAATTTTTAAAGATTATCTGTTCTTCTGCCTTTGCTTAATGGCAGCAGAGTCTAAACTTGTGATGTGGCAAGTCCCTGCTTGTGGTGCAGCTGTGGATGGGGGGTCAGAAGTAACTTCAGCAGCCCAAGATTAGCAACTTTTGGGAAGTGAGTTGCCTGATTGCTTCCTTGTTTTGGAGGAGCTCATTTATGCAGCTCATTGTGCACGTGGGGCTTTTTTTTTTGTCTTCTAAGGGAAGAAAAGCTCAGTGTGCTGCTTGTCTGATTAGCAATTTACAGCTCCTCAATACACTTGGCAGGATGCCTGTGTTTTGATGTTTTGCTCTTCATTTGCATTTTTAATGAGGTATGACTTAAACAGGTTCAAAGTTTCATCTCTTCCTGATGACCACAAAAAAAAAAATGAAAGAAGCTTTTTAAAGTCCCTCTGTGGATTAGAGGCAGTTCTGCAGCTTTCCGTTTTGTCATCCAAGACCCAGTGGTTTTTTCGAAAGCAGATTTATTTTTTTTTTGTTATTAAAACAAATAAAGAACCCTTTTGCTTCATGCCTGATCCCTGCTTCTCCTCAGGGTGAGATCTTGCTCCTTAGCTGCTTCCTATCCATAGCATAGGATCATTGGGTTGGAAGGGACCTTAAAGATCATCTAGTTCCAATCCTCCTGCCATGGGCTGGGACACCTCCCACTAGACCAGGTTTTTCAGTGCGTAATCCAGCCTGGCCTTAAACACCTCCAGGGATTGAGGGGGCATCCACAGCCTCTCTGGGCAACCTCTTGCAGTGTCTCACCACCCTCACCAGAAAGAATTTCTTCCTTATCTGCAGCCTTAATCTCCCCTCTTCCAATTTACATCCATTACTTCTAGTCCTGCCATCACATACCCTATTAGAAAGTCCTACCCCTTCAAGTATTGAGAAGCTACTATGAGGTCCCCTCTGAGCCTTCTCCAAGCTGAACAACCCCAACTCTTTCATCCTGTCCATCTCTTGCCACTGAAATGTGCTCCACAAGTGAATAAGCAGGTTTTTGTAGGGGAAAAGATGGAAAATTTCATCCATTTGGCTGTTGCTTCATGCTTCTTTGCTCAACCCAGCTGGTTTTTTTTTCCCTCGTGCTGTATTTCAGTTTTCACTGATTTTTCCCTATGTTCCAATCTCTATGTGTTCAAAACCAGCTGCATCTGATATGACCATATGGCTGGCCCT
Source organism: Turnix velox (assembly GCA_013400935.1). Lineage (NCBI taxonomy): Eukaryota > Metazoa > Chordata > Aves > Charadriiformes > Turnicidae > Turnix > Turnix velox. Next base: position 20,260 of record VZTY01013339.1, read on the forward strand.
GATACTTTAAGGAGTGAAGAGAGAGGGTTTATGTCTTTCCTCTTCTTCCCTGGGCTTTCCAGGAGCTGCCTTGTTCTTTGTGCTGAAGGAAAATCAAGTTGCTTGGCAATTAAAATTTGCTGCACTCCCAAATCCTGTGCAGCAGGGGCTGGGGGATGTTTTGAATGTTAAACAGTTTTGTTTTGGGTTGGTTTTTTTTAATTAAAAAAACAACAAACCCACACACCAGCCCTCTGAGTTCTCTCCCACACAACAACACTCCTATTATCAGTAGAAAAAAAGTTGTGGGGTTGTGTATTCCCTGATTTATATGTGGCAGCTGAGGCATAAGCACTATTTCCTTTCCCCTATTTGATGGGGTAGGTCTGCAGAGCTGTGTAATGTGTGAGCTGCTGCTATGCAGATGTCTTTTTTTCCAGGGATGATAGGGGGAACTTTTCACAAGGACTTCATTATGCTTGAAACCTCTGCTCTGTCAAATCTAAGTGGTGATTGTGTGACATTTCAGATGTTGTTATGGGTGGGTGAGACACAGATGGCACGATTGCATAAACCCTTTCCTGTAGGAAATCAGACTCCAGTAGTCTCCAGTCACTCCTGTTGTTCCATTACCAGCTGCATTTAAATCACCTTGAACTTTGGCAGCCACAGAGAAAACAAGATTTCCCTGCACTTGCTCTGAAACCTTCTCTTTGCCTTTTGCTTCAAAGATTTTGATGCTGTCACACATGAAGGTTGTGGATGCCCCCTCCCTGGGGATGTTTAAGGCCAGGCTGGATGAGGCACTGAGCAAACTGATCTAGTGGGAGGTGTGATGCCCATGGCAGAGGGGTTGGAACTAGATGATATGAAGGTCCCTTCTAACCCAAACCATTCTGTGATGGCCACCTGCATAGGCGTTTCTGGAGAGACTATGTGACAAATAGCTGTGTCATCATATGTGTAATGTGAAGGGATTAGAGGATCTCCCTCCTGAGGAAAGGCTGAGGGAGCTGGGTCTCTTTAGCTTGGAGGAAACTGAGGGGTGACCTCATTAATGCAAATAAATATGGAAAGGGTGAGTGTCAGAAAGATGGAGCCAGGCTCTTCTCAGCCACCTTCAAAGACAGGACTCAGGGCAATGGGTGCAAACTGGAACATAGGAGGTTCCACAGAAATATGAGAAAAAACTTTTTTCCCTGTGAGGTGAGAGAAGAGTGTCCCAGGCAGCCCAGAGAGGGTGTGGGGTCTGCATCTCTGGAGACATTCAGAACCCATCTGGATGCATTCCTGTGTGATATTCTGTGATTCTTTTTGTCTTAAAACTTCTTCAACATTGATGAGACTTCAAAATTGAATGGTCTGGGAAGGAGGGATGAGGGAAGCCTTATTTGCCTCTTTGAATTTATTTGTATCTTGGCTTTTCCCAGTCACAAAGGCTTGGGGGGCATTCTATTTTCTCAGCAGCATCTCCTGCTAGTCCCTTCCGTGAGCTTTCTGGCTCAGCCCTTTCTGCCTGTTGCAAAGTCTTAGAATCTTAGAATGGTTTGGGTTGGAGAGGATCTTAAAGATCATCTAGTTCCAACCCCCCTGCCATAGGCAGGGACACCTCCCACTACATCAGGTTGCTCAGTGCTTCATCCAGCCTGGCCTTAAACAACTCCAGGGATTGAGGGGGCATCCACAACCTCTCTGGGCAACCTCTTGCAGTGTCTCACCACCCTCACAGTGAAGAATTTCTTATCTCCAGCCTGAATCTCCCCTCTTCCTATTTACATCCATTTCTCCTTCTCCTGCCATCACATATCCATTGGAAGGGAAAAAAAACCCACTAACCCGATGCACTGAGCTGTTGTTGGTGAGATCTGCTCCCTCTTCCACCAAGATAGATTTTTACATACAGTTCCTGTGACTTGCCTAATTATGAAATAACACTGGATGTTTAGTAAAAGAGTGGGTTTTATGCTCTCTGTATAAATGGGGCTGTGATTTGCAGGGCTGCAATCAGGACAAGATATTAGTATTTTAGACATTGTGCAAAACTTCCTAGGAAAATTTGTATTTGTCTGTCTTGCAATCAGTCAACTTGCATTTTATCTTCCTGTCGCCTGGAATGGACTGGGAATGGAAATGTAATTTCCCAGGGGCCTTAAAAGAGGTGGGGAGTATTAAATGGGGTTGAAATTAAGTGATTAATAATTTAGTTTGAGGCCATGAATCAACTTCATGTGATAGCACCGACCATATGCAACCCCTTGAAACATCAGTGGAAACAAAACACTCCTGAATTTGGGGGGAATCAAAGCCTCTGAAGGGGAAGTTGCTGAACCTAATTATGGGCAATGATTCTATTAAACCTCAGCCTTCTGTTATCCAAATTGGGGCTTCCTGTTTGCACCAAATTTGCTCTGATGTGCTTGCTGGAGAAATGTCATCTTGCTTGACAGCTGATAGACAGTTTGTGTTGTGTCAGAGAGGGAAAAGGATCATAGGATGGTTTGGGTTGGAAGGGATCTTAGAAATCATCTAGTTCCAACCCCCCTGCCATGGGCAGGGACACCTCCCACTACGCCAGGTTGCTCATCCAGCCTGGCCTTAAACACCTCCAGGGATTGAGGGGGCATCCACGACCTCTTGCAGTGTCTCACCACCCTCACCAGAAAGAATTTCTTTCTTATCTCCAGCCTGAATCTCTCCTCTTCCAATTCACATCAATTACTCCTGGTCCTGCCATCACATGTCCTATTAAAAAGTCCTACCCCAGCCTTTCTGTAGCCCCTTTCCGATATTGAGAAGTCACTATAAGGTTCCCCTTGAGCCTTCTCTTCTCCAGGATCAACAACCCCAATTCTTTCAGCCTGTCAGAAGCTTACAGCAAAGAAAAAGCTCAATGGGTGCATTTTTAAGCTTTTTTTTCCTTTTTTCTTTATCTGAAAGATGCAGCAAGCCTTAGCAGCCAGGCCTTGTGCCATTTTCTCCCTGCTTCCTCCAGAGGTAATGATCTTACTCCATCACTAGCGCTGTCAGGAATTGGGCTCATAATTCAGCATTTAAATGAACAAGCAATGTAATATTTCCTGTCTCCCACTGGCTTCTTTTTTTGCAGCTTGCCTTCTTCTCTGTCAACCCTCTCAGGTCTTGATGTATGTCCTGGGTGCAGTCCTTGAATGCCTTCTCTCCCCTGTGTTTCATTTACAGATGTTGGCTTCGACTTGACACCTACTTCATTTGGAGCTTTATAGGACCGGCAACCTTGATAATTATGGTAAGAACTCAGAATTAACTTCCCCATCTCTCAATTTGAGAAATTAATAGGGTCATGGAATGGTTTGGGTTGGAAGGGACCTTCAAGTTCATCTAGTTCCACCCCCCCTGCCATAGGCAGGGCCCCCTCCCACTAGACAGGTTGCTCAGTGCCTTGTTCATCCTGGTCTTAAACACCTCCACAACCTCTTTGAGCAACCTCTTCCAGTATCTCAGCACCCTCACCATAAAGAATTTCTTTCTTTTATCCAGCCTGCATGAAACTTTTGATGTCCCTTTGCTCTTTGTCTGTATTTAACACAGATTAATTTGAGGCAGGCATGTCCTCCTTTGACCCCACAAAGCACAAACTAGTAAACCCTAATTATGAGGGGCTGTTTGCATTACAAAATAAACCAAGGACCTTTGGAACCACCCCTGAAGAGTTTGATTTCTGCCACTGGACATTTAGAAGTGACATGCTCTGGTCTGGTGGGAGGTGTCCTATGGCAGGGGGGTTGGAACTAAATGATCTTGAAGGTCCCTTCCTACCCAAACCATTCCATGACTCTATTTTGATGCCCCTGTTTGCCCCTGCTTGGGAATTCCAGAGCAAAACTGCAAATAAAGGTAATTATGGGGTGGGAGGGATTAAATTAAGTCCAAAGTGGGTGAAAAACTTGATGAGGGATTTTCCTCCCTGGCTTAAGTGGAAGCTTTGGTGACTTCACAGCCAGGGAATCAACTAACACAGCAACAATGTAGAGAACCCAACTTTAGAGGGTTTTCTTGCTCTTTAATCACTACAATATGGCTTGGATAAAACCATCTTTTTTTTTATAGACTACAGTTTGGCTAACACAGCAAAGCAGGCATTCTCACTTCAATTGTCCATGCTTCTCCTGCAACTGGGGGTGGTTTGAGGCAGCCATGCCAACTTACTACTCCTAGATTTTTTTTCCTCCTCTGAATTAATTAATTCATGAAAAAAATGATTACCACTTTTCACAGGTGATGCCTCAGACCTAGAACAGCCTTTTCACCAAATCTTTCTAATTTTCCATCATGTAATTTGAAGGACCAACAGTCACTGTTGGACCCACAGCTTTTGCAGCCCCATGGCATCACCAGTCCTGCAGCCACACAGACAAGCACACCTTGTAAAAGAATTGGCAATTTTCCCTGAGCCAGCCACTATAAAAACTGTGGGTGAGACCTTATTTCCTCCAGCAGCTCATCTGTTGCAGAGAAGGAGATGACTTTCCTCTCCCTCCTCTTGGACTGTGTCATGTAACCCTTTCTTATTTTCCCTTCCTCCCCACTGCAGCTGAATGTCATCTTCCTTGGGATTGCTCTCTACAAAATGTTTCATCATACTGCCATCCTGAAACCTGAATCTGGATGTCTTGACAACATCAAGTAAGTGAGGAGTTGGTTTATTTTGCTTTATTTTTCTGCCTTCTGCCATCTTTGCTCTTCTCTGAGGAGGTTAAAGCTCCTCAGCTCTGCCAGCTTAGCAATAACCAGGGGCAATATGTTGGATTGTTGGACTGAAGAGTGGTTTCTATATGATGATGAATGTGTTTCTGATGATGTTTTCTGAGTGTTTCTGATGAAGAAACACTGTTCTTGTTGAGGTTTGACTGCCCATGGTGGCATTTTCCATTCAATTTTGCCTAAAAAGAAGCCAAGTTGCATTTGCTGTCCTTGAAGCAGGTCCCTCCATGGAAAAGGAAATCATCCCCCATAATTACTGGCTAATTATTGCAGGCTCTACAGGGAAGGTGTTGAAATGGTTGATCATTACTGTTTTCCTGCTCTCTGAAGGTGGCAGTTTTACTCCTTTTTCTTGTTTGTTTTGGCCCCTGATGGACTTAATGACCCCAAATTATCCTCAGAATCTGATTAGTTGCAGCAAAAGTTTACCTGAGGGCGTTTACATCACAGAAAGTAACCCTCTCTATTTAAAGAATGCATTTGCTTGGGAAAATGCAAAAAAATCAGCCCTTTTCCATAGTATTTCTTTATTTTATTTGTGTTTAGCTTTTTTTCCTATAGCATTAAATTTAAGTTACCAGCACACATTGAAATGATAGACATGATCAGCTCCTCCATTTCAAGTAATAACTAGAAAAGTAAGTAAAAGAGGACTTTTGGAACTTAAACCATCTGCACAGCCTGTGGAACAGTGGTCCACTGGCGTTTTGTTGCTGCTTAGTTTTGTGTGTGTTATACAAATAGCAGCAGGATAGAGAAATATGGGCAAGTATCTATGATTCTAGTCTAGCCCCAAATCCCAGTGGGGGGGTATCAGCTCCACCTTTGTCACCCTGAGGAATTTTTGGGTAAATTCCCCTCCCTGGAAGTGTTTAAGGCCAGGCTGGATGAAGAATTGAGCATCCTGGTCTTGTGGGAGGTGTCCCTGCCTATGACAGAGGGGTTGGAACTAGATGATCTTGAAGGTCTTTTCCAACACAAACCATTCCATGATTCTATGATTGAATAATTGTCTCCATCACTGCTGTTTTTTCAAGTGTCTCTGCCTTTAATTCCCTGCTTCAGAAACACAAGTGGGATTTCAAGTGATTTCAGATAAGTTGGGGAAGCCTGTTAATGAATCTCACTGTCTAATGAACTTTAGGAGCAGGAGATTGTTGGGACTCATCACTTTACAGCCTGCCCAGGAACGGGAGAGCATTGTGGGATGTGGCTGAAATTTATTTTTCCCTTCTCTACCATGATGGGAGGAGGAGAAGAGGCAGGAAAGGAGCTCATCCTTTCTTCCTGAATTGCCCAGTTGCATTTCTCAGCAGGATTATTCTTTTCCCCACTGAGCCACTCTCTCAAACTTTAATTTAAACTAGCTCAGCCCCATAAAACTTCCCCCAATGGCAAGGCTTGAAGTTCTGTTGATGTTCCACAACCTGGCATGGTCCTTGGGTAAAATTTTAGTATTTTAGGTGTGGCTTCTTCTTCAGGGCTTGAGAGGAAGAGGAACCAGAGCCTCAGGGACATGCATTGTCTGTCACTACCCTGATGTGGGCAGATTGCTCTGCTCTGTACCTTTCTCTCCTGCCATTGCTCAGCTATAGGATGAAAAAGGAGGAGCAAACCCTCCTGGATGTTCTAGGACTGATGCCAGCGTGATATTCTTTCTTCCAGACCTAGGTGAGGAGTTTGAGGAGCGGCACATTTAATAACTCTTATTAATATGACAACTCATCTATGGGATTGCTTGCTGAGAACAGACTTTCTGAGGTTACCCACACAAAATCTGTCTGGAAGAGCCTTGAAGAGTGACATTTAAATTAAAAACTGGAGGAAAATAAAAAAAATAAAACAATAAAGCCCTTGTAATTAAAGCAGAAATAACTGCAGACTGAATAATCTTGCTTGTGCTCATCTCCACTATCTTTGTTTGAAATGCCAGGAGTTTATACAACCAGTTACATCAATTACAATGTCATTGTAACTTTTTTTTTTTTTATTAGAAGTTCTTTGGCAGATGAGTGCCTATTCCTCATTTGCCTTCATTAAAATGTTTTGAAAACACGAGCAATTAAAAATACTTTTTAAAGTGTGTCGCTGATACCCTTCCAAGTATGTTGCTTCATTAGAAAATAGTTTTTATCATGCTTGGAAAAAAAATAAGAGAAATGGAATATAAACTGGGGAAGGCCCTGAGCTCACCCCTAGGAAGTTTTATCAAATCAGGGATTTCAGAAGAGAATTTAGTGTGATTTTTAAAAACTAAGCAGGACAAAGTTTCTAAATCCAAGGTATGTTAGGAGAGGAGAGGATGCAGATTTTTAACAAAGAGGGAAAATCATCTTTGAGGGATCTTCTAGTGGGAAGTGTCCCTGCCCATGGCAGGGGGACTGGAACTAGATGGTCTTTGAGGTCCCTTCCAACCCAAACCATTAGATGATCTTTCTTGGAATCTCTGGAAAACTCTTAGATGTGATCACAATAATCTTCATGGTCTTCATCCAAACTCATTGGCTCTAACTCAGCAACAAAATGAGGATGGGCTACAGCAGCTCTGGATTAAAAAATCCATTCAGCAGGGGACCAGGAGGATCCTGCCTGAAGTTATCACCATATAGATTAGTGAGAAGACACCCAGAACTGTTTCTCAAGCCATGTAACGTCCCAGAGCCTCGTGTCTTGAGTCCCAAATGGACATTTAAAAGGCAAACCAAAGCAAGGGGCAGCTTTGGAGGAGGGCATCTTGCTGCCATCTGTGTGTGACAGCTTTGTGGAACATGAATGGGAGTTTGTTCTCCCAGTTCATTTCCCAGCCCTGTTCTGTGTCAGGCTGTGGTTGAAGCTCACGCAACATAAATCCTCAGCCTTGTTCCACGAGAGCAAAATACTTGATTCCCTCTGGCAAAGTAAAAAAAAAAGAAAGGCCATAAAATATTTTAATGGGCTGTTAATAAGAACCCCTGCAACCTGGTGCTTGCCTATGTCACTTGAAAGGTTAGAAATACATTGTGAGGGATAGAAAATAGGGCCCAAATAACTCCACTTAAATTAATGAACTTGATAAGGGATCTGGTGTCACTTGGGATACCTTTAATTACTCCACCAACAAAAAAAGCCATTCAGAGGGCAGTGCCTCAGCCAGGTGCTGTGTGGCTGGAAAGATTTGTAGGCACCCTGCAAAGCTGTAAAAATAAACTTCCCCCAACCTTCAGGAACAGTCCCTGTATTATTTTGTCAGCCTGAGAGAACCTGACATATTCCCCATGGTAGACCACTGGTAAGCTGGGGGTTACCAAGCAGGGGGTTTGATGGGTAAAGAGATGGTTTATTTTTCATTTTTTCAGCTCAGACAGCACTTCCAAGAGTAGATACATAGGTGGGACCTTCCCTTTGTGCTGAGAGAGTTTTGCAGACTGAAACGGTGAGGTTTGTGCACTAGTTCTGCTTTGGAGACACATATCCAGGAGATGATGTAAACTCATGTGCAGTGGGATATGTTTTTTGGAGGTGCAAGAGTGCCTCCTGCTGATGCCAGGAGGGCAACCAAGCTCCCATCTCACAGCAGGTACCATCACCCAAGACTTAGCATCCATTTACCTTTTGAAAAAGTTGAGTTTGGTTTCTTTCTTGAAGGGTTTACCCAGACTCTGGGGATCTTTTCTGCTTTTTAAAGATCTCTTCAGTATGAAGTGATGAAGACATCGGCTCCAAAATGGTGTCCAAAATGTGTGTAGTTTCTGCCCACTCCTCCCCAAAAACAAGGTTGGAGAAGATTTTTATCCACAGCTTTTCCAATGGTTGGTTGTGGATGCTCAGGGTCCACTTTTTCATCTTTTTGCAACTTTTTGGGCAGAGATGGGCAGTGAGGAGCATCATTTAGTCTTTGGTGCCCACAAGGTGTGTGTCTCACATCTGAGAGTGCAAGTGGGATGCAAAAGGTGCACAAAAGAGCTCATGAGCACAAACTTGACTCACTGTCAACCAGTGTAGGAGGGTGTTGTTTTGGAGAATTGATTTTTCCCCAGCCCTCAACGAGCTTGCAGGGGAAGACAGAGCTTTCAAGCCAGGGGCAAAAGCCTGCTGTGCATCTATAGCCTGGGAGGTGGAGATTATAGGTCTATCAGGGAGGTATTGATGCAGTCTTGCTGGCAGATGGTTCTTTGTGAGGATGTGTTACCAGCTGGGATACTTGAGAGCAGCTGGGAGGCTGTTTTAGCAGGAGGTTGCTGCCTTGTGGAGTGATTTCTGGAGTGGAGCAGCTCCAAGTCTCTCCTTCACACTTCCCCATTGTTGCCAGGTAGATATTAGATGTGTGAAAAGTCTCAGACTGTCATAGACAGGAGTGCACTGGATCTTTGAGATATTCACATTTTCTGTGGGAAGCCTAATGTGACAAAAGAAAATACATCTAGATGTGAATGGTCCAGCATGGTTCTTTAGTTTTCCATCCATCAACACCTTCACAGCTTGGTCAGGCTTGTGCTAGAGGTGGTCTTCCCTCATTTTCATCTACCCATGTCAGATGCTGCAGGGTGACAAAGCATCCACGTGTTTCTGGATCTGGATCCCCCCCTTTCTCTGTGCAAAAATGGAGGGTTTCAGATGAACCCCCTCCTCAAAATGCCTTTGCACAGCATGGCAGTCTCAGTGCTCCTTCTGCAGCCAGTTGAATATTGCTCATTTTTGTCATGGTGACATAAGTAAAGGGGAGAAAATAGGCGCTAAACTGATGATAATCCAGATGTGATTTCATCTGCTGAAATCTAAGGTTCCATCTTTGCTGTTTGATGTTGTTTTGAGTAATATGGTGTGTGCAGTACTTACTGATGTGGGAAACTGGCACAAATCTGGGTGGTGAGAGCAGTTACTGAGTTAACAAAAAGATAAGTCCTATAAGCAGATGGACAGGATTCATCAATAGGGCTGAGCAGATGCTGCCGCACCTGAGGTAGCACAAAACATCTCCGAACGGCCAGAGGGGAAAAAGGGAACAATCTTTTCTTCTAGCAGAGACCAGATGCCATCATAGAATGGTTTGGGTTGGAAGGGACCTTCAAGATCATCTAGTTCCAACCCACCTGCCATAGGCAGGGACACCTCCCACTAGACCAGGTTGCTCAGACCCTCCTCCAGCATGGCGTTAAACACCCAGAGAGGGGGCATCCACAACAAGAGAGTTGATTTTGCCCCTCTGCTGGGCTCTGGTGAGGTCTCACCTGGAGTATTGTGTCCAGTTCTAGAGCCTTCAACATAAGAAGGACATTGAGCTGTTGGAGCAGGTCCAGAGGAAGGCCACCAAGATGATGAGAGGGCTGGAGCACCTCCTTTATGAGGACAGGCTGAAGGAGTTGGGGTTATTGAGCCTGGAGAAGAGAAGGCTCCAGGAGGACCTCAGGGTAGGTTCTTGATACCTGAAGGGGGCTACAGAAAGGCTGGGGTAGGACTTTTTAATACGAGATGTGATGGCAGGCCTTGGAGTAATGGATGCAAATTGGAAGAGGGCAGATTCAGGCTGGAGATAAGGAAGAAATTCTTTCTGGTGAGGGTGGTGAGACACTGGAAGAGGTTGCCCAGTGAGGTTGTGGATGCCCCTCAATCCCTGGAGGGGTTTAAGGCCAGGTTGGACAAGACACTGAGCAACCTGGTCTAGTGGGAGGTGTCCCTGCCTATGGCAGGAGGGTTGGAACTAGATGATCTTGAAGGTCCCTTCCAACCCAAACCATTCTATGATAGGCGAGGGGTGAGTAGTATCAGGCACTAAAGTGAGAAGCCCCCTTTGAAAATACGGCTGCTTTCCAAACCCTTGCCATGTCCCACTCTCCCCATATGTTGTATGGGTGTAAGTGATTATCTGCTCATTTTCTTACATCACATATGCACATATATTTAAAGAGACATGAATAATCCAAACCCCCAGATTAGTTTGTTGTTTCAGTCCTGTGGGTTTTCTTAAGCTGTAAAAAAAAAGAAAAAAAAATGCTCCGAGTTAGGTAGAAAATTGAAAACAAAGGTTAAATAGAAATTGCAAAAAATCACCCGTGGAAGTGTTTAAATTAAATCCTTGATTTAACACAGCAGTGTTGTGCTGGCAAGAGCAGAGGTTTGCCAGTCTACTTTTATTTACTCAGCTGATTGAAATGCTGAAAAAGTAAACAGCCTGGGTTTGGAGCAGTGAGCAGCATGTTGGACTTCTAAAAATGCAAGGTTTCTGCTCCTTGGATGGAAAGAGCTTACATTCCCAATGCAAAGCAGTCATTTGTAGCATTTGTCTCCTTTTCTTAATGGGAGATTAATTCATGCTTCATTGAAGCTGTTTTGGAAACAAATGGGAGTGGGGAGAAACTAAGGATCTTTCCCTTTTTTCCCATAGAAATTTGAACTTAGCTATCAGTATCCAGTTGTTTTCTGTTTAATTTTAAGATGATTGGAAATAGTAGGTGATGTCAAAGGTTCTGAGAGCAAATATTGCATTGGGTTCAGCCTGGGATTTGACTCATAGAACACTGCCACTTAAATAACAATAAGAGAACTTAAAGAGAAGTGTGAACAGCAGGTTAAGGGAGGTGGTTTTGTCCCTCTACTGGGCTCTGGTGAGGCTCCAACTGGAGTTACTGTGTCCAGTGCTGGAGCCCTCAACATAAGAAGGACACTGAGCTGTTGGAGATGGTCCATAGGAGGGCCATGAAGATGATGGGAGGGCAGGAGAAGCTTCCTTCTGAGGACAGGCTGAAGGAGTTGGGGTTGTTGAGCTTGGAGAAGACTCAGGGAGGACCTCATAGGAGCATCTCATTATCCTCTTCAGAGGGCTACAGAAAGGCTGGGGGAGGACTTTTTAGTAGGATATGTGATGGCAGGACTAGGAATAACACATGTAAATTGGAAGAGGGGAGATTCAGGCTGGAGATAAGAAAGTCTTTATGGGGAGGGAGGTGGGACAGTGGAATAGATTGCCCAGAGAGGTTGTGGATGTCCCCTCAATCCCTGGAGGTGTTTAAGGCCAGGCTGGATGAGGCACTGAGCAACCTGGTCTAGTGGGAGGTGTCCCTGCCCATGGCAGGGGGGTTGGAACTAGATGATCTTCAAGGTCCTTCCCATCCCAATTCATTCTATAATTCTATGATTGTTGGAACTAGATGACCTTGAAGGTCCCTTCCAGCCCAAACCATTCTATGATTCCTTCCCTCTGACTTTGCAAAAGCAAGGAATGATTATTCAAAAGCAGGTTGATCTGTAACCAGGTATTTGATTGTTTCCACACAATACAGATTGAGGAAGCCCTTTAGAGACATTTGTATCACCCAAACAGCACCAGCAGGGCTTGCTGACAAAATGCTTGAAATGTATGGCCTTTTAAAACAATAACAGTGATTAATGGGCTCACAGAAAGACCTTAGGTATTTAATATCTTCCAGGACACTCTCCCTCAAATCAATATCTACTGATTGATTTTTTTTTGGGTGGGGGGGGTTTAAATTCAGGAAGGAGGATTCCTGTCAGTGGGAAGATTAGTGCTTTGCAATCAGCAACTGACATTATTACAGCAATCACAATAACCACAGATAAACAAGCAAAACCCAAAGAGGCAGATATTAACCAAATTTGTGAAAAGCACCAACAGCAGCAGAAGGCAACAAACAAAATCAGACCCTGCCATCAGTGCCACTGGGTACAAAAGGCACCCAGACAGAAGTGACATCTCTGCTGTTTTCTCATCATCACTGGGATTTCTGCCTCCAGGGTTCTCATAAAGATTGGATTCTGGAAAGATTCTGGAAAGATTCTGGATTCTGGAAAGAGAATGGTTTGAGTTGGAAGGGACCTTCAAGATCACCTAGTTCCAACCCCCTGCCATAGGCAGGGACATTTCCCGCTAGTCCAGGTTGCCCCCACTCATGAATCCTCTCTCATCACCAAATCTGAGGGATTGAGGGGGCATCCACA
>VZTY01013343.1:272-17209 GCA_013400935.1 Turnix velox
TCTCTCCCTCCATCTCTGGTGATGTTTTTGTGCAGGAGATCCAGCAGGAGCAGATGGAGTCAGTGATGGACTGGCTGAGCAGTCAGCCCAGGGCTGCCCAGCTCATCGATAAGGACAGCACCTTCCTCAACACCTTAGAATATTACATGGCTCGTTACCTGAAGGATGTCAAACAGCATCACGTGAAGGCAGACAAAAGGTAAGAAAAGAGCTGATGGGAGAGAGGACCAGAGGCTTGGGGACAAAGGAAACACCAGACCTCTCAAATCAGTTCAAAACTCCTTTTGGGAGCTGGTCTTTGTCCCTATCTGTGATGACAGAGGTCTGAGCTGGCCTTGCTGCAGGTGTTTAAAGAATTTCTTCTTTTCACAGGGACCCTGAGTTTGTTTTCTATGACCAGCTGAAGCAGGTGATGAATGCCTACAGGTATGGACCTTCCACTGGGGGTATGTTGAGCTGCTCTTCCCTCTGTTGGTGGTACCTCCTGTAGCAGTTTTCACGTCTTGGCTCTTTGTTGCAGGGTCAAGCCAGCCATCTTTGACCTGCTCCTTGCTGTCTGCATTGCAGCCTACCTTGGTGTTGCCTACCTTGCAGTGCAGGTAAGAGGAGAGAAGCAGGACCCAGATGAAGAGGTTGCCCAGAGAGGCGGTGGATGACCCCTCAATCCCTGGAGGTGTTTAAGGCCAAGCTGGATGAGGCACTGAGCAACCTGGTGTGGTGGGAGGTGTCCCTGTCCATGGCAGGGGGCTTGGAACTAGATGATCTTTGAGGTCCTTTCCAACCCAAATCATTCTATGAATTATTTTTCTCAGGAAGTTCCAGCACCAAAGTTGAATCCATGGTGTCACCCCACCTCAAAAAGGAGCAACCCAAAATGTTGCAGGGGGTTGAAACTTGGTGATCTTTAAGGTCCCTTCCAACCCCAACTATTCTGCTTTTACCTTTGTGGTCTTCTACTTTGCTTTGTAGGACTCCCTACTGACTTCTTGTCCTTCTTTTTGCAGAACTTTGGTCTCCTTTACAAGATGATCCAGAGATTATCCCTTAAAAACAAGCAGCAGTGAAGTCACAACTTCCCATCACCCACTCCAGCAGCACTGAGCCATCGCTGAGCCCATCCAGAACCTTCCACATTGAAACCTCCTCCGCTTTCTCTTCCCCTGTCTCCTCTTTAGAGGGGAAGGAAGGCAGAAAGAATTCGAAATTTTTAATACCCGTGGACCTTCAAAATGTTTTTCTTCACCTTCTTCCCTTGAATTTCTCCATTTTCCTTTGCTTTTTGGCAAGGGAGAGGCTCAGCGACTCCACTCCTTCCTTCAGGTGGGTTCAAATGTTGAGCAGCTTCTTTTTGAGCAGCTTCTGTGAGTTGTAAAAACCATGTCCAGCACCTTCATGGGACACTTGCCATACTCAGGAGCTGAAACTCCCGCCTAGAGTCATGTCTTACCCCTCTCTGCCCAGCCAACGAGGACACACACAGAGCAGCTCTTAAAAAAGGAAAAAAAAAAAATATTCAGAAGAGAACACTACAAGCATGTATTTATGGCACTTCTCTTTTTAAGTTCAGGAGGAAGAGCTGAGCACCCAGTCCCTGCACCATCTTGCATTTTTAAGTTTTAAAAAAGTATTTTTGTCTTTAGACCGTGCAATAACTCGTTTCCTTTCCGGGGGGGGAAAGGATCTCGACTGTTATTGACAGAAGAATGATTGTCAAAATGGGTTCCTGCATTAGGGTTGTCTCCTCTCTCTCTCTTTAGAGCATGTCTTTTTGCCTTGGACTTGATTTCTTTTAAAATTTGTCATCCTCCAATAGTTTCCACCACTGTTCTAAACCCAGCTCTGCCTTAGTTTTTAAGGGGTGTTTTACAATGCCACCCTCTGCAGGACCCTTTATTCCTTCTATTTTAAACAACTTGATCCTATTAATAGCCAGAGCAGCCTGGCTTCTGCTGAGCTCTCATCCATAACCCCTTTTCTGTCTCCCCATTCCTCGGGTTTTTTTTAATTTCCAGGTGGGTTATGGATTTTTTGGGGGTGTTTCCCCACCTTCACCTGCATCTCAGGGTCTCATTTTGCATTATTTCCAGCCCTATTATTTCTGGAAAACACCTTATTCCTAGCTGCAAGTTCCCAAAGTTGCTTGTTAACCTTGTCCTTTCCTGTGTGCTGCCACCTGTATGTTTGGTTGTTTTTTTTGGGGGGGGAGGCAGGTCATTTAGCCATTAAAAAGCAAAACAAAGAACCAAAAAAAGACGTGAAAGTTTTATTTTAAAACCTGGCTGATTTCTAGACCTGTAGCTGAAATGGAAGGGTATTTAGGAACACTCACTTTTATCCTTCAAGGAGCCTTAAATTTCATTTCCTGCTGCTTCTGGTTGGAGAAACCCCATGGCAGGAGGTTGGAACCAGGTGATTTTGGAGGTTCTTTCCAACCCAAACCATTCTATGAAATCAGTTGGAAGGGCAAAGATGAGGAGAGGCAGGAAACCACCTCAAGTAACTTGATTCATCTTAAATCTTGCCTGAAGGCAAGGTCAGCAGGAGATTTATCACCCCTTTTCTGGCCTGCCTTGGGCATTTCTTTTCCCTAAAATTCTTCTGAAAAGACTTCCCAAGCCCTAAGCTGGCTGGGATTGTAGATATCATAGAATCATTGAATGGTTTGGGTTGGAAGGGACCTCAAAGATCATCTAGCTCCAACCCCATGGGCAGGGACACCTCCCACTAGACCAGGTTGCTCAATGCCTCATCCAGCCTGGCAGGGAGATGATTCTGAAGCTGTTTCCTCCCACCAGGCTTAAAGAAACTCTGTATTTAAGTATAAACCCTCCAAATTATTAGCAATCCTGCTGCAACTTAGCTCTACTTGAAGAAAACTTGCAAGAGAGGACAGAAGGAGCTTGTTCTTCCCCACTACTTTCTCTCTTCCAGGTGAGGAGGAGCTCAGAAGTTCAGAGTCTTCCTCTGAGGCAACCCAGAGTGGGTTTTCTTAAAGATAAGAGTTTATAATTTTGATCAAAGTGCACTGAAAACTTAGATATTCTAATCTGAGAGGCAAAGTCCAGCTTTCTCCTGCCTGGAAGAGGCTGTCCATCCTGTGAGTGAGCTCAGTGCCCCACAGAGCTCTTTCCTTCAGGAGCTGGAGGTGGCAGCAGAATCTGTTCAGACTATTTCAACCCAAATACCCCCAAAATTTTGGTAGGGCTTGCTTTTGGCGTGAATTGTTTGCTTCTTTGTCTTAAATCTTCCACTCTCATGTCATTCATAGCACAAGCCAAAGTCTGGAGCTTCTCCTAGGAGGTGGGTTTTAGGTACAGGAAATGTTCAATTCTTGGTTTCAGGGTGGGCAGACACTGGAAGAGGTTGCCCAGAGAGGTGGTGGAGGCTCCATCCCTGGAGACATCCAAGGCCAGGCTTGCTGAGGCTCTGAGCAACCTCATGTAGTGCAGAATGTCCCTGTCACTGCAGGGGGTGACACTTGTTGGCCTTGGAAGGTCCCTATTAACCCTTCATGTCCTGTTGTTCAATGATTGACTGATGTGAAGTGATGACCATCTCAGCGTTTGTGTCCTAAGCAGCAACTTCTCTTCACTTTGACCTGGTTCCTTTCCCTTTGTCCTTAGCAGGTGGCAATTTCAAGGTTAAAATCTGGATAATTTGCAGCTCAGGAAAAAAAAAGAAAAAAAAAAAAGGATTTCTCTCTCTCCCATGATATTGACTCAATTATTTATCTCTCCTCTATGTCCTAAAGAACAAATAAATGTATGTCGAGATGAATATTTAAAAGCAAACAGACAATTCAATGCAGATGATTTAAGTATTTTTTCCTGACTATAAATGTAATAATATTTAAAGATTTTGACTTTTTTTCCATTTCCTTGTTTGTTTGTCCCTTGGAAAAACAAAAAAATAAACCGAGTGAGTAGATGAGAAGTGGATTTTTTTTTTGACCAACTCTTTGCTGCTGGAAGCTTAAAAAAGTGAACTCATTTTATTTATTTCTCCTGCTTTTTGGAAGAATTCACCTCCGCTTGTTCCTGAAGGGAATAGAAAGGGAGAAAATAAAGATAATTAAGAGATTAGATAATCCCTTCTCTTTATTATAATCAGAAGTAAAATGGTGTGACAGGAGATATTTGCAGGTTTAAAGTACCTGAAGGTGAGAAAATGACCATTTATTCATAGGATTTGTGTTGATTTGGAGAAATTAAAAGTTTATGAGAGGGAGTGTCAATATTAGGACAAACTGGCCACTGGAGAAGCCACACAGGAGTGTGGCAGTGGCAGAGTGTCATCACTGGTGGCTTTGGGGACTTCTTTCATCCCACCTGGATGGAGTCACTGCCTCCAGCTCTGGAGCCCTCAGCACAAAGCTGATGGAGAGGGGCCAGAGAAGGCCACCAGGATGATGGGGGGGATGGAGACACCTCTGCTGGGAGGACAGTGCCTGAAGGGGCTCCAGGATGGAGGAAGACCTTTTGATGGAGTGTGGAGTTATAAAATGAGGGGCAGTGGTTTGAAACTGCAGCAGGGCAGGGTTAAGTTAGACATGAGGAAGAAGTTCTTCCCCATGGGTAGATACTGAAAGAGGTTGCCCAGAGAGGTGGTGGAAGCCCCATCTAGCCTGGAGACACCCAAGACCAGGCTACTGAGGCTCTGAGCAACTTCATCTAGTGCAGGATGTCCCTGTCACTGCAGGGGGTTGGACTAGAAAGTGTCTTTGAAGGTCCTTTCCAACCCTATGATTCTAGGGTTAGATGAGACATGAGGAAGAAGCTCTTCCCCATGAGGGTGGGGAGACACTGGAGGTTGCCCAGAGAGGTGGAGGAAGCACCATCAATACCTTGGAGGCACCCGAGTCCAGGCTTGCTGATGCTCTGACCAATTTCACCCAGTGCAGGATGTTCCTGTCACTGCAGGGGGTGGCCTTGGAAGATTCCTTCCATCCCTATGATTCTATCATTCCAATTTCTATCCCTTACGAGGGTCCTTTGAATCGATCCCGGCCAGACCCCCCACCCCCGCAGCGGTGAAACCCACCATCCCTTCGGCCTGAGGGGCTCCGTTTGCTGCCGGGCCGAGTCCCGCGGCCACCGGGAAAACCCCCTGGGAATGTCTTTTCTCCCGGTAACATCCTTCCTCCCGGTAATATCTTTCCACCCGCTTGTTCCGCACGGAGACGATGAGGAGCGACCTCGGAGGTGTCGGCCGGCGGAGCTCCGTCTCAGCAGGGCCGGTGCGGAGAGGCCGCTGTGATTGGCTGGGAGGTGGCGCGGAGAGCCCGCTGATTGGACGGTGGAGGTGGCGAGGGGCGGGGCTCGGGTCCTTCGAGAGCTCCGCGGGACGGAGCCGCTGCGGGAGGTGAGTGAGGGTGGTACCGGTCACTTCCCTCGCGCGGGCTCTCGGTCCGGGCTGACCTGTTCTTCCCTCAAGATGTCCAAGAACATGAAGGTGATGGAGAGCAGCAGCTCGGAGAGCGGTCTGCAGGAGGAGAAGCATAAAGCGGAGGAGAAAGTGAAGATACCGCTACCCCCGGCGGGGAGAAGGGAGAGAGCCGCCGATAACGGAACCTCCCGAGCGGGTGACACATCTGTCCCCACCGTCCCCTCCGCCCCTCGGGGACAATGGCTTTGCTCGTGGGTCGGGGCAGCGATGTTGTGAAGGGGCAGGAGGGGCTGTGTCCCCCCCTCAGGCCGTGTCCTCCCGTCAAGGCCAGGCCACGTGTGTCCCCCCCCTCTGAACGTGTTCCCTCACCATGTCAGGCTGTGTCCCCTCCCTCAAGGAGGGACCATATCCCCCCTCGGGACATGTCTCCCCCCTCAGGATGGGCCATGTTCCCCCCCTCTAAACATGTCCCACCTCCAGGGAAGGATGTCTCCCCCCTGCTGGATGTGTGCCCCCCCTCCTCTGGACATGTCCCCAGCTCATGGCAGGCTGTGTTCCCTCAGAGTTGGGCTGTGTGCCCCTCTCAGGACATGTCTCCCCCTCAGGCTGAACATGTCCCACCCCCAGGGAAGGAGCATGCCCCCCTCTGTATGTGTCCTCCTCATGGCAGGTTGTGTCCCTCCCTCATAGTGGGCTGTGTCCCCTCAGAAACGAGCTGTGGGTCCCCTTAGAGTGGGCTGTGTCCCCTCCCTCGGGGAAGGTCCATGTCCCCCCTGAGATGGAGCTATTGGACTCAGGAGATAATTCTTATTCTTTTCTAGAAAAGAAAGTAAGTCAAGTCTTCCAAGTCTGCAAAAAAGCAAAAAACTGAAGCCAAACCTTCAAAGGTACAGAAAAACCCCAAGAACAAAGCAGGAAGTAGGAGGAGGACATGTTTCAGGTATGGAGGGGCAAGGATCTGCTCTGGGAAGGCATTTTCCTCCCCCTCTTCTCTACTCCTTCTCTTCCGTGGCCACCAGGAGTGACCCAATGGGCCACCAAGGAGCTGGGAGGTTTAAGGTGGGGCTCTGTGTCCCCACAGACTGGGAAGATGCGTTACATCAGCGTGTCCTGCTTCAAGGGGAAGATCCTGGTGGACATCAGGGAGTTCTACACTGGCACCGATGGCACCATGAAACCAGGGAGGAAAGGTACAACTGCCTGGGCTAGTGACACCCAGCGGCCGGGCCACCTCAGCTGCTGGTCCTGTGGCTTCCTGGGTAGAAGGGAGAGCTGTTTGTGGGATGGGAGAGCTGAGATATGGGATGGTTTAGGGTGTTCTCAGCCTGGGTGGCAGCAAATGAATTGAGGGTCTGTCTCTGGTGAGGTTTGGGGCAGGACAGGGCTCTGGTTCCACCTCTTATCCCCAGTCCCTGTGATTCTGTGAGGACAGAGCTGTGCTCAGCAGGGAGAGCCTCCCTGAAGAAATTTCCTCCAGTTTCCTTCAGAGGACTTACGAGTATAAATCAGTCCATTCAAGGGAACAACGTGCCCTAGGAGAGAATGGGGAGTTTTTTTCTGTGCCCTGGGAGGCAGAGAGGAGCTTTGTGAAGTCCTGCCAGGCTTGAAGGAGCAGAGCCATGATATAAGACAGGTCTGTCAGCTCGAACAGACATCGCGAAGAAGTGTGGGGTGGTTGTTATTTTTCATTTAAATACCCTCTCTGCTGCTTTTCCTCAAGAATTCTTGGCCACTGATCTTTATCTTGAAAAAAATTTAATAAAGCTTGGGCAGGGATCTTTAAAGTGAGCCTTAAAGAAGCCAAAAGGAACAAGTTGACAACATCTGGCTGGAGCCCACGCAGCAATTCCACTGCCATGTTTGTGTTGAGGATGGAGAGGGACATCGAGGCTTTAGCTCTGTTTAATCTAAAAAAGAATTCATCTCTTCCCCAGTGTTTAAGCCCCACTAGTGATTTCTTGTCAGCAGTGTGGGGTGGGTTTTTAAAAAATTTTTTTAAGATTTTCTTAAATAGAGCTGGAGTTGGCGTTATTTCCTTTGGGCAGACGATAGGATGGTGTCCTAATTGCTGTGTGGAGTGAGGTTCTCCACGAAATTTCTTCCCAGCTCAAGTGGGTGGGAATTTGTACTAGAGAATGGGCTGTAAAAGGGGCCGTGGGACACATGAAAGGCAATTTATATTTTTAAATTCTTAAATATTTTGCTTCTGTGAGAGCATTGCCTGCCCCTTGGTGCGACTTCCATGCTGCTTCTCCTTCTGCTCCTTGCTTCTGCCTCAGATTCCAGCTTTTCCTCCTGGAGCTGGTTTGAAAGAATAAATCTGAAGCACTGCTTGATGGTTTTTTTATCCCTTGTGTCTTCTGAAACCTCCCCCTTTGGTTGTTTTTAGGGATTGCTCTGTCTCCAGGACAGTGGAAGTGGCTGAAGGAAACCATCCCCCAGGTCGATGCCGCGCCCAAGAAATTGTAAGATGGAGAATCTTTTGGGGCACCTTAAATCTTATTTCCACTCCTTTTAGAGAACCAAACCCTAAAAACAAGGGTTTTCACCTGGAGCCTTCTCTTCCCTTGGTGAAGTCTCCTCATGGAGGTGCAAATTGTGTTGAAAAAAACAGAGACTCTTCAAGAAACAGCCTGTGATGAGCACCTGGAAGGAGAATAAATGCTTTGAGGAGAAACTTCAGCATCTCTGGTCTCAATAAGATGTGAGGACTTTGCTGGGGGAGGGACATGGCCCCAACCTGACTTTCCAGGGGTGTGTGGCTTCAAATAGGTTATGTCCCTTCCTACTTTCTTATTTGGTGGCATGTGCTCATGTTGGCATCTGTGTTTCCTCTTTAAGTTATTTCAAGCACTGTTTGTATTTGTTGGGGATTGTTTGGTGTTTTCTTCGTTGTTTTTTTACAGTGTGGAAAGGGATTGTTGTTATACTTTAGTCTGTAGAGGGTGAATTGCATAAACTTGTTTGCATTAAAAAAAGGAGCAGACTAGTGTCTTCATTCTTTGTTTCAGGCACCCATTTTCTGCAGGGAGTTGGTGGATTCTCTTTTCAGATGGGTGCTCTGAAGTGTTTATTCCCGTGATTGAGTTCTGGAGCTCTCAACAGAAGAAGGACATTGAGCTGTTGGAGCAGGTCCAGAGGAGGGTGATGAAGATGCTGAGAGGGCTGGAGCAGCTCCCTTCTGAGGACAGGCTGAAGGAGTTGGGGTCGTTCTCGGCTCAGGGGGGAACTCGGAGGAGCTTCTCAATACCCCCTTCAGGGGGCTACAGAAAGGCTGGGGGAAGACTTTTTAATAGGATATGTGATGGAAGAACTAGAAATAATGAATGTAAATTGGAAGAGGGGAGATTCAGGCTAGATAAAAGAATTTCTTTATGGTGAGGGTAGTGAAACGCTGGAAGAGGTTGCCCAGAGAGGCTGTGGATGCCCCCTCAATCCCTGGAGGTGTTTAAGGCCAGGCTGGATGAGGCACTGAGCAACCTGGTGTGGTGAGAGGTGTCCCTGCTCAATGGTAGGGGGGTTGGAACTGGATGATCTTTGAGGTCCCTTCCAACTCAAACCATTCCATGTATGTTCTCAAAAATCATGCTACACAGAAGCAGTCAGACATCAACCTGCTCCAGGACATGGGAAGGGCAAGTAAGAAACTGCATCATTCAAAGGAGGTAGTAATTAAGGAGGTAAATTAAAGGGCTAAGGAGGAAAGGAACAATCCTTTCCCTGCAGCAGAGAAAATCCCAAGCTGTGGAAGGGGTATGTTTTTATGCTGGAACTTTAAATGGCTCCCAGTCTGGGATGAGCTGCAGCGAGCTCAGCTTTCCTCAGCAAGACTTTTCCAGACTTTTCAACAGCTTTGCATCTTCCATCTATTTTTGGGTTTTCTCCTGCCCTGGTTTCCATAGTATCCAAACGCTTCGTGCTCTTAAATATATCTGACACTCACAACACCTTGGTGAAGTGGGAGGTGCCCAGGCCCTGGCTCCCTGGAGGTGCTGTGCAGAGTGTGGGGTGGAGCAATGGGGCAGAACCAGGCTGGATTTGGAGCTGCTGGATTAACCTTTCACTTAGGGACAGGAGAAAAAAATTTAAAATAACATCTTTCTTCAGAAATTATTTGAAACTAGAGCGGGGCAGGGTTAGATGAGACATGAGGAGGAAGCTCTTCCCCATGAAGGCGAGGAGACACTCACTCAGGTTGCCCAGAGAGGTTGTGGAGGAGCCATAAAGCCTGGAGACATCCAAGGCCAGGCTTGGTGAGACTCTGAGTGACCTCATCTAGTGCAGGATGTCCCTGTCACTGCTTGGGGTGGCACTAGATGTTCTTGGAAGGTCCCTTCCACCTCTGACTCTGACTGGAGTAATTCTGGAGCAGGTTCTCCCTTGTCTCCATCTCCCTTCCAAAGGGGATGGACATAGGTGAGATGTCCCTGCTCACTGCAGGGGATTGGACTAGATGGTCTGGGAAGGTCCCTTCCAACCCAACACATTTATGATTCATAAAACCATCTCTTAAAATAAAAATAAAAATGGAAAGGCTTAGTGTTGTGACAGCTCAGAGCAAAGGTGGAGATGGACTCTACGGATGATTTTCTCCTCAAATCCCATGTTCAACATTTCTCTGTCTGATTGTCACGTTTCTTTCTCTCCAGTAAATGAGAGAGAGCACGAGGACACAAGACTGAACCCCAAATCTTCCCCCCTGTGGAATATTTATAACACAACATCTCCAATGCAGCATTCAGAGACTAAAGGTGGTGGGAAGAGAAGTTAGGAAAAAAAAGGAAAGAGATAAAAAAGAAGCAGATGGTGTCGGCACAAACCCAAGATGCTGGAGATGCTGAGTCCTTTGATTTTGTCCCAGTCCTTGGAGAGGGGGGGTTTGGACTAAAACATGTGACTGAAACAACCTCCCCTGTGCATGATGCATGATGAGGGAATATCTAGGGGGCAGAGGGAGAAGCTGGAGATCAAATCAGCAGAGCTTAATGAGTTTGTTGATTAAAAACAGGCCAAAACTGAACCTTGATGAGATCAGCTCAACCCAACACCGCCTGGTCCTACAGCTGCCCCTTCTCTGGAAAAGGAGCACCATGTCCCCTTGGTTTCTGGCTCTTTCTTCTGAGGGCTGGAAGAAAGAGTTTGCAAACAACCCAAAGCTTTTGTCTAACAGGCAACAGGGCAGTTTGTTTATTGTTTTGTTTTTATTTCAAATCCTTAAAGAACAGCTGCTCTTGATCCCAAAGTAATGTGGGAACTTTGATGTTATTTTTCTACTCTGACCACAGTTATCAGGGACTTCCAGTCATAAAATCAGCAAGTCCTAAAACTGAGTTGATTTCTGGTTTGTTGCAGAGGTAATATACACAGAGATAAAAAAATCTCCTTAAAATTGGTTGGGATAACAAATATACAATGAAAGGTAAACAGTGAGGTCTAGATCTGGTGAGACCCCAGCTGGAGTTACTTTGTCCAATTCTGGACACCCCAAAATCATAGAATGACAAAATAGTTTGGGTTTGAAGGGACCTTCAAGATCATCTAGTTCCAACCCCCCTGCCACAGACAGAGACACCTCCCACTACACCAGGTTGCTCAAAGCCACATCCAGCCTGACCTTAAACACCTCCAGGGAGGGGACAAGAAGGACATTGAGCTGCTGGAGTGGGTCCAGAGGAGGCCACCAAGATGCTGAGAGGGCTGGAGCACCTCCCTTCTGAGGACAGGCTGAAGGAGTTGGGGTTCTTGAGCCTGGAGAAGGCTTAGGGGGGACCTCAGAGGAGCCTCTTAAGGGGGCTGCAGAAAGGCTGGGGGAGGACTTTTGAATAGCGTCCAGGATGGCAGGACTAGGATGTAAATTGGAAGGGGGAGATTTAGGCTGTAGAGAAGGAAGAAATTCTTCACTTGAGGGTGTTGAGACACTGGAAGAGGTTGCCCAGAGAGGTTGTGGATGCCCCCTGGAGGTGTTTAAGGCCAGGCTGGATGAGGCACTGAGCAACCTTATGTGGTGGGAGGTGTCCCTACCCATGGCAGGGGGTTGGAACTGGATGATCTTGAAGGTCCTTTCCAACCCAAACCATTCTCTGGTTCTATAAGAGAGGGTGTAAGGTGAGAGCCAACTGTGCTCTGAAGATGCTGTCTTGGAGCAGTTTTCTCTGCAGAACCTTCTGCTCAAAACTAAAACCAAACCTACTGCAGGGATGAACTTTAAGTTTCTTGATACTTTATTATCACTTGTACATTTTCTTGTCAAGACTGTCTGAGCTTATCCTTTCTCTCCTGCCTGAGAAGCAAACAGGTAAGAAAAGGCAGATTGGTTTGAAGGATCCTTTTTTTGTTTTTTTTTCACCTCTTTTTGTTTTGAGGATTTCCTGTTTCCAGCTCTGTTTCCTAGGTGATGTGGAAATTCAGAGCTCTAGCTTGTATTTTCTCTAGCCCTCATCGCCTTTTAGGAGCTTGAAGAAAAGGGCAGACACTCCTAATGCAGTGGGTGTTCCCACACCCTTTGTTTGTCATATCTCAGCCACAGGACTGGGACCTCTTCACCTTTTCAATCCCAAATCCATTCACCCACCGGCCATAAGAAGGCAGGGAAGCACTGAGGTGTTTAAAGAAAACACCTTGTTTTGTTTCTTTTCATTAGCAAATATCTTTCTGCAGAAGACAAACTTCCTGGGCACACAAAGCGGTTTCCTTTTATCACTTCTTTTTGTTAGAAACATCTTGGGTTTTGGCAGAATCCGCTTCACCCTCTGGGAACCTTGTGTGGAAGCTCTGCTGTGCTCCTTGAGCTGTCACCCACATCATCCTCTGCCACAGACACAACATATTTCTTATTCATCTGCAGAGATGACCCATCATTTCCCATTTCCACGCTGTCTTGGTGCTATTACTATCTTCTATCTACTTCATCTCTCTGGACGCTGCTTCTCTTTCCAGGTGCTGCCTAACCAACAACTTTTCTATGCTGCGATTGAGAGACGGGACGCTGCTTGATGCAGCAAAATGTGGCTTTATTGTACCTACTGACATGCTTTTATACCTTCCTATACGGAACATACCAGAATCTTGTGCCGATTGGTCAATACCTTACACAAGGCGCTTACTGAGTGGTTAAATCAAATACCAGCACCGCTTCCAAGGCAGTCACAAGGTAAGCAGGGCAGCCCTGGGCATGCGAAAGACTCTGCAAAACAAGCAGGCTGTTCCCTCTAGGCAGCGGCGCCATTTTGTTCCTCCCAAGGCTGGCAACCGAGGAGTTCCAGCACATCTGCAGCCATCAGCTGTGTAACTCCAGAGGTTCTGCCTAGGTCAGATATGTCACGTCCTTCACTTCTATATTTCATTTACCAGAGCTATTTCTATGTCTGCTTTATTGCAGTCAGGGTCCTTTGTGAACTCCAAAAGATCTCAGAACCCCAGAATATCATGGATTGGAAGGGACCTGGAGAGATAATCTAGTCCAACCCCCCTGCTGGTGCAGGAACAGCCAGATCAGGTCCCACAGGAAGGTGTCCAGGTGGGGTTTGAATGTCTCCAGAGAAGGAAAGGCCGCAGGAGCCACCCCCAGATAGAATACCAAAAAGTCAGGGATTGGAAGGGACCTCAAAAGATCATCTAGTCCCATCCTGGAGCAGGAACACCCAGATCAGATCCCACAGGAAGGTGACCAGGTGGGGTTTGAATGTCTCCAGAGAAGGAGACCCCACACCCTCTCTGGGCAGCCTGGGACACTCTTCTCTCACCCTCACAAAGTTTCTCCTCCTCTTTCTGTGGAACCTCCTGTGTTCCAGCTGCACCCATTGCCCCTTGTCCTGTCCCTGGGTGTCACTGAGAAGAGCCTGGCTCCATCCTCCTGACACTCCCCCTTTCCATATTTCTCCCCATGACTGAGCTTACCCCTCGGTCTCCTCCAAGCTGCAGAGCCCCAGCTCCCTCAGCCTTTCCTCAGCAGGGAGATGTTTCTCCAACCTCTTCACCATCTTCATGGCTCTAAATCATATTAAAACTTCCCTTTCAAATGGCTAAAACTTTCCTTTCAAATGGACAAAAATTCTCCTTGCAAATGGATAAAGCTTTCCTTGCAAATAGATGTTTTTTCTACCCCATGCACTGGACCCCTGGAGCTGTGACAGGAGCCTGGAGCATCTTGTGCTGCAGCAGCTGACACCAAAAGGCAAAGGCTGGGCATGGAAAGGTGCTTGAAAAACATTGCTTGCTTGGCTGTGATTCATGCGAGGTGAGGTTTGCTGCTGCTGCTGTGATAAAGGTTTCCTGTTTTGAAAGATTTCCTTATCCCTTTGCAGCTGTTGAGAAATGACAACAGCTTGATTTTTATTTGTCAGAGGCTGCCCCATTGATGCATCTGTGGTTGCTCAACAGATGTCAGAACCTTGGCTGTCTCTGCAATAGATGGAAAGCCTGAGCAGTGTGGGGAGTCCTGCTTGTTTTCAGGGTGAATTTTTGGGGTGCTGATACCCTCAAACACACACACACACCCCCATGGCAAGTCTTTCCTGACACCTTGGCATGGCCCCTGGGTTCTTTTTGGGCTGCAAAAAGCCTTTGTGGGGCCATTTTGGTGAAAAACCTAAATGCAGACTCAACTCTGTGAGTCTCCATTCCTCTCTATTCTCACTGGGTTTTGGACCCCTCTTCTTCCCCTAAAAGCCTATCCCCCTTTTCCAGACTCCAGACTGGGAGGTGGGTTGGACCTCTCTCCACTCCTCCCTCTTCTCACTGGGTTTTGGACCCTTCTTCTTCTCCTAATAGCTCACTCCCTTTTTCCTGAGGAGGTATCACAGCACAGGAACCTCTTCTGTTTCAGGGGCTTGGACTCAGGGTTGTCCTTTTCTGTGTAAATCCAAATTGGATGGATCCAGGGTGTATGGAGGTGCTTGAAGTCCTAATCTAGGGCTCCGTGGGGAGAAAGCCTCAAGAAACACCAGTTTCCCCTCAAGAAACACCAGTTTCCCCTCAAGAAACACCAGTTTCCCCTCAAGAAACACCAGTTTCCCCTCAAAAAACACCAGTTTCACCTCAAGAAGGGCCACTTTCACCTCAAGAAATTCCAGCTATACCTGAAGAAAAACCACTTTTACCTCAAAGATCACCAATTTCACCTCAAGAAACACCAGTTTTACCTCAAGAAATGCCTATTTTACCTCAAGAAGCACCAGTTTCACGTCAAGAAATGCCACTTTCACCTCAAGAAAGGCCACTGTTACCTCAAGAAACACCAGTTTTACCTCAAGAAATGCCTATTTTACCTCAAGAAGCACCAGTTTCACGTCAAGAAATGCCACTTTCACCTCAAGAAAGGCCACTGTTACCTCAAGAAACACCAGTTTTACCTCAAGAAACACCAATTTTAACTCAAGAATCACCTGTTTTACCTCAAAAAATGCCAGTTTCCCCTCAAGAAGCACCACTTTCACCTCAAGAAACACCACTTTCACCTCAAGGAATGCCAATTTTGCCTCAAGAAAGGCCACTTTTGCTTGAAGAAAGGCCAATTCTACCTCAAGAAACACCAATTTTTCCTCAAGAAATGCCAGTTTCACCTCAAGAAATGCCTCAAGTAACACCAATTTTACCTCAACAAATACCTCAAGAGACACCAACTTCACCTCAAGAACACCAATTTTACCTCATGAAAGGCCACTTTCACCTCAAGAAGCGCCAGGTCCACCTCAAGAAAGGCCACTTTTACCTCAAGAAACACCATGTTCCCCTCAAAAAACACCATTTTCACCTCAAAAAATGCCAGCTATATCTCAAGAAATGCCAATTTCACCTCATATAACGTCGGTTTCACCTCAAGGAATACCAATTTCACCACAAGGAATGCTGGTTTTGCCTCAAGAAATACCAATTTCACATCAAATAATGCCAGTTTTGCCTCAAGAACCACTAGTTTCACTTCAAGAATCACCAATTCCACCTCAAGAAAAAACAATTTCACCCCAAGAAAGGCCAGTTTTTACATCAAGAAACACCGCTTTCACCTCAAGAAATGCCAGTTTTCCCTCAAGAACCACCAATTTCACCTGAAGAAATGCCAATTTTACCACAAGAAACACCAATTACACCTCAAGGAATGTTAGTTTCACCTCAAGAAACCCCAGCTTCACCTCAAGTAACGTGAATTTCACCTCAAAATAAGCCAGTTGCACCTCAAGAAACGCCAGTTCCACCTCAAGAAAGGCCAGTTCCACCTCAAGAACCATCAGTTTTACCTGAAGAAATTCCAATTCCACCTCAAGAAACACCAGCTCAAGAAACACCAGTTTCACCTCAAGAAAAACCAGTTCCACCTCATGAAACACCACTTTCACCTCAAGAAACACCAGCTCAAGAAACACAGCTCAAGAAACAAGTAACGTGAATTTCACCTCAAAATAAGCCAGTTGCACCTCAAGAAACGCCAGTTCCACCTCAAGAAAGGCCAGTTCCACCTCAAGAACCATCAGTTTTACCTGAAGAAATTCCAATTCCACCTCAAGAAACACCAGCTCAAGAAACTCCAGTTTCACCTCAAGTAACGTGGGTTTCACCTCAAGACAAACCAGCTTTAACTCAAGTATCTCCAGTTTTACCTTAAGGAAAGCCAGTTTCACCTCAAGAAACTCCACTTTCACTTCAAGAAACTCCACTTTCACCTCAAGGAATGCCGGTTTTACCTCAAGAAACACCAGCTTCACCTCAAGAAAAACCAGTTCCACCTCATGAAACACCACTTTCACCTCAAGAAACACCAATTCCACCTCAAAAAACACCACTTTCACCTCAAGGAATGCTGGTTTTGCCTCAAGAAACACCAATTTCACCTCAAGAAAGGGAACTTTCACCTCAAGAAACTCCAGTTTCACCTCAAGTAACGTGGGTTTCACCTCAAGACAAACCAGCTTTAACTCAAGTATCTCCAGTTTTACCTTAAGGAAAGCCAGTTTCACCTCAAGAAACTCCACTTTCACTTCAAGAAACTCCACTTTCACCTCAAGGAATGCCGGTTTTACCTCAAGAAACACCAGCTTCACCTCAAGAAACACCAATTCCACCTCAAGAAACACCAATTTCACCTCAAGAAAGGCCACTTTTACCTCAATAAATGCCACTTTTACCTCAAGAAACACCATGTTCCCCTCAAGAAACACCATGTTCCCCTCAAGGAATGCCAGCTTCACTTCAAGAAACACCAGATTCACCTCAAGGAACGTCGATTTTACCCCAATAAAACCCTAGTTTTACCTCAATAAAACCCTAGTTTTACCTCAACAAACACCAATTTCACCTCCAAGTAACGTGGGGTTTACCTCAAGAAACTCCACTTTCACCTCAAAAAACTCTCACCTCAAGAAACACCAATTCCACTTCAAGAGCGGCCAGTCCCTTGTGTGGGGAAGGGCAAAGAGCGGCCAGCAGGGGGTGCTGCTGGCGCTCGGTGGCAGCGGCGGAGCTTGTTGCGGCGGCAGCGGCGGCGGCTTCTTTGTGGCGGCGGCGGCGGCGGAGGGGCCGCTCCCGCGTGCGCCGCCCCCGCCCGCAACGCGCGGGGC
>VZTY01013347.1:0-44548 GCA_013400935.1 Turnix velox
ACAGACATCTAGATAGCAGTGGCACTTCTGACTCCTGAAAATTCAGTGCTCCTCATTCAGCTATAATTTAACTCTTAGGACAAGGGTCATAATTGAGGGTCATGGTTAAGTTTTTCATTGCAAGAGATGATTTACAAATATACACAGATGAGAATTCTGGAAAGGGAAAAACAAATGCTCTAATATTTTGAGTCTCATGAATCTCACCTGGGGGTGGAGCAGCTGGACTCTTTCACTTGCATCCAGAAGCTCCTGCTCAGCCACTTTTCTTGACCTCTCTGTTTGCTCCAGGGCTGCCCGAAGCTCCTCGAGTTCAGCCTGCAGCAGGTTGGCTCTGCGCTCCACCATGGCCACCTGCTCCTTCAGGTCCTCCTGTGTCCTGACAGCATCATCCAGGTGGATCTGGGTGTCCTGGTGAGAGCAACACGACAGATCATGGGCTGTATTTTTCCTATCTACTTTTTCTATTTTCACATCCAGATAGGACTAGTAGAACTGTAAAGCATTTATCTGTGTGAAAAAGGTGTCAGCTCCTGCTTTGCTGTGCCATACCTTTAGTATAGACTGTGTGTTTCTCAGGTTCTTCTGTGCCTCTGCAGCCTGACGATTGGCATGGCTCAGCTGGATCTCCATTTCATTCAGGTCTCCCTCCATCTTCTTCTTCAGCCTCAGGGCTTCATTCCTGCTCCTGATCTCAGCATCCAGGGTGCTCTGCATGGACTCCACAATCCTCAGGTGGTTTCTCTTCATCTGGTCAATCTCCTCATCTTTCTCTGCTATCTTCCGGTCAATCTCACCCTTCACCTGGTTGAGCTCAAGCTGGAGACGCAGGATCTTCCCTTCTTCATGTTCTAGAGATGCCTGGACAAGAGAAAACAAGCATTTGTAACCTGAACACAGGTAGCTCATGCTTGGGTATCCTTCAGAAAGTCCCATCTGGCTGCACTTCCCAGCCAAAACATGGCTGGTCCAAGTAAGTTTTCACCATATTTTTCAATTTTTCATATTTTTAGAGCATACACCAGGTAGGTAATCACAGGCAGGTACCTCAGCTTCCTCAAGAGCAGCCTGGATTTCAGATTTCTCCTGCTCAACCTGCTTCTTGACCTTCTCCAGCTCATGAATTGCCTTTCCACCCTCAGCAATCTGCTCCGTGAGGTCAGAAATCTCCTCTGTGGGATCAAAGACCAAATTCAGGAACAGAGCAGAATGGGAAGGGCCCTTTCAACAACCAAGGGGCCAAGTGTCTTTGCTGACCTGCAGGCACAGACCCACATGGAATGCTGGTGGCTGTGGCAAAGGAGAAAGCTCTGCCAGGAGCCAAGGGCCAGGGACTTACGCTGCAGGTTCTTGTTCTCTCTCTTCAGCGTTTCCAGGTGGTCCAAGGACTCCTCATAGGCATTCTTCATCTTAAAGAGCTCTGTGCTGAGAGAGCGAGACTCCTTCTGGGAGGATTCCAACTCAGCCTGTGTTTCCTCATACTTCTGCTTCCACTCTGCCAGGATCTGAAGAGAAATGGGGTGTGAGCAGGGAGGTGCCAATCAGGAGGGAGTGCTCTGCCAGGAGCCCCAGGCTTGCAGCCCAAAACACCTTGTCAAAGTTCTTCTGCTTCTTATCCAGGGCAGCACAGGCAGCATTTGATCGCTCCACGTCAATCATCAGGTCCTCCACTTCATTCTGCAGCCTCTGCTTTGTCTTTTCCAGGGAGGCACATTTGGCATTGACAGCTTCAACGTGTTCCTCAGCATCCTGCAGGCGCTGGGCCAGCTTCTTCCTGGGAGGACAGAATGAGCTCTGGTGAGGAATGAGAAACTAGAGTCTGAAGAAGAAGAAATGCTGAATAATTTTGTAGACTGCAGTTGCAATGACTTCATGGCTTAATTTATACGTTTTCTTAGCTTTTACCTTTATTAAACACCTAAACCATCTATAGGATAAAATCTTCCACTTTCTCTTCCCCTCGCCAAAAGATCCCTCGTGATGTGTCTCTTTCACTGCTACCCTTGGAGTTTCCTCCCATGCTATAAACACTTACTTGGCCTCCTCCAGCTCCTCTGTGCGCTGAATGGCATCTGTCTCATATTTGGTTCTCCACTGGGCCACTTCACTGTTGGCCTTGGACAGGGCACGCTGCAGCTCCCCCTTGGCCTCCTGCTCCTCCTCATATTGTTCCCTGAGCAGGTCACAGTCGTGGCGTGCTGATTGCAGGGCATGGGCCAGGGCGTTCTTGGCCTGCAGTAGCAATAGCAGTGTGAAAAAGAGTGGGAAGATTCAGGTAGACATCCTGATTGAAACATTATGGGAACTGGATTATTCTTCTGTGCCAAATGACAACACCACCTTGAATGTGATAAGAACATTTGACTGACAAAAGAAACAATTTTTTCCAGAGTATTTAGCATGAAGAAATGAACTGCTTACATGCATTTTTTTCACCTCACCATGGTAGTTCTGAAACGAAGTGAAGTATCTCTTAGAGAAGAGTATTTTAATGAATAAGATTGAACCAACAAAGCCTTCTTACCATTATCTCTTAAAAGAAGAGTGTTCTAACAAATAGGTTAAACCTTGCAAAGCTTTCTTACCTTTATCTCTTCTTCCAAGTGCCTCTTGAGTTCCTCAATCTGCTGGGTGAATGCCTGCTTGCCTCTTGAGAGCTGAGAAATCAGAGCATCCTTCTCCTCAACTTGGCGTGAATATTCACCTGGGCAAGTTGCAGACATACACAAATATTAATACCATTGAGAAAAATACTGTAGTCATTAAGGACTATAATACCAGATTCTCTAAACCTTGCAGAAACTGATACCATTTCATACACTTCTTATTACAGTGGAGACAAAGTATGTTGGACAGACCACAAATCCAGAAAAGTCATAACTGCAGTAACTCTCTGGCATTATTGAGCTGTACAGCTGGGATGTGGATTTGTTACCTGACTCTGTCTGCAGACGAGCTCTTTGAGCATTGAGGTCATTGATCATGCGCTGATGCTCCTCTTCTTTTGTCTTAATCTCATTTAGCTGGTCTTCTAGTGTACGGCACATCTTCTCCAGATTTGCCTGTGTGTCAATGTATGGAAAGGGAAAGATCAGCCTTTCACACTTTTATTAACAGGAATTACTTTTACTAAATGGAATTTAACTGGTGCAGAAATATCTGAGCTGCTTGCATACCTTGGATTTGGAGACTGACTCCATATTGCTGGACAAGTCATCAATCTCCATCTTCAGCTCACTCTTCTCTTTCTCCAGCTTCTGCTTCACACGCTGCAGGTTGTCAATCTGCTCCCCAAGCTCAGCTGTGCTGTCCGCGTGCTTCTTGCGCAGGGCGGCAGCCGTGGCTTCGTGCTGCAGCGTGGCCTCTTCCAGGTCACGGCGCATCTTCTGAAATTCAGCCTCACGCTTCTTGTTCATATCAACTTGAGCTGCAGTGGCCCCTCCTGCCTCTTCCAGGCGCTCGCTGATCTCCTCCAGCTCCCTGGAGAGGTCAGCACGATGCTTCTCTGCTTTTGCCCGAGAGGTTCTCTCGGCCTCAATTTCCTCCTCCAGTTCCTCAATTCTAGCCTGGAGAACATTAGGCACCAGTCACATCCATGCCCTCCTTCCTCCTCATCTCAGGGTGGCTGAAAGAGGGGAAGGAACAGAGCCTTGCCTGAAGCTCCTTGATCTTCTTCTGCAGCTGCATGCCCAGAGATTGCTCATCCTCAATTTTGCTCTGGATCTGGCTGATTTCAAAGTCTTTCCTTTGGTCAAAGCAAATTGTGTTAGAGCTCAAAAAGAGAAGACAAGTCCACCAGCCCAGCACTCAGGTATCACAGAGCCCCACTTACTTCTTCAGCTTCTCATCCAGCTGCTGCTTATCATTTTCCAAATCCATGATGCTGTCATGGGCCAGCTTGAGGTCTCCTTCCAGCTTCCTTTTCGCTCTCTCCAGGTCCATGCGCAGTTTCTTCTCTTGCTCCAGGGACCCTTCCAGCTAAACACATCAAGACCATCAGGACTCCACTATCCAGATCTACCTACAGACCTACCCTGTTCTCACTGAGTGTCTGTGTGCTTACATCATCCACTTGCTGCTCCAGCTTGGTCTTGGCTTTGGTCAGAGTGTTGACTTTGTCTTCTTCTGCCTGCAGGTCATCCAGTGTCTGCTGATGGGCCTCTTGGAGGGCTTTCTTCTCTTTTGTCAGCTTGGCAATGGTCTCATCCAAGGCTGCCATCTCCTCTGTCAGGTTTTTAACCTTGGAGAAGAAAATAATATTGTTATCAGAATCAAAAACTGATCCCTTTTCCTTGAATGTGTGTCACAAAGCTTGTTGTATACCTTGTTTTCTGTGGCATGTTTTTCCTTCTCAACCTTGGCCAGTGTTAGCTCAAGGTCATCAATATCTTTCTTCAGCTCTGAGCATTCATCCTCCAGTTTCCTCTTCTTGGCTGTCAGCTCAGCATTAATTTCTTCTTCATCTTCAGCTCTTTCAGTCACCTCCTTTACTTTGGCTTCCAGCTGGATTTTGGTTTTGATGAGCTGGTCACACCTTTCCTCAGCATCAGCCAAAGCATCAGCTTCCTAGTGTTTAAACACAGGACAGATTATTTAACACTGAAGGTCCAGTTGTGTATCAGATGAACCTCTGGGATTACTTTTTGGGAAAAGATCACAGTAAAATTATATTAAAACTCAGAAATTTAGAATTAGGCTGTTTCTCTGGTAACCTTTTTCATCATCTGATACTGTATCTAGCTGCTTTATATTTAATATTTAGTATTTCAGGTATGTCATGGGGTTCTTTGTATTTTTGTTTCCCTTTTCTCCTTTAGAAAGTAATTGCTTTTTATAATATGGTATGTAATTTATATGTGAGTAGTGAGAGATGTAAATAATTCTATAGCTGAGAAAAATTTTAAAAATTCATTATTAACTTATAAATAGTAATTGGATACTAAAAAAGGATTGGTCTTTCCCAGAAATGGACACTTCCTCTCATCTGTATTAGCAAAATATTGGCCAAGCTACTAAGGGTCCAAACGGAATTGAAGAGAAACATACTAGCACTTGATCCACAGGAATTTATGATAATCTGCTTCTTTTAGGATTAGAAGCTACAGAACCCAGGTGAGATATGCCATAAGAAATGGATCTAGGCTCTTCAGTTCATCCACTGCTAGCCAAATCACTCCACTAAATCCAACAGACTAACAGATGAGGCTTTATACTATGTCGTCAAATGGAGATATGTGTCTGTGGGCATTAAGACAAAATTCCTTAGCTTAAACTTCACTTTTTAGTAGTGCAATTGAACGGGGAATGAATTTGACCTGAATGGTACCTCTGCATAAATGGTATTCTCATTAAAATATTTTGTAAGGAATAAATCAGAAAGTTCTGTAGTATTGAAGAAGACTTATATCATAATTATTCATCTTTCCTATGAAAAAAAAATAATTTACTCACAGCCTGCACTTGGAGCTGCAGATCGTTTTTCTCCTGCACCAGTTTCACCATTTTCTCTTCCAGCTCCTTCCTCTTTGCCTCAGACTTTGCAAGCTCTTCCTTGGTTTTTTCAAATTCTTCCTTCATGTTGGCCATTTCCTTCTCAGATTCTGCGCTCTTCAGCAAGGGCTTGATCTTGAAGAACAGCTTCATCCAGGGCCAGTGCTTGACATTCATGAATGCACGAATATTGTACTGGATGCAGAAGATGGACTCCCTGAAGCATAATTCAAATGTACATTGAATATTTTCAGTGTGATGAGTGCTAAAACTTTCCCCCAAGTACAGTGACTTTAATTGAAGCTAAGGAATGTTTACCTTCTTTCCACCATTCTCTGATACTCCACTCTCATCAGGAAGCCTCTGCACCTGGCCTGTGTGCGGGTGATGAGCTGTGCCAGCTTCTCATCTCTCATCTCCTCCAGGAGTCCCAGCAGCCCAGCTTTGAAGAACACCTTGAGAAAGGGAATGTTGTAGGGAATGAGCACTCTAGAGCAAAGCACATGTACAGAGTGAGTGGGTGAAGGAGGGTTTGTACCTTGGTGTGGCCAAATTTGTACTGGGTGTGGTCCACATCGATTGAGCCAAGAAGCTTCTCAGAAGCCTTCTTGCTGTCAATGAACTGTCCCTCTGGGATGGCACTGGCATTGAGCACCTTGTATCTGTGATAAGAGAAAGGAAGACAAAGCTGTTTTCTCCCCAGACAACCCATCAGCTCATACACAGTCCAGCCTGAATGAATGTCGAATGGACCAACACTGGTTTTGATGCTGCTGAGAAGTGCAGTTCCTTTACCTCTGCTTGAAGTCAGCATAGAGAACTCTGCTGGGAAAACCTTTCCTGCAAATCCTGATGCCTTCCAGCACACCGTTACAGCGCAGCTGGTGCAGTACCAATTCGTGCTCCATGGCACCTGCAAATTCAGAGCATAAATTGATTCCCTGGTTTCTAGCACAGAGAGGAACACTTGTATGCAAGTTCTCTTTCTTCTTGAATATCTTACCAGGGGTTTTTGTTTCATTTGGGATGATGCAACGGACAAAATGGGGGTGAGTGCTCCGCAGATTGGTCATCAGCTTGTTTAAGTTTTCCTGTGGGATCATGTATAGCACATAAATGAACAAAAATATTCTTGCATCAGCTCTGCAACTAGTTGCTAAAGAACTAATATAATGAATATTAGAAGGGACAAGCTTACACATTCAAAATTCATTTTTAATCAAACTTTCTATATACTTAAGTATTTTCATAAAAAGAAAGCTTCAGTTTCTGCACTTTATACTGGAGGAAAAGGAGTGCCATACTATAAAAATTTTAAGACAGGCTTTTTAAAAAGCCTTTAGATTTTAAAAAGCTTTTTTCATACAGAATCTAACTGAGCTTTTAAAAGGAAATTAGGAAGTCAGCTGAAGACTCAGTGGAACAAATCCCAAATGTGAAGAGACAATTAATAGGAACAGGCAATGAGTAACTTCTGCTCACTTCATGCTTATTGTTCTTTCATAGCATCATAGAATAGTTTGGGTTGGAAGGGATTTTAAGATCATCTAGTTCCAACCTCGCTGCCATAGGCAGGGACACTTCCCAGTAGGTCAGGTTGCTCAGTGCCTTGTCCAGCCTGGCCTTAAACACCTGCAGGGAGGGGGCATCCACAACCTCTCTGGGCAACCTGTTCTAGTGTCTCACCACCCTCACTGCAAAGAGCTTCGTTCTTATATAGAGCCTGAATCTACAATCTTCCAATTTACATCCATTATTTCAAGTCCTTCCATCACAAATCCTATTCATAAGTCCTGTCTCAGCCTTTCTGTAGGCCCCCTTCAGGTATTGATAAGCTACTATGAGGTCCTCCCTGAGCCTCCTCTTCACCATGAAACCAAAGTCATGAGCAGAACAGGATTTTCAATAGCTCAGCTTGAAACTCTGTTCCTGTCACTATGCAGTTAATAAAATTCATCATTTACCCGGAAAAGAGCAGAGACAGTCTGGAAAGAAGAACCCTTCTTCTTGCCACCCTTCTTTCCACCACCAGAGCCACCACCACTAGCCTCTTGAAAAATAAAAGGAGTTCTTTAATATTACATCTTTTTTTTGTTGCATCTTAACATACCAAAAGCATAGGGGGAAAAATGAATTTTAGAAAACTAACCTGCTTCTGCCCCACCATAGGAAGCAAATAGCAATGCCAGAGTCTTCACTGATGATTTCTGGTACAACCCAATGACAGTCTCATTCAGAGGGTCCTTGTTCTTCTCCAGCCAGCCAGTGATGTTGTAGTCCACTGTACCAGCGTAGTGCACCAGGGAGAAGTGAGCCTCAGCCTTGCCTTTGGCAGGTTTGGGCTTCTGGAAGTTGCTGGACTTGCCCAGATGCTGGTCATAGAGCTTGTTCTTGAAAGAGGTGTCAGTTGCCTTGGGGAACATGCACTCCTCTTCCAGAATGGAGAAGATGCCCATGGGCTGGAAAACAACGAAGAAGAGAGTAAGTAACATGAGAGCAGTTTAATTTTACAAGGAGCACAGTACAAATTCAAGGAGCTGAGAAACAAATCAATACCCCTGTGTTCTGGTGCTGGCGGGGATAGGGTTAATTCTGCAGATGGAGATACCCAACATGCCCACAGGCAGCCAGAGGGGCACGGAAAGACGGGGAGGGGGGAAAGGAAGTGGGGGGATGCTCTATGCTGGAGCTCGGGAGCCATCGCGGTAACTCCTGGTGTCATATCGCGTCTGTACATTCCCTCACTCCGGTTACTCTTGTTCCTTCCTTGCTGCTTCTGTTAAACTTTGCTTCTGTTGCCTTTGTCTCAACCCACGAGTGTTATTTTGTCTTCTTTTTCGCTCACGGGTCCGCTCCCCACAAAGGGGGCAGCCGGAGTGAGAGACACTTGGTTCTTCTCGGAGTTTGACTCCAGCGAGAAGAAGGAACCACGTGTCTCTCACGCCTAAAAAAGCAGTGTCGTGGTGTGTCTGCACAATTAGCCCTTTCCTCGGCAGAAGCAGGGCACCTTGCCATGAAGAAACTTCTTTCAAAAAAGTGAGTTTGCAATATTTACCTGCGTAACCCACCCACATTTTGGCACAATAATTCAGGAATGATTTTTTTAAATGCTAAAAGCCACAGTAAAAAAGCAGGAGGAGAAAGACTATCTTATAATATCTTTCACAAATGGGTCCATCTTTTATCTAGAATGGGGTTTTTACTTTCAGTGAACTCCCTAAATTGCACCTAACTACAAGAAATCTGCTTCTGTCAATCAGAGGTTAGGCACTGACTCTTTTATCCTCCACGTGGCTATGAACCATCTAGAAAAAAAAGTACTGTCCAGAACCTTATGTAGAAAAGAATATATGAGTTAAAGTATTTATTCCAGAACTTTATGAAAATATTTCTATTTTACTTTTGGAGCTGATCAGTCTTTGTAAAACCTGTGATTTTCCCAGGTAAGCAGTTAGTTTTTTCACACAGAGTAGTAATTTCCTTAGCTGTCTATGGACTAATGTTGTCTCTAGGGCAGGGTAAGCAATAGTACAGATTGAGCAATAGGTCAACAACTAAAACTCTGCATGAAAATAACTATGGAATTCAGTGATTCAATTTAACATAGCAAGTTCCTGAAAACAAAAGACATAAAAATTTACCTTCTCAATGAGCTCAATGCAGGCAGCCAGGTCCATCCCAAAGTCAATAAATGTCCATTCAATCCCTTCCTTCTTGTACTCCTCCTGCTCCAGCACGAACATGTGATGGTTGAAAAACTGTTGCAGTTTCTCATTGGTGAAGTTGATGCAAAGCTGCTCCAGGCTGTTGAACTGTACAGTGGGAAAAAATCAAACCACAGTTCTGAATCATTTTTAGCCTCTTCAGTAAAAAGACATCTGAATTACAAAGACCACACCATAACAGGACCTATCTGCTGCTTTACAAAGAAGTACTAACATAATGAAAACATTTCTAGTGAATCTCCTAAAATTCATCCAGAAAGTTAAGTGAATGCTGTAGTCTCCACTCTGTAACCATGTGATATGTCTGATTAAATATTTAGCTATTCATCCTTCAGTCCTTTAAACAATTTACAAATCTTTAAACTGTAATATGTTTGTTAATGGCTCTCCAAATCACGGTCCTACTCTGAAGGCTCTTACATAAAATCATTGCAAGTATGTTGGTTTTAAAAAAATAATTAACATTAAATTCCAACTGTTGAGAGTATTACAGCATATAAAATGCTATTTGCTCCCTCAGTACAAACAATGTAACTCTGTTTGTATGGATGAAACTCCTGAGGATTTTTCTCTGTGCTACAAAATAAAATGAAATTTTTCTTCCAGAAAATTTAAAGTTGCTAGTGTGTTAAACAATTAAAAAAATATGATTTGGAAGATCTCTGATGTAGCAATTTCCTCCCACAGGAGCTGCTTTTGAATCTGGAATCCTTACATCAAAGATCTCAAAGCCAGCAATGTCCAGCACACCAATGAAGTACTGTCTGGGCTGCTTGGTGTCCAGCTGTTGGTTGATACGAACAACCATCCACAAGAACATCTTCTCATAGACAGCCTTGGCCAGGGCACCCACGGAATTGTTCACCTAAAATAGGAAGATGCAGCAGAAGGTAAGCAATAACTGAAGAAAATTGTAAGTGATGTCAGTCAGAGATTCTCAGTCATCAACAGATGTTTACCTGCTGCACAGTTTGACCCTTGGTCACGTATTCATTCCCAACCTTGACCCGGGGGTAGCAGAGAGCTTTGAGCAGATCTGCTGAGTTCAGGCCCATCAAGTAGGCAGCCTTGTCAGCAACTACACACAAAGAGAGAGTGATGTGGTGACAGAGCAGTGATCATTGAAAATGGCTGCCTTCCAGGAAAATTAAGGGTGACAAAGCATCCAGCATTTTGAGTGATGAACTCTTTCCAAAGCAACTGCAATATTGAATGTTCTTGAGATAAAGTTCTGATTACTGAATTTTAGAGAGAGCATGCTAGTCCTTCACCTTTGTTTTGAAAATTCTACAGAGCAGTATGTGTACTCAGAAGTTTTCTTTTATATCCTGAAAGGTCTTTACAGAATCCCCTAGTAAAATTCTATTTAAAATTCACTTTGGTCCAGAGAAAATTGCTATCTAAAATCCAGACAACAAAATGCCAAAGTGTTAGCGGATTGTACGTCTGAGTGTAATTTAAAATGTACTTTTAGGTACTTGGGCTACCTCTTTTCTTTGTCAGCAGCTATAAACCTGGAAGGGAGCTCCATCCAAAATAAAGTGTAACAATGAAGCAGGGCCTCTCCTTCTGGCAACTTGTTATAGCAGAAAGATGGACATATCCATTCACTAAAGACTAAAACCTAAAAATTCTCTCTTGAAGCTACCTATCAGAGAGTGTTCTTTGGAAGAGGTAGATGTGGCTTAGTACCTTTAAACCATTTATGCATTATATAACATGAAAAGGGATTAAGAAAACAGATGAGAAGTAGATCTCTAAGTCAGTTCTTCTGGACCATGATATATCTCTGCTTCACTAAAACTCATGTTCAAACAGTAGTGCCATGTAGTGGTACTTATGAGTTTGACTTTTCAAAGGAGAAGAAATCCAAAGGATCCTTTTTTTCACTTGGCCAAATGCCTTAAGAATACAAGATTTATGAAGGAGGTGTTTCAACACAGCATTAACATTTCCATTGTTTTTTGAAAAGAAACTGCCAATATATTTTCTGAATGATCTTTCTCTTCTTTGTGTGTCTTTAATAGAGTCACATTAAGCAGGCTGTGATATCCAGAATCCTGGTAGCCCAGTGAGAATTATGGACAAAAAGGAGTATGTTTTGTATCCCTATACTAACTCCACCTAAATATTTTTTTACACATCACTGCTATTCTTTTTCTCCAAATGTCATCCAAATACTGAACTGCTATTGGTACTTCAGCCACTGAGTTTGCTAGTACCTTCTGTGCCATCAGGCTCTGCCTGCTCCTCTCGTTGTTTCTGCTTGAACTTCAGGTTGCCATAGTGCATGACAGCCCCTGTCAGCTTGTAGATGGCTGTCTTCTCATCAGCAGTGAAACCGAGGATGTCAATGGCACTCTGCAAAAAGTAAAAGCAATAAAATTAAAGCTTTGACCTAGAGAGAGCGCAATAGGTACAAGTTCACATTTAAAATTGTCACTTACATCTGTAGCCATCAGCTCCTCCTGGTCATTGATGCTGGCCACAGTGATCTCACCTTGACTCACAAACTGGTAGTCATAGGGGTTGGTGGTGATGAGGAGCATGTCTGAAAGCAAGTAGAGGGGATTTACCTGCTTAGTTTAGTCAAACAAGTAGTGACTTGAGCTGATATTCAGCAATTGTCCTCCAAGGTTCCTCCTACCAATGAGCTCTGGCTTCTTGTTGGACATGATCTGGTAGAAGATGTGGTAGCTCCTTTCAGCCTTCAGCTGGAAAGTGACTCTGGACTTCTCCAGCAGATCTGGAGGAAAATTTTAATTTGAAGCAGCAAAATAAGAAAGATGGCAAGAGGGCAAGATAGATGGTTGATTGAAACAGACAGATGGGTGAATGGGTGGATTTTGAACAGTTCAGGAAAGAGTCTTACATGTTTCAATATCAGCAGAAGCTAGTTTTCCTGTGGCACCAAAGTGAATTCTGATGAATTTGCCCTTTAAGGGAAAAAAAGTTTAGTAAGACTAACATTATAAAAATACACCTCAAATGAAGAGTTTTGTCATCCACTGCATGCAAGACACATTTTCTTACATATCAGCTGTAGTTCCAACCTTGATACAAAGTTGTCTTTTAGATTTTTTGGCCATTAAAATAACCATCAGTGGCACAGCTGCATATTTTATCATGCTGAATGTTAGAAGGATTCCATGCAGAACTATATTCTGCATACACAGAGCAGTTGTCTGAATGATTGTGAAACTGCCATTCAGCTAGTTCAGCTGCTTAAGTCTGTC
Organism: Turnix velox; assembly: GCA_013400935.1. Taxonomy (NCBI): domain Eukaryota; kingdom Metazoa; phylum Chordata; class Aves; order Charadriiformes; family Turnicidae; genus Turnix; species Turnix velox. The sequence continues at coordinate 12,452 of VZTY01013347.1, forward strand.
TTGCTCTCAAATAAGCCACACCACTTCTGATTAATTAAAGTTGGCATAAAGTAAATATAATTCAAGTAGAAACTTTCTCCACCCCCACCCTCAAAATTTCTTTCTCTCTTTCTTACATTCTGTTTTCCCCACTCATCCTTATTGCTCTCTCTTTCTTTACAGTCTTTCCTAACCTCCCTCCCTTTCTTCCTGCCATTCTGTCTCTCTGTCTTGTAGCAAACTAACAGAAATATAAGTAAAAATAAATGAAAGTTGTTAAGCAATGCAGTATATTATTGGAGAAAAAGTGTGTCAATGTTATTTTTTATTCCTATCTCAGAATTTTTTCATAGAATACCTATTTCTGAAATCTGAAGAATTAACTTTAGGATAAGTGGTAAATTCATGATAAAAAAAATTTAATCTTACACTTGAAAAAATGGTGACATAATGACAAAAACAAATGACTCTCATTTACTCCTGTTCACTATTTTTTTTTAAGAATCATTTGATTAAGCAACTCACAAATCGTGAAGAGTTGTCATTCCTCACAGTCTTGGCATTTCCAAAGGCCTCCAGCAGTGGGTTGGCACTGATGATTTGATCCTCAAGTGTTCCCTGTAGGACAATTGTTTTTGTTGTTCTCCTGTCCTTAGATGATGTCAGGAGCAGAGTTTCAAAACTGTGTTTATTCATTCACCTGCATTTTGCCTGACTGCTGCTCCTCCTTCTTTTTGTCCCCACTGGCTGCAATTGTTGCAAAGTACTGGATGACACGCTTGGTGTTCACAGTCTTCCCAGCACCGGATTCTCCGCTGTCAAAGCAGAGAGAGAAGCAGAGAGTGTGTGGTCAGGCAGGAGGTCCCCTGGCACCAGGCAGCCCCACAGGGACCCAAGCAGGGATGTACATACGTGATCAGGATGGACTGGTTCTCACGATCTGTGGAAGAAGCAAAAAAACAGCACTTAAACCTCGATGAACACCAAGAGAATAAAATATAGTCAGTTAAGTTTCATTGTTAAACTCCATGCTGTTAGCTTGAATAAACCAAAAAAGCTCCAGAATGTTTCGATGAGTGAAGTATTTCAATTGCAATAGTATAAATGATGGTGTGAAGATCATAAAACTACAATAGTATGTATGCATTAGAATCATGAGAAATTTGAAAAAGCCTCCTCATATTGAACATCTTGAGACAGACAAGAGTCACTCACCAGTGAGCATGAACTGATAGGCATTGTCAGAGATGGAGAAGATGTGTGGAGGGGCCTCCTGGCGCTTCTTGCCTCGGTAGGCCAACACCACCTCTGGGTTGTACACTGGCAGCCACTTGTAGGGGTTGACAGTGACACAGAAGAGACCTGAGTAGGTCTGTGAGAAAAGGAAACAGCATGTTGGCTTCTCCTCAGCCTGACAGAGCAGTTCCTGCCAGTGCCCAGAGACAGGGAGCTGCTGGCACTTACGTAGATCATCCATGCTGCGTAACGCTCTTTGAGGTTGTACAGCACAGCGGGCTCGTGGAGGTGGGTCATCATGGCCATGTCCTCAATTTTATCATACTTGGGAGGGTTCATGGAGAAGATTTGATCTTCCTTGACAGTCAGGGTCTACCAGAGGAAAAAGGGGCGTGTATGTCACCTAACAGCTGAGACTGGAAATCAAATGGTGTCCTTTGGTCTTGTTTATTGCTTACCTCTCCACCTTCAGTCTTAACAGTGACCTTCCCTGTTTCTCTGCTCTGGATTGTCCCTTTTACAAAGGATTCCTTGGGATGCACCACAAAGACTGATGACTTGGCATCAAAAGGCTTGTTCTGAGCCTCAATTCTCTCCTTTTCTGACTTTCGCAGGTAAGGAGCCGCCTCTCCAAAGACGGCCATCTCAGAATCCGACGACATGGCTGCACTGGATGGAAGAGTTCTTCAGCAGAGAGACCTGTGGAAGACAAGATATGTTGCTCAAATATGTGAAAAAGGTAGTACATATTAGTTGAAGAAAACATGTGAAGAGATAGATATTTGTAGATATAGAATAGATATTATTTTGATACTAATTATTTAGGCATTAGTATTTAGATATGAAGATATTTATATTTTTCAGAGCTTTTTAGGAAGTGATTGTGTGTTTTTACATTAGTATGGAAAATGTGAAAAATTATACTTTGAGGGATAGTTTAGGCTCCACAGCACTGAAATGGCTTGTAATATAGCCCATAGTAATTTTATAGCAAAATATTTAAACATCGTATTATGGAGCTACAATGCCAGTATTTATGTTCTCTTCTGAAATTCTCTTTTTTTTATTGTAGTTTCTTCCCAAGCAATTCAGAAATATCCAAAGGCTTGTACACCACTGCCTTAAATGACATAAAGGAAACTCAGGCGTCCAAATGGCTCGGTTTCAATCCCTAAAACATTTGCATCATTGTATTAATGACACAATTTTTTCCTAATTTCAGTGAGCTCTTGAATGCAGGAGTAAATGACTACAATGACTATCAAGAGAGGAGTAAGGCTTTTTGTTCCAGGACACACTGACATAGCTCCATTGCTGTTATTTGCTTTTTCTTTCTGAAAACTGACTTAGTTGTAGGGAAGAGCAAATTAAACAAAATCATTTGAAGCTTAGTTTGGGAATTTAAAAATAAGGGATTTTAATGCCAGTATTAAGATCTCTGAAAAATTACCTTTTTATTTCCCAAGGAAAAAGATTGAGTAGCTTAGGAACACTTATTTCTATCCTGTATAGAAAGAGGTATCTAATATTTATTCAGCCTTTCTCATTGTGTTACATTTGTGTTGAAATGAGTGATGTGATAATTCTTTACTTGTCCCTGTAGGAACAGGTGGTGGATTACAGATCACGAGGGATGCAGCTTCCATTTTCTGTCAGGCAGAGCAGTACAGAAAACAAATGGCAAAGCTGAGTTTTGCGGAGGTGAGAAGACAACTGTAATTATTCCTATTTCAGCTATTTCTGCTCTTAATTCTTCAGTGATTTCATGGCAAATTTTGGCCAAAATAATACATTAAATCTCATGCTCTGAGACTAAGCATTGAGTTCTGCACGTTTTCCTCCTGTGCTCATCTTGGTCTGATTCTGCTGCTGCCATAGCAAAGATGGGAAGGAGAATGCCCTGATCCATATGAAATCAGTTGAATGGATGTGAACTATTTCCACATCAGGATTTGCTGCTCTGTCACCAGTAGTCAGAGACTTAAACATAGTCACTTAACTATCACACCAGATAATCTATCAAGATCCCTTCCAATCTGGGCTGTTCTATGATTCTAAGTTTTACTTGAAAATCTTAACAGGCTTTGCATCCCACCGGCTTCTACTGGAATCACAATAGGTTTGAAAATACAAGTTGAAACAGTGACCATTCAGTCAGCCTATAGAAATCCCACATCACAGGATCTTTCCCTGCCCTCTAGGAATTAATAAATTGGGTTCTTACCTCTTGTGAAACCAGAGGGGTGGCTTGCAGGCTGGCAGCTGGTGAAGCAGAAAACTCCCTGCTTGCTGTGCACAGAAATCCAGAGTGAGGATGTGTGGGAACCTTGAAAATATATTTAAAACCTGAACTGAGAAATCATCCTCTTGAAAACCAGCCCCAGAGGCAGCAGGACTGCTGTGGCACAGAAGGGCTCCTTCCCTTTCCTGTGAGCCTGCAGACCCCATGCACTTACCTTGAAGCTTCCTGTGGAGACAGGGCAGAGTTATCACAGGGACATTTTATACGATCTCCTCTGCAGATGCTACAGATGCCTCCTCTTTCTTCGGTCAAAAAATTTTTGGCAAACCTTCTTTGGCAAGGCATTGTCTGGCAAACTGAACTAAGGGCATAATTGTCATTTGACATGGCTAGATATAATTAGAAAATTTTCATGTCTTACTGACTATATGAATACATCCCCTATAAATAATGTCACAAGGGTGTTAAGGAGGGAATCTGGACTAGTTCAGGCACTTAGAGAACTTGGATTCAGGACTTATGGATTCTATTGCTGGCTTTCCCACCGACTCACTGTATGACCCAGGCTGGATTGCTTGGTATGTCTGTGCTGCAGATCCCCCAGCTGTACAATAAGGATGACAACATTTGTCTTTTCCATGTGATGGTGTGAAGCTTATAAGAAATGCCTAAGGGCAATGCACTAAGCAGGTCACTTAGAGGGAAATAAATATTACCAAAAGTATTTGGTGGTGATGTTGATAAAATTCTGAAAGTGAAAGGGGGAAATTCCTGAAAGTACAGGGGAATAGAAAGTAAAGGGCAGCAATCTGGGTCCTTCATTGAGGTAGTGCTGTGCCTGAGAGGCACAAACATGGCAAAAAAACGGGTTGGGAGACAAGGATTGTGTCAGAGCAAAAGGATGCTGGGGTCTAGCTGAATTACTGGGTTGGAGATTGAGAGAGATTGTGTGAGGTCTCTTCTGATGTATAAAGAATATGCACATATATATATATATACATGTGTATATATGCGTATGCACATGTACCCATCTGTGTGCTTGAAAATGCAAAAAAACTTCAAGATTCTCTATGAAATGTTGTAATAAACCTGTGCATTAATTCATGCTAAGGGCAATGCCATAAGGGATGCTGTGATTTTTGGCTATGCACACCAGTGCAGCTGGACAAAGAGGTGCATCTTTTTTTTCTTGATTTTTAAAAAATTAATCAGAAAGGGTCTTGATTCTTTCTTTTGTCATTTTTTCCTAGTCGACCTATTGACTTTTTCCATAAATAAAGCAAATTGCTGAGGCAGAGTTTTGGGCCTGTAGAAATATATGTCATTTTAACATATATACTCTTTGTAACAAGGTCGTTACAGACTCAACAAAGTTTTTTTCTATTCATGAATACATTTCCACTGCTGCAGAGCTCCAGAGCCCTTCCACCAGCACAATGCTCAGCTTCCATATGCAAAAGTCTACTCGGGTAAAGAGACTTGCTGTCCTCAGTTTCTCCATCAATACACAGCTCTTCTTTCCCATTCCTCCAACAGGAAGAAGTCACAGTCTCTGCTAAAGCCTGTCTTTGTTATGCATACTCCCACTGTCAAATTTACAAACCAGGAAAGAAAGTGAAGACCCCTTCAGCCTTTCTCTGCCCACATCTCCGAGAAACTAATGTCTTGCACACTTAGACATTCACTCAGTTCATACAATAAACACCATGAAAACAATACTGCCTACAGCAGAGCATTAGAGATGATGGGCAGTCCTGATACTGTAAGAAAGGGAATGTGTGGGGAAGTCCTGCATAATGACTCATCTGCATTTAGGGAAAGGGCAGTGTCACTTGAGCTGCTTTAATTGTTGTCAGATCTAAGCACACTATTCTCCTGCTTATTGGTTTGGGGTGGTTTTTTTTGTTATTGGAAGAAATCAGGGCCAAAGGGCATACATGAGATCCAAGGTAATATCCAGCATCAGGAACTACCCTGTACATAAAGAACTTGCTCCAAGAAGGGCCTTAACATTGTAATACCCATAATTTATGTGTCCAGGCCTCAGTCTGGAACCCAAAACTGTTAAAGACTGGTGCAATAAAGGGCCATGTGGAATCCAGCAGCTTAGTGAGTTATTGGTCGTGATTCAGAAGGAGACAGGAAGGCTGTGGTAGATAAGAAAATGGGGTTTAAAAAGACCATAGAAGGACTAGGAATGTCTGAGGCTTCTCCCAGGACATGAGAATGGAGGGTTTTCTATCATCAGGCTGGGGAGGGAACTCTAGCCTCCCATTCCCAGGGAAGCTGTAACATCTGATCTGCAAATGCAGCATCTTCTGAAAGCAGCAGGTTAGGTATTAGGCAGAATGACAGAATGGCTTGTGTTGGAAGGGATCTTCAAAGTTGATCTAGTCCAACAATCCTGGTGTAGGCAAGGATATATTTCATTAGATTATGTTGCTCAAAGCCCCATCCAACATGATTTCTAATGGTGGGGCATCTGTATTTTCTCTGGGAAGCCTTCCAGTGTCTCAACATTCTCATCGTAAAATATCTCTTCCTTTTATCTACTTGAAAACTACTCTCTTTCAGTTGAATCACTTGTCTAGTCACTGCAAGCACTATAAAATATCTTTCTTATAAGCCAGTTCATCTTTAACTTTTTCAGGATGAACCATCAACTCTCTAAATCTTTCTCCATAGGAGACACATTCCAGACCTTGGATTATTTCCAGGATTCAATGTAACTGGTCCATGTTTTTCTCATGGGGAGATCCCAGATCTGGATGCAGTACTCCAGGTGAGTACAAACAAAAGAGGAATGGAAGGGGAGAAACACTTGCCCACTCTTCTTTTGATGCAGCCCAGAATCTGATTGACTTTTTGGGCCACAAGTGCAAATTCCTGACTCAGATCCAATTTTTCATCCACCATAATCCCCAGATTCTTATCTGAGTAACTGCTGTTGCTTTTCTGTGTGGTCCTACTGCCAGTGGTATGTAACAAGCCTGTCTTACACAGTGTTGTCAGGCTGGGACACAGTGCCCTCAGGGTGTGCTTGCATCTCCAGAGACATCGTAGACAGGCTGAGTTCAACTTTAAGGAGTGAAAAACTTTGAATTTAAAGCCAGTTTCCTGGGGTTTGACTGTTGTGTTGTGCAGGGTATGGACCTAGCTGTGGAACAAATAGGACTGAGGTGCATGTGATCAGTGGAGGGTAGGTCTGGTTTTAAGGAATTGGTCAGTGATTCCAGTTGTCTCCAGATGTTGACAGTCACTTGGTGGCACCTATAAGCGTGGATAGCAGGCTTCAATGGAGCATCAGGTCTGATCACTGATATTGGGAAATCAAAAGTCTTCTATGGAATGTGCCCTAGCCCCAGTATAGTTCTCAGAGGGGAGCCAGGGTATGGGTAAGAATTCCTTCCTTGCTCCCTAAGATCCTCTCAGCAGTCAGGTGGCATTTGCTTTAGCTGCAAAGCATTAAAGTTTTTGTTAGAGTTGAAGTGGGTTTGGTCAGGAGGATATAAGTGTCCTGTGTGCTACTCTGCAGCTGTATAGCAGAAAATATCCATATGTATTTTTTTAAATGGATCACATTAAAAATGCATAAAAGAAACTCCCAATTTCCAATTTTACTTCAGGAAAAAATTATAGTATTTTGTACATTTCTATGCAGCATGCAATAAACATCGAGGGAACTAATAGAGTCCATTAAAAATAATTTTTAAAATAGTGAAAGTACTGTGTCCTTAAGTGTTGTGGGGCACAGTTCATACATAAGGATATTCTGGCATTAACAATCAAATCACTTTACAAATTGTCTGTACATAAGCATCATGCTTTTTGCCAATATGTCTCACAGACCTTAATGCAGTGACACTGCATTGCTACAGACTTAGAATACTTTAAATTCTTTGGATTTTTTTTTTTTTTTCAGTCTTCACATATACTTGAAATTCAGTCTGACAGAGCTATATTTTTCCTGAATTGCATTATCAAATTCAAGCTGTAGACATTGTTCCCAATGTGATTGTTTTATATTGTCCAGTGATAATGCAAAAAACATTGGAGCACAGAGTGATGAACTTTTGATTGTCTTATGGACAATTTCTACATTTTACAATGTCTACATTGTAGACAATTTCTGCATTTCATGTGGAATTGATTCAGAGACAGTAGCAGCAATTTAAACTTGGTGATGTATCTGGTCACTCAGGGACAATGTCAATTCTAAATGATTTCCAATCAGAAAGAAAGAATACAATTATCTGTGCTCTGACAGGAAATCAAAGGAAAATGCTGATGCACTGAGCTCATCCAAAGTATGAAGACTTCTCATAAAAGAAACTCTCCCCCTGTCTTTCCTATAAGGCATGATAAAGTACTCAACAATCTTCTCAAGATGACCTTCAAGGGGCTCTTTTTGGGTTACAGCAACAGCTGAGAAAAGAAGTAGCTGATTCCCACTGCTGCCAGGACTGAATGGAAACTCAGCAGGGGATGGCAGGAGAAAGTGATTCCTTCTGATATGAATGTCCCCTGGTCTTTGCCTGTAATCCCATGCTGACAGATACCTGAGTCCTTTTCTTTATCCCTCTCAAGTCTCCTTCAAAGTGAAAACATAGTTTCTGAGGGAACTAGCATGTTGAACTAGCATGGGAAAAGTAGTGCAGCCACCTTGCTTCACATGATCTGAAATCCAAGGTAATAGAGATGGCCACAGCAAGATATGTTAATAAAACTGAAATTCTCCAGGTTTTTTTGTCCTAACTATAGACCTACTCAACTGCTGCTAATTTTTGTTCACTCAGATAGATACAGATGAGGCAGTGCTATGTGTATGGAAGAACATACTCTTATGTTTGAGTGAATTGTTTCTATCCTATAATTCAAAGAGAAAATTCAGTGAAAGCAGAATTATATCAATGATTTTCTGGTAACATTATCTTCTCTTGATGGTAGCAAGAGAAGCCAGAGTTGTAGATGATGGAAGCAGCACCATCTCAGTCAGTGGGCAAAGTTCCTACAATGCACCCAGCATCTTGAGAGGATTAGGAAGCTATGTTTCTTCCAAAAGTAGGTGATAATTTAGAGACAGCTTCGCTAAGAACTTGAGAGCAAATCACCCTCATGTCCTGGAGGGAATCTCCAACTATCTGATGAACTCACGGAGTGATTAAACTTTGAATTCATCTTAAGCTACAAGTACTTTGTCATAAAATGAGATTTATATAGTGATGGTTTCAATGTCAGAACATAGAAACAACATAATTAAGTAGCTGTAACACAATGCTAAATTAACTGGTCCAGATTTATTGAATTTATAATTGTGTTGTTCACACAGAAGCCCAAGACAGAAACTCAGACATTATCAGTTCCTTATAAGCTCCAAATTACCAGGAAGACTGAAAAAGTGTGGGTAGCAGTACATATAACAGTTCACTTTAAGCAGACTAGAGGAAAAATCTTACTGCTGCAAATATTTCTTACTTACATATAGTTGCATCCCAAGTTGGTAAAAAAATTTGCAATTTAAAAGACATTTGAATGACTCAGTGGTCTAGGAAGACCTTCATTAGTCCTTGCAAATCTGGCCATTGTGGTCTTGCAGATCATAGCTGACAGTCTCATCTCTGTGATACCTCACAGTTAATTCAGTGTTCTAGAGGAATCCCCTTGTTAACATTAAATTTGAGAAAATGAAAAGAAATGAGTTGATTTTTATTTTTTGATTTGCTGATCATCTTCAACATTCACATGATAAGAATATATGAAAAGGGATAATTCTTTTTTTTGATATTCTAGTAGTCAGCTTTGAAACATCTTGTTCATTGAAAGAACCCATATTTGACATTTTGACTAAACAAAACACAAAACATAAAGAAAGAGAATCAAGAATGAAAACAAAGTTTAATTACATATCTTGCTTGAAAGTATATTGGTGAAATATTTCCAGAACAGCAAAGTTTCATGTGTGTATGTGGTGGTGTGTTGGGGTTTTTTTGTTGTTTTTTTTCTTGCTTGGGTTTTGTTTTTTTTTCATTCTGTAGCTTTCAGTTGGAAGGCAAAATGATTCACTGATGTTTTCTTTTAGTCTGTCTCTGCTTCCTGGTCACAGACTGATGATGTCAGGAAGCAACCTCATTGGTCCTTAACAAGGAAAACTAAGTAAGTATTTGGTTAAAGTTTTTAAGGAAAGGTGGGCATTGAAATGCAATTAATGTGCTTATAGACTTCATCATGGAGAAACACTGGATATCCAGGGCTTCTCTGTCACTGAAACCATCACTACAGATCACATTTCTTGAATTTTCTGTAGATGAAAATCCTTGGTGAAATCAAAGAAAGTTTACAGACTATTCTGGAGTGTTCTTCTTCTGTAAGAAGCACAAATTGCAAAGAATTCTGTGTAGTCACTCACATGAGCACATTCTGACAGGATATGAGCTGCTCATCATTTGTGGCACCTGTATTTTCTTTCACAAAGCTGATTTTTCTCCCATCAGTGATGAATTTATATCTGTTGACTCATCAGCCTGTAGCTTTTTTCAAAGAAGTCTATAATCCAAAGTCCTCAGTTCTATTTCTTGTCTGCTGTGAGTTCACACACACTGGTGAATGTCACTGGAGAAGTCTGTCTCATGCCATGTCTCTCCCAGTGTTCTGCTCTATAGCAAGGAGACTCTGTAGACAGAAGAAGATGATCACTTATACTGATGAAATATTAGTGGATTCCCTGTGCCAGCTCCCAGTCTCCTAAGCAGATTCAAAGTGTAACTGGACAGCTGGCATTTTCTGGGACCATTCCCACTACAGTCGGCATCCAGCCTCACCATTCTTGGTACATAAATAGTTGATTCTTATAAGCAGAAGCAGCCCTGTGCCAGTTGGCCTTGGCTCCAGGATATGTTTAATTTCCTAGCCTAGCTCTAGTGCTCCTGTAGAAAGTTTTCTAACAACCACAAAGGTCCCCGTCCTTGGGAAAGGAAGGACCAACTGGAAGAAGAAAGAGTATGTTGATGGGAGAAGGGAAATTGTATGGATCTTGCCTCCATCAGCTTTCTGATAATGTTTCCATCTCCACAGGCTTGGACTCCACAGGAGTTGAACATGAAACACAACAAAGTCAAAAGAGAAGAGGCACAACAAGATCAGAGGTGGATACTGGTTGTTCCACACAGCAATGCAGCGTGGACAAGGCTCTGCAGTGCTGACATTCCTGTGCAAAAGGGAGGATTTGGGCAAAAACAAATCCTTCTTGAGTTGTAGATCCAACAGCTGCTGTGCTTTGTGCCACCACTTAAGACACAGCTTCCTCTCTTCCGTGTTCTATAACTCTCCATAAGACTTGGAACAACAAGTCCCACCTTAGCAAAGCAGCACAGGATAGGTGGGAAAGAGTGACCATCTGCATCCCAGTCAGACACCCCACCCTGCACTCCCCACCCTTGTATTTTCTTAGTGCCCTTTGTCTCATGAACTGGAAACTTTATTTCAGCTGAAATAAGTGCATGGATGAGGAGGCAGTGGAGGATGTGGAAGTACTACACCTTGGGAAATACTATCCTAAACAATTTCAGACTCTGTGTAAAAGTGTAAAGATTTTCTTAGTGTGTCATACATACTCATTTATATCATACATATTCATTATGTGTGTCTACTCATTAACTTGATTCCATTGCTAATCAGCAGAATAACTGAAACCATTCACTTCTAGATTACAGGATGTCATGATACCAGACTTCTTTCTGCCCTGAAAAAAGGCAAAGTCTCAAAATCTAAAACACACTAATACAGCAGGCAGACATTGCTGGCTTCCAAATAAGACACACTGATACTGAGCTGCAATAATCAGGTTGTAACCAATTTGTTCCATTTACACAAGGAGACAGTTCTGGGGTCAATAAACTCCTGTGTGTGAGGACAGAGCAGCGATTCAAATCTTTAGATGTGTCATTTGGCACTGAAAATTTGAGCTGGTGATAAGGGTCATCCCCTTTTGTGTGAGAATTGCCACCATGCTGCAGTCACAAACATGTAATCCTTGCAGTCTGTGTGATCCTGGCTGGAAGGACTTGTGCAGGCACCTGACTTAATGGCATGAAACAAAAAAATAATAGTTCAGGGAAATGATGACCTGGCCTCAAAATTCAGACTGTTTCTCTAAAATGTTTTTTTCCCACTGACTTCAACAGCACAACAAATGCATCTCACATTTCTTTCCCATGGGACTACATCTATATTCTGTGGGAATTATAGAGTGTATTTATGAAAGGTAACCAAAGCTGTAAGTGAGCTATTACACTTGTAAATAATGATGCCAGTGTCTGAGCAAACACTGATCTGTTGGAGTGCGTCCAGAGGAGGGCCACAAAGATGATCCAAGTACTAGAGCACTCCTTTATGAGGACAGGCTGAAGGAGTTGGGGTTGTTCAGCCTGGAGAAGAGAAGGTACCGGGGGGACCTCATAATAGCTTCTCAATACCTGAAGGGGGCTACAGAAAGGCTGGGGTAGGACTTTTTAATAGAGTCCAGGATGGAAAGACTAGGAGTAATAGATGCAAATTGGAAGAGGGAATATTCAGGCTGGAGATAAGAAATTTTTTACAGAGAGGGTGATGAGACACTGGAATAAATTGCCCGGAGAGGTTGTGGATGCCCCCTCAATCCCTGGAGGTGTTTAAGGCCAGGCTGGATGAGGCACTGAGCAACCTGGTGTAGTGGGAGGGGGGTTGGAGCTAGATAATCTTTTTGGTCCCTTTCAACACAAACTATTCTATGATTTTTTGATTCTGTCCATGCCAGGGAGAGGAAAGGAGGAGAACATAAACCAGCCAACTCTTCCTGTCTGAAAGGACAGCTGTAAGCTTATTGGTACAACTGGGAGAGGACTCTGTTGAGTAACCTATGTCTAAAATATTTCCTTTGTAATATGGGTTTGCCAAAGCCCATAGATCAGTGGTAACAGAAGATAAGACATACTTGAGCTTCAAGCCTCTGTGTGAAGGTGCTCACCAAACCCCTGTGCAGCTCCAGATAAGGAGCAGTGTGCTTGCAGGGTGACCACATTTGCACAGCCACAAAACACCCTCTTTTCTCTGTCTGATGCAGTGCTTTTCTGGCCTGTCAACCACCCCAAATGAAGCTGAAAGCATGTAAGACCTGTCATCAGTCCTACTCATTTAGCTCCTTCTCTCTCCAATGTGATGTCCTCATCTGAAACTTCTTTTTTTTTTTTTTTTTTCTTGGCCTTGGTGGGTGCCCAGCAGACACTGATAAGCTTCCTGGTTATCATCATCTGTTTTCAGATGGAACAGATCCTGATGAAACAATCCTACAGCGCAGTGTCTCCCTGGGCTTTCTGTCTCATGCTATTCACATCAATGACTTGCCAAATTGAAAACTCACATCAACAGGCACAGCATGAACTGCTGTATCCAGACAAGAGGGACCCAACCACTCCTGGTCCAGGAGCTTTGCTGAAAGCCCTGCTGGTGTGTCTCTAACTGCCTGTCAGTAGGATTTGCTCATCTGTGAGCTGACCCAGCTGGGTCACACAGCCTGGGCATCTGAGCCCAGTGAGTGTCTCAGGCTGTGGCTCAGCAGCCAGGAGATGAGCAGATGGAGTACTTTGTCTCTTGTGTGCACACTCTGCCCATGAGCCATGAGCTAGATCATATTCTGCCTGTGCAAACAGAGGGGTGTCTCCCCTGACAGCACCCAGAGCCTGTCCTTGCTCCACAGCAGCAGCACCTGAGCTCCAGGCTCTCCACAGATCCTAAGGGGGATCTGCCTTTCTACTGCACACTGGCTGGTGGTGACAGCCCTGTCAGGACATGGCAGTGCTCTGGGTCAGCCCAAAGGCCAGCCCAGAACAGTGTCTCTTTGGCAGTGGCTGAGCTTTGCCTGTGCCTGAAGCTGACAAAGGAAGGGAATTATGAGAACAGCCAGATGCTCTGAGGCTTTCCACACCCACTGGCCCATTCCCTAGGGGCTCCTGGCTCAGACACATACCAATCCCAATGTGTTTGTTGTGTGTGGGATCAGGTGTCTGCATCTGGTTCTCCTCCCAGAGATCTGTGTGGCAGCTTTTTTGAATGAATGGAAATTATTTACAAGAGGTTTGAAGAATGTACTACACTGAATTGTCTCCAAAGGATAGTTTTTCATGTTGGAGGGATCCTCTGGGTCCATGAACATCCTCTCAAGAGCATCTGTTTATCTCTGTGGAAGGCTGGAATGAAACAAAAAGCTCTTCCTGCTACACCAGATGTGAACTGCACATGCAGGTTCTTCAGATCCATGCAGCTGGTTTGGGAGGACCAAATGACATCCCATTTGTTGCAGACATCTGTACTGTCTTGGCCCCAGCAATTCTGTTCTGTCAGCAATACATCCCTAAGGATCCCAGACCAGACTTTTTATGGATGTTGATATCATTGGTCCTTGGGGTTGGATTTCAGCAACATGGAGTTTCTTCATCACTGGCACCTTAAAATTTGAGGGGGTGGCTAGAACACTCTGAGGAGTGAGTGCAGTGTTGGGTTCTGTCAGCTGCACAGAGGATGTAATCAGTGCCGGTGATAAGAATACAAGGATTTATACAATTGAAGACACCAACAATTCATCTCAAATCACATCATCACACTGTTCATGGTGCTGCAGCATTCTCCTTTGCTGGTTCTGTGGTGGTTGTGCAGAGCTTAGCCTGCTTCTGGTAAGAAATTTCGGCAGGAACATGCAGGGTGGTGACTTTTCTCTGGGAGACTCATCAATGCTTCTGAACACAAATCCCATTATTCCACTCTGCTTCATTTTCCCAGACCTTAGTTTATTTATTGGCAAGTAAACTTAGTCAAATACTCACCTCTTGTTTTGAGTAAAAAACAAATTTCTTTATGTCAGTGAGAGAAAACCTTCCCAAGGCTGATGTGGTTAAATACTTCCAGGAAGAGACATTTCTCCACTTCTACTTTTCCATGGAATAGGAGGGACTAATCTTCCCCTTTAGCAGCAGGAGTGAGATGCTGAAATTGCCCCCCTTCTCTGGCCTCTGTTCACTCAGAGTGAGGTCTTCTATCTGGCATCAGAGTTTCTTAGAGAATGTGCATTGTCATGTGTTGGGCACATCATGGGTATCATTGAGAAATGTCTGCAGCAGCTTCTCTGCCCCCTCAAGTCTTCTGTTTCAAAGTCTGCAACAAGCACTAACTCACCAAAGCTGTCAGAGAGTTTCCTGAATTTTACCATGTGAGAGACCTCACTCAGCAATGTGCTCTGTGCTTGGGAGATGTTGTGTGGGGGTGTGGTTTGTGAAAGCCATCCCCATAGCAGCATGAAAGGGAGAAGACTGAGCCTTTGCAGAGATGTGCTGGCTCCACACGCTGGAGTTTTACTCCTCTGCCCTCTTCTGCTGTCACCCCAGACCTACTAAACAGGGAGGAGCAGAAAAGCCACAGCCAGACATAGGGCAGAGCAGCACCAACATGCTGCTGGGAGTGTGGGAGGAGAAGTGGATACTGGGACAGAGAACAGTTATGGTTCCCTGGCCAGACAGAGAATCCTGCCCTGTTGTGGGTCTTTCTACAGCAGTAGGGAAACAGGTCTGCTGATGGTTCAAGGGGGAAGCTCAGGGAAGGTGCTGGGCTTCTATCCATTCACTCTTGTCAGAAGAGCAGCTCCCTCATATTCTCAGATGAGAATCAGTGCAGCAGTCCTGCATGAAAGAGGCTTGTTAATGTGCCCAAGAAACAATCCACACATGCACTGTCTACTTGGACCATATGGGAAGAGACAGAGGGGCACAGCATCTACTACGTCTGCATGACAAGGAGGTTTGGTTTCTGCTTTATGCAGAGCATTCAAGGCTTTTGTGGTGCAGCTCAACAAAGCATTGGGCACATTCGACAGAACGAGATTCAGTCCTCTTTTAGTGTCATAATCAGCAAGTACAATGTGGCATGAACACAGCCACATTGGTGGCTGTAGTGTGGTATTTTATAAACTCCAGTGAGCAGCTCATCAATAAGAGAACACAGGTGAGTGCCTGAGAGTAAAGGCAGCAGTCATCTCCTGGTAATAACATCAAGAAAGATAAGTAATGTTAAAAAAAGTCCCAAACAATTTATGATGTGCCACAGTTCTTCTGGAAAGAGGCCATTGCATCAGACATTTTAGAAGAACAGGCTAAAAGTCATTGATGATCAGTGTAATATTCCCATGCTTTGTTCAATATTATAAAGCTGAAGTTCTTCTCCTGGCTTTTCTCTCCACAAGAATGATAAATGTTTGCTATGGCACGACAATTGTGTTAAATATTTTCAGTGATTTACAAATTACAATTGCTGAGTGGACATTTAATCATACTAATTTGTCTACATAATAGTAGTAGAGTTTGTGCTCTACAGATCTGGTCAGCAGAGAAACTTGACAAATATCCCTGGCATTCATTTCTTATCCTTGACGCTGCCAAAGCTCCTTGAGCAGTCCAGCTGGGACCAGGTAGAAAGGTGAGCTTTAAATTAGAAGTAGGATTGTTGTCTCTTGGAACCCAGGGCAGGAGGAAAAAGTGCCAGAAGGCAGTACTGAAAAAGTGATACTGGAAAAATAAACTGAAATAGCTGTTTCTGACAAGACATATAACTCTATAAAGACAAGCACAGGCTACTGAAACTCAGAATAAAAAATAAATTGTGCAAGACAAAAAGGATCTGGTTGGGTCTCATTCTGCACAGAGAGAAGCAGAAATGCTGCTGCAGCAGGGGCTTGACATTCCTGTCAGACAGCTTCTTGGGGTGCCATAAGGTGCACAGCACAGTTTATGTCTCTAAATGGACAATTATAGAGCCAAAGAGCAGGGTGTTAGAGCTTCTTGTTCAGTCAGTGCAAACCCACCTTCGCTGCAATGAGAGAAAGAAACCAGCCCTATGTGTTGCCACTGAAGAGTTAGAGATGGGTCTGGGCTGCAAACTGGAGCCACTGTTGGGCTTCAGTCAGAGATTGAAGGAGTGAAACAGGAGAGACAGAGAGATATTCAGTAAGGATGAAGAAGCAGAAGGAGCCAAAAAAGCAACAAAGGGGGTGAATAAAACAGAAAGCTGCTGTTCAGGTATTGTGGGAAAGCCCTTACTGCTCAACAGTCATTCAAAGTATTTATTTCCTACAAAATCAATCCTTTTAATGACCCAATAATCACTATCTGACAGTGTTTTCCACCCTGCCTTAATGTCCCTAAACCTGTTTGTGGACAGGATGTGCTCCTTCAGCAGCCAGGCTGCTGCCATGAGCACTGTACTTCATGGGTGCTTGTATGAAGATCACACTCTGGATATCTCTATCAAAGAGAGTTACCTGCTGGTAAAACAGATTCTCATGAAGAGCTCTTCCTTTGCTGCTAGCAGCCATGTCTTTTGGCCCCAAAGCTCACTGGGACTCTGGATGTGAGGAAGCAACATACCCAGCCTGTCTGCCCCTCCTTACTGCCTGGACACAGCAGGGATTTGGATTTTTGATTTCCCTGAGTACTCTTTTGGTACCCAGTGAGACCAGCACTGAGGAACTCAAGCAATGGCCATGAAATGGAGAAGACAAAGTCTGCCCAGAGCTGGTAGATCCTTTTTCAGGCATCTCCCAGAGATTCTTCTGCTTTATTCTGGAATTATATATTTTCCTTTCAAGATTGCAAATCTCCACTCATCACTGCTTAAATGATGTTTATTCATACAAGTATCCTCTTTATTTTTAAAGAGCCTAGCAACGTGCAAAGGGTGAGCATTCTCCACTGTGAAAAAACCTGATGAGCCTTAAATTACATTTGAGGAGTCAGATAACAGCTTCTTGATGGGCATCAGATTACCAGAGTTAAAGCAGTTTCATGAGTTAATCTTCCAGAACGAAAGTGCTTCAAGAAAAAACTCTTTCTATGGAACTGAGATGAATTCATCTAACTCTGATGTACAGGAAAGGAAATAGAGTTTATATAAGCTAAGAAATGTACATCACTCTTTTACATCAAGAGATTATTATGAATCTGAAAGTCTGTGCAATACAAACAAGGTATCAGATGCATCTATTTTAAACTTTCTCGTGGAGATGTTCCTTTATGCCTATTTTGGATCCATGTTTTTCCCAAGATCAGTTACCTTTGCATCAGCACTTCCCAGCTGACAGACAGCCCAGCTCCAGGAATAGTCCATCAGTGCAAAATGACCCTCGCCCTCCATGTACGGCATCAAATCACAAAGCAGGGAGAAATTAATTTTCCATTCCACCTCTATTAATATACCATTTTGATCCTGATGATCCTCTCTGCTTTATAGGGTGTCCAGTGGAGTTCAACACAGTGCAGCATGTGGGGATTTTGTGTTTTCTGGAGGTATCATTTACAACAGAAAACCAAACTGACTCTTTCCCTTCTAAAAATCTGCACATTTTTCCTATTTAAAGAATTCTGCAATATCAAAAATTTGTGAAAAAAACTGTAAAACAATAACGCATTAATAAATAAAAAAATCTGCTTTAAAATAAATACATGTCATCTATTCCATATTCTTTATGGCATAATCCTCTGTAAATAGAATGGCTTTTGGCTAATTATTATGATTTCCTCAAAGTATAATTAAAATCTTTGCCCTTCAGCAACCGACATAGACCTCAACCTTTTTCTATGCTCCAAATACAATTTACAGAAGAAAATTTAAAACAAAAGCTTCACATTTTCTCCTTTTTTTAAGATCCAGAGTGGCATGAAAGATTTTGGGATGATCTAACCATTTTAAGTCCCTCTGGAGCTACTGGTGCCTAGATGTCAGAAAGTATCATTTGTGCCCCTTTTGCAGAGTTGAACTGAGAAGATTCTGGCTTTGACTTCTTTACTTGCTCCCCATTCAGATACTTACACATCTCTTTTTTCTCTAATAAACCTTTACTTTTTCTTTTACAGACAAGAATTACAATGCAATCATATTAATATAATTTGTGAGGGACACAATGGAAGCATGACACACAATGACACTTTAAAGTGTCAGGTGCTAAATTCAGGAGGGCAAAATGGCATGTCTGCTTTTCAGAATTTATAGTTTTCCTGCAGAAGAACTGATAAAAACTTTTAAAAATGGATGTTTATATTAAAGATTTAAGACTCGGGTCAATCTGACATCTAGGGATGGTAGAAGGACAGACTCAATTTTCCTTATTTGATATCCACTGAATATAATTACAGAATATTTTCCTTGAGACAGGATGACAAATAACTGACTTCCAGGATCACATAAGGTGGATCCTATGTCTTTTAGCTGCAGCTATAACCTGCTGGCTAACGTGATTGCCAAGATACTCAAGAATAGCACTGCAATTAGATGGTCTCTCCTCTGGCAGCATCCAACAGACCAGCATACAAATTTCATCCTTTCTCTGCTTCATTAATGACTTAAAATGCTGACTCAGAGTTGGAAAGGCATGGATTCAATGGATGAACAAGTCAGTGGGTAAAGAACTGGCTGGATGGTTGCGCTCAAAGAGCTGTGGTCAATGGTTCTGCATCCTAGTAAAACCCAGTGATGAGTGGTGTTCCTTAGAAGTCAGTACTGGGATCAGTGTTGTTTAAACATCTTTTTTTACAACATGAGTAGGACAATAGAGTGCTCCCTCAGCAAGTTTGCTGATGGCACCAAGCTGTGTGGAGTGGTCAACATGATGGAGGGAGGATTGTCATTCAGAGGGACAAGGTCAGGCTGGAAAGGTGGGCTCATGTCAAAAAAGAAATGAAGTTCAACAAGGGCAGGTCCTATACCTGGGACAAAGCAATCTCAAGCTGAAACAGAAGCTGAGTGGAGAATGGATCAAGGGCAGCCCTGCTGAGAAGGACTTGGGGGTTAATGGGGAAAAATTGAATATGAGCCAACAATGTGAACCTTCAGCCCAGAAGGTGAACCATATCAGAAGCAGGTCAAGGGAGGTTCTTCTCCTCTCCTCTGCTCTTGTGCGACCCCACATGGAGTACTGCATCCAGCTCTGGAGCCCCATATTCAGGAGGGACATGGACCTGTTGAAGTGGGTCCAGAGGAAGCCATAAGGATGATCCAAGAGCTGGATCCCCTCTGCTATGAGGACAGGCTGAGAGAGTTGAAGTTGTTCTGCCTGGAGAAGAGATGACTGTGAGTAGCTTGCCAGTACCTGAAGGTCAAGAAAGATTTTAAACTAAAAGAGGGGAGATTTAGAGTAGATATTAAAAAATTCTTTGCTGTGAGGGAGGTGAGACACTGGCTCAGGTTGCCCAGAGAAGCTGTGGCTGCCCCATCCCTGGAGGAGCTCAGTTCTAGGTTCTGGGGCTTGAAGCAACTTGGGCTGGTGGGAGGTACAGGGTGGATCCAGATGATCTTTAAGATCTGTTCCACCCAAACCTGATTCTATGATCTTGAAAGTCCTATGGTGTAAGATAATTTCAATGTTGCTGAAAATCCTTTTTTCATATTCTTTTTGCGTTGATGTTAATATGGAGAGAATTGTCAAATGCACACTGATTTCCTGGCTCAGCTGCCCTTACCCTAGTGCAAGGTCCACCGAAAAAAATTTCCACTGAAGAAGGGCTACCCACAAACACTAGTTCTTCATAGTAAAGTTCATGCTCCATGGCAAGTGTCCATGCTGGATCAGCAGCAGTCCATTAGACACATAGGTTAGTAAATCGCAGAAGAAATTCAACACTGGATTTGACAGCAGAAGAGCAGGTGCATCCCAGTAATGTCTGCACTTTGGCACATCATCAGGAGTGTTTAATTTCATTGCACAACAGGAGAAACAAAGTTGATAATTTTGAGATTGGCCAGTAACTTAGTTCTTTAGTAGGTTTCTTTTAACAATTTTTACCTCCATGTTTACAGAATTATGCAGGCTGATAGCTTCAGAGTGGAGTCATAAAGAGAACCAAGTGAGGCAAAGAAGCTGGCAAAGCACTGAAGCCATCCCAGCCTGAAACTGGGATCTTTGTTTCAATCTTGAGCACAAAAATAAGACATAAACCAATGTGATGTGGTCTCATGAGACAGAGGGACACATCCAGTCATCACTGAGCCCCAGAAGATTTTGAGCACCAGAAGACACAAGCATGAAGTCAAAATGATTCTCTGCCATGAGCAGATTCTTACCAGCATGAACAGTGATTTATGGAGGAAATAAAAACTAAACCAGAGGGGAGACAAAATTGAAAGGACTGAGAATGATCAATATAAAAAAATTGTATGTTTCAGTCTGTCATCAACTCTGCCTCCTTTCTCAGTCAAAGAAAAAAAAACCAAGATAGGTATCTAAGAACAGATGAACTGCCCATTTTAGAGTTCATTCTCTTAGAAAATTGATAGTTTAAATCGAGAGTCATTGCAGATCAGGTATTAGTGGAAATGCTCTTCCAATCCCTAAAACTGTTCTGTTAAATTGTCTTTTGCCTTCATCTCAACCTATGAGTGTTGTTTTTGTTCTGCTCTCAGGAGTCTGTTGCCCCAAAGCGTCAGTTGGATCCTGGCACAACGTGGTTTTTAAATTTGTCTGAGGTCAAACCACGACACCTGGTCACAGCACAGCTTCCTCCAGTGCAAGAACAGTGATCTGCTCTCCATACTCGCTCAAGCACCAGCACTTCCATGCTGCTGGTCTCAGCCCAGGCTCTCAAATCAGCCCAGTCTCAATGCTGCAGTCCTGACACAGATGGATCTTTGCACTTCTTTGTGCTGCTTCCTGAAGCCCAGCAGCAGTTCTGACTTCTTGTCTTCTTCAGATACTTGGGCTAGGTCCATTTTGAACCATTTGGTATTCATCATTCCTTCCCTGCAGCTCTCTTTGTAAGCTCTGGGGACGGTACATAGAAAACAGCTTTTTTACAGCGTATCTCTCTGCTCCTCTACCTGTCCTGCTTGAAGGACACAGAGCAGAGCCTGTCCTGACACCCAAGCAGCAGCATGCCTCTATCACACCCACTTCTTGGGTGCTCCTGAGTGGGATCTGTACCCTAATAATGACTATAGCAATATTCAAATATGATCCATTTTCTCGCAGGCTCATGCCACATGTTTACCACAGCCAGAAATATAAGCATTTTTGAGTTTGGAGCAACACAATTCAAAGTTGCTCCTCTCCCTGCCACACATGGATTGTGTTTACCACAGCCAGAAATATAAGCATTTTTGAGTTTGGAGCAACACAATTCAAAGTTGCTCCTCTCCCTGCTACACATGGGTTGTGCAATGACTTCTTAAAATGGATCAGGATGAAATAAGGGCTCCACAAGGTCTGACTTGTTATGAAAAATTCTATACTGGGCTGAAGAATCCTAGAGCAAACACTTCTCAAAGGACCCCAACCCAGTCAGTTATTTTTATGGATGCTGGTATCATTGCTCCTTGGAGTTGGGTTTCAGCAGAAAGAAGCTAGTGTTTCGCTGACATCTTAAGATATGAAGGAGAGCCTTGAACTCTCTGAGGAGTGAGTGAAACATTTAGCTCAACCAGCTGCGCTGGGAATATGATCTGAGCCAAATATAAAAACTGAGGGATTTATACATTTGCTTCAGACCCTGATAGTTCATTTCAAGGAATGATTCTCCTGGCACGCATGCACACATATACTCGTGCTTGAATGTACCCACACATCACTCACCACTCTCCAAGACTGTTCTTCAGGGTTGGTTACTGTTGCTGTGCAGAACCTCAAAGAAATCTCTACATCATGTACATCTTTTTCCACAAACTTTTTCTGAACATGATCCATTATCACATGATCACCGTCCCTTGCCCTGTTTAATCACACCCCCAGATCACTTTAGTAGGAAAAGAAGTTCTTTTGTACAGGAGCCTTAAAATTTCTCCCAGTTGATCAGACAAGGAGGGAGATTACTCCACCACTTACTTTGCCCTGGGATGTGAATTTCCTTCCTGAGCAGCAGGACTGTGGCATCAGTGTCAGTTAGTGAAGAAGGAGCATCATATGGTAGGTAAAGTGCAGACACTACTTGAATGGGGGTGGGAGAGAAATGAAAACGTCAGAATGCAGCTTGGTCAGGGTCTGATAACTTTTAACAAGGTAAGACAGAACACAAAGACAAGATAAGACAGAAAAGGTAACAAGATGCTGCAGTTGTGCCTCTAAATCAAGGACCATGAAAACTGGAGATATCAACAGAATCACCCCCAAAGGTGAAAAGTTCAGCCCTGAAGAAGACTAGGTGCTTCAACACAAGATGGCAGTGTGACCCCAAAACGACCACCTACTCATTTCTTCAGGACTGAGTGAGACCACACAAGGGGGCAGACCCAAATCAGCATACGAAGTGAGAATTAGCATAGATAAGAGTTTCATGAATATACATGTATCTTCTGATAAATAGTGATGATTTTGGGACCTAGGTGCACAGAGATGGAGGAGCTCTCTGCACCTCATGTTGCCTAGTGTTGCAATGAAGAAATGCCTGCTCAATAACTCTGCTTTTTGGGTTTGACTTTGTTTCTACATTCCGTGATAATAAACCACTGCAGGAGTGAATTTGTCCCTTTGGTGGTTAATACCTAAGGCCTTATAGGCTTTAAATTAGTGAAAGCGTGTGGGAGATTTTCCTGTATTTTACAATGCAAGTTATCTCTTATCAGCACGGTCCTTATACATAAATGCCTTATTATCTCTCCACTACAGCATTATCTATCAGACTGCAGATCTTTTAGGAAGAGGGTAATGTGGATGAAGTTGTAGTTTTGGTTACCCATCCCTACAGGTGAGGAAGAGCAACCCCTTGTAATTTTCCATAGCAGGAACTCTTATGGATAGTCTGAACAGCTGTGCTGCTGAATTCAGAGTATTTGTCTGCAAAGATGCTGCTTTCTGATGAGGAGAAGCTCTTTCCCTCAAGAAACATTAAGCTCTTCAATGACATGACCACACAGTGGTCACATGGCCACCACAGTGAAGCATATTTCATGTCTCTTTTTACTCTGAGTCATAATCAACTGCCAAGAACTACACACACTGCTTTTGGGATGTCAGAGAATCCACACACAAAATCAAGAATAACTCCTTCACAGGCCAATAAAGAATGGACAGAAGGATTTTCAGAGCCATCATCCAATCTCAAGTCTTCTGAAAATGGAATAAAGAATTCTATATGGAATATAAAATTAGGCCACAAAACCAGACAAACAAAATTAATATGTAAAATATTTAAGGATCAGTAGCTTCCGTGAAAGTTTAAAAATAATATTTATATAGCAACTCTGATATCCTCTTTTCTCCTCAAAACAACAAGGAACATAGGAAAAAAAAAATCAAGTTCTCAGCTGCTGTCATTAGAATGGAGTGGAATAGACTAGACTGGAATATTTTTAAGATTTCATCATGGTGATTGTCCAAAGGTGACTATTGTACCTAATCTGTGCAAAGAAATAGAGTTCATTGATTATAAGCCAGACATTGCCTCATAGTGGCACCAAGGAATTTCTGTTACTCAGAAGACAAAAGGCTTGAATTGTTTTGGTAAATGAAAGTAGTATTTCCTTGAATTGAAAAGGACTGTTCTTGAATGTTACAAGTGTGCTTCGGATGTTTTCTCCATCAGCACTGGGAGAATGGTTTCTAAATGTGACTGAATTTGGATGAATAACTCAGTCTCTGCTCAGAAAGAGGACACAAGATTGAGAAGTAGGACATTTTACCTTCCTGATTCCTATCTCTTTTAAATCGTTCTTCTCCCCCCTTCAACTGATTTACTTTTCAACAGGCTTCCTACCTGTCAACACTGACTGCTTAACTCGTGTGTTTAAAATAGATGAGAAATGCCAGGATTTTTGTTTTACATGCCAGTCAGACCGTGTAGCTTTTCAAACATGCTTGTCATTCACTCATTATCTAAGACACAGACGAAGTATCTTTGGCTGTGGCTACTGCACTTCTCCCAGTCCAGCTATAGTCAGCTGGAAGGTCAGCTTTGCAGTGAGAAAATATGCCTAGATGAAACACAGCACAGGAACACTGAACAAGCACTGAGACTCACCTCCTGCTACTAGAAGCCCCAAAATTACAAGTAGAAGAAAAGAGCAGCAGACTAAATTCTATTAAATTAAACTCTATTCTACAGTGAGCATAGTGAAACACTGCAACAGGTTGTGCAGGGAGGTTGTGGATACCCCCTCTCTGGAGATGTTCAAGGTCAGGCTGGACTGAGCAGCCTGATCTAGTGGGAGGTGTTGGAGCTAGATGATCTTTAAGGTCCTTTCCAACCCAAACTATTCTATGAGTCTATGAAATGCAGCTTCTCATTGACTGAATGAGTGCCATCTGGAGCTTATTTTATAAGTTTGGTATTTGGTGTTACGCTCACTCAGAAGATGCCTCAGCCTGGGTAGATAGATGCATTTTTGTTCCCTGTATCTTTTGAGATCTAGGGCAAACAGAGTATTATCTACAAATCTCTGTTCTCACATCTCTGTTCCTGCACCAAATATATGATGTAGGAATGCCCAGTGACTCCAGAACATGCTGAGATAGTGAAATAGCTGTGCTGTAGGCTCTCATTAGCCTAGATGACCATCAAAGAAAATAATATTTGTTAAGATACAGCCCTTGCATATAGAATGGTATTAAAATTGTGTGATCTGTGAATCAGATAGAAGCATAGAATAGTTCGGGTTGGAAGGGACCTTAAAGATCATCGAGTTCCAACCCCCCTGCCAAAGCAGGGACACCTCCCACTAGATCAGGCTGCTCAGTGTCCAGCCTGCCCTTGAACACCTCCAGAGAGCAGGTGTCCACAACCTCTCTGGGCAATCTGTTCCAATGTTTCACCACCATCACTGTAAACAATTTCTTTCTTATGTGAAGTCTAAATCTACCCCCTTCCAATTTACATCCATTGCTTCTGGTCCTCCCATCAGATATCTAATGGGAGATAGCAGACGAGATTGTAGTTGGAAGACACAGGTCTGTTTCCTGGTAAAATGTAACTTCTTCACAAGATACTGGGAGTGAGACCTAAACCTCAGAGTGCCCAGTGAATTTGCAACTGAAGTACAATTGGCTGATTCTATATTAAATTCACCTTTTAACTTGTTCCAGTTTGTTTGTGACAAAGTCAGGGGTACTGGAGGTATAAAAGTGTATTGGAACTTTAGAAAAAGCCAGAGTGACATATGAGAAACATGGGATGCTAAGATTTTGAGGAGGCTGCAGAAAACTTAATGAAGCAGCTCTGCCTAGTCAATATGCCAGGCATAACAGTAAATCATTTATCACTCATGGCAGAACTCTTCACTATGAAGGATGTGAGATTATTGAGAAAAATCCCATTGGAAAAAGAATTTTCAGGAAATCAGTCTGCATTTGCCACTGACATGGGACAGTAGGTTGAGTGTGACACTGTTGTTTCTAGATTAAAAAGTTAATTACTTTTCTGTGAGCAGTCAGCTGGGTGTTTGTGCAGTACTCCTTATTTCTGCTCCTGACAAGTTCATCCACAAAAGTACAGCCCACCTTTTCTCCATAAAAAGACATCTGGAACAAAACCTGCCTTTTCTTGAGCTGATTGGCATACTCATTAAAAATAAATAAATCTTTGTGGGATCTGCAACTTACCAGTGCTGTTGTCAGCCATACTATTGGAATTAGAAGACTGTACTTGGAAAGATCAGTCTGGCCTGTGAACCAGCAGCGTGCATGGAATGATTGAACAAGCCTGGCCTCATTCTGCTATCCCCTGGGTAAAAGGAGAGCTCCCAGGAATGTTGGCAGATGAGAAGCAGAAATGCCAGAGCACTAATCCTTCAGAGTGAACCTTCTTGTTGCTGCAACTTCGACTAACATGCTGGTGTGAACTGGACCTGGAGATGGTAAGGACATGTTTTCTTTATTAGATTTGATTAGTATTGGGTAAGATTGAATTAATTACATGGAATATCTTCTTCATCTCACATGGAATTTTCTCTTAAATATGGAACTAAACATGCTGTGTTACCTTCTTAATATGTGCTCTAAAAATTGTGTGAATTTACCTGATAAAGGCTGTATATGCTGGGAGGAGGAGGACGAGGGGGCAGGAAAGATAGAATTTTGAACTGATTTCTTATGATAATCCAGTAATTATCATTACTACTATGAGCTATGCAATAATTCTTTAGAAGAAAAGCTGTTGGGACCAGTCATTTATGTACACTTGTAAGTGGCAGTGTCTAGGGCTAAATGAAAATATTATTGATTAAGATGAGCTTGTGCCACAGTTCATAGAAAGCAGTGTCAGAGATGTTCATTCCTTTTCCTCATCCTGCCCATCCTTGCCTTCAAGAATTAATACCTGCAATGCCTTGCGTATTTCTGATTTAACCTGACTATTTTAAAAGGGGTGAAGCAAACATTCCATATCTTTTCATAGGGAATTTGGAAAGTGGACTTTCACACACACACCAAGATTTCTCTTTCCAGCCATAGCTCTCAGTTCCACACATAGACTAAAGCAACTTAGTCACTTTTAAAGATCCTAAAACATTCAACTAAGAGGAAAGAGGTGGGTAAATGTGCAATCTGGGATTGAAAATGGACAATACTGGATGTGCAGCCAGTGTGAACAATGCACACACCTCCTAGTTCCACAGCAAATATTAAGTAGCTCTTAGGTGATATTCAGAATGCTATTTCCTTCACACATTGAAGTAATCAAGGGACTCCAGTTACAGAACTAAAAAGACTTAGAAGTCTCTGAGTGAAGTGTGAAGAGGAGATGGTCAACTGGTGGCAAAAAGAGTCAGAGAAGGACAGCGAGGGGGAAAGGAGGGGAAATCAGGGCTGAATGATATCAATATTAGGATGTAAAGGAATCCTGGAAAGAGGTTAGGTGGCATGTTCCTTAGCTGACCCTCCATCTGTCACAGAATTGGAGAGGTGTCACGATGCAGGCAGATTATCTGAACTCCGATGTGTGACTCTCAGACACTATAAATGGAAAGTACAAGTAAATGATGCTTTGCTTGAACTTTCTGACAACATTTCCTATCCATCTGAAGGTTCAGAGGCTGTATCACTTAACCACTGCTATATCAAGCATGTAGGTGCGTCCATGTTGTCAGCTCCTTGACTATTCTTGACGGATTTCTCCAGCAGGCTTGGGTTCTCCTGGAGCAGGGTGACCTCTAGGGGCCTCCGGGCAGAGCTGGCATAGACGGGTCATGTCTGTGCTGTCGCACACTCTGCCTTGCATATTTGCAAACCTTAGATTTTTCCCTATTAGTGCTCCCGGACTTGAGGTCTTTATCTGTATTGAATCATTCCCAGCGGTGTTGTCTTCCAGAGGGCTACCTAGGCAGGTAGAACAAACTACTTCACTAGACTTCTTCCTTTCCCTCTTTCATCAGAAGGACTAGATGTTTTTATGCTGATAGTTTGTTCTATGTTTTGAATAGAACTTTTAATCCTCAAGAACTGAATCGACAATAATTTCGTTTGTCAGATTTCACTGAATTAAAGTTTCTTTCTGCACAAGTGGGTTGTTTTCAGTTAATGTTCTGCTGCCAATGAAATGGTGTGCATTTACTTATCTATGCAACTCCACATGAGCTGCATCTTATTTTAAACTTTCTTTCAGAGAAGTTCCTTTATGGCAATTAAAGACCAACACTTTTTTTCAAGATCAGTGAGTGACATTTTCGTGCAGTCTGACTGTATAGGCAATTACATTAACCACTAATGCAGGTTAAAATTTTACTTTTTAAATAAAATAAGAACAAAACCTTCTATTTCAATTATAGAATACTCATCTTCTGTCCAAAGTTATAATGAGATCAAACATGTGTGGTTTTTCTAAGATTTCATTGCAAATTAAAACCGTGGCTCTGTGTAGGAATGCTTTGAGGTTTTCTTACTGGATTCTACAGAGACAGTTTTTATGGACATTTGAAAAATGGGGAAGATTTCACCCTTGCCAGCGAGAGGAGGAAGAGGGTTTTAGGAAATTGCAGCCAGAGGGCACTTCTGAGCTTGCGGCTTGAGCTGCAGAGACACTCATGAACGGGACCATCACCTTTGGGACAATGACAGCAACTCTGGCAGCAGGTGTCACCCAACCCCTTCCTCACTTGGTCTGCACTTAGTGCTGTGCTGCAAAGAGGAATAATTGAATTAAGGAAATTTGAGAATGTCTTCATTAAAACTTGATATCAAACAGGAAAATGCTATGGGAGCAGATCTCCCCAATGTCCCCCACTGTGGTTTTCAGGACAGGTGAACTCTAGAGTCAAATCTAGCATGTCCCAGCCTCACACCGTCACTCTGCTCCTGGAACTCCTTTCCCCAAAAACCATTCTGTTTTGTGCCAGGTCCTCAGCATCTGCTGTTCTGCCCCACTAATCTTCTCCTGTTGTGCTGTTTTAATGGTTAAATGAGAGACAGCCTGTGTTTCAAGGATGTGTTAGTGACTGACCTGCCTCCCACACCAGCTGAGCCTGCTGATGTGTCCCAGAGAGAAAGGAGTTTGCTCTCAGCTCAGCCCCAGGGTTCCTCTGGAAGAGGCTAGGCAAAGCGGATGAAGGAGATGAGGAGCAGAATTTCTTCTTCTCACTATAACCCTGCTTCAGTTTTGTGTGTGAACAACGAAGGTGGGATTTGTGGCCGCAGTGCCAAACATCCACTTAATGCAGAAGAGTATTGTGATTACTCATGTATTTTGAGTAAGCATAGAGGTGGATGGGAATGACTTCTCTGTATTTTGAGCTACAAAAGGCTTGCTTTCACACCCTTGCTAGCTTAAGGTTTTAGGAGGTTCTCATCTGTAAAAGTTGGAACTCATGATCATCCTAAGTTGAGGGGTCCATGCCCTGGGGTATTAGGTAATTAGGAACTACAGGAAAAAGAGGCTGTACCGTGACACAGAAGTTGTAAGACAAATCTGTGACCTAAAGCTAATGCAGACATGGGCCTCATAAAGTGAAACAAATGAAAAATGGTTCTCATGGTGGGAATGCGAAGGAAACTACATTCTTTATTCTCTAGACATCCACATGGTTACTACTTAATCCAAAAGAGATTGGATTGTGACTGAGGTTCACATTTTGTGCAGCCCTCAGATCCCTCTGCAGTTATATTGCATCCTCATTCTTCCTCTTCTATCTTCTTGCCATGAAACTCCCGGCTCTTCACTCGGAGCTTGTTGACCTGAGACTCTGCAATGTCAGCCCGCTCCTCCGCTTCCTCCAGCTCGTGCTGGAGCTTGCGGAACTTGGAGAGGTTGACATTGGACAACTCCTCCTGTGAGGGGAGAGGAAGTAAATTGTGAGGAACACAGGGCAGGGAATTCCCACCTCCTGCACCTCAGCCTTGTGGGGTTGTGCCTTGTAGCTGGAGGACTGCCTGTACCTCCATCCCCACCCACTTCTGGTTACACATCAGCTTCCCACAGACCTCCTCATCCTCCCTTAGTCAGGACCCCACTGTGACAAGCTTCACCACTACCATGTCCTGGGGCATTTTTGAGCACTTGAAATTGTCATTTCCACACCTTTTCTCCTACTACTTGCTGCCCAGCTGCCATTGTGTTTTATTAGGTTGAGAATAAGCCTTTTTCTGTTGACAAGCAGCTAAGATTCATTAATTTCTCTGTCAGTGGATGTTGTCCCTGGGTTGGGTTAGTCTAATTTCCTTTGTAAAACATCCTGCAGAACATCTCCCAAATCATATCTGACTTCAGGGTGCCCAGAAGTCATCAAGGCACCATAACACACGAGAAAAATGACATGCCCAAGGCTGTTGAATCTTTGGAATACCTACTATGCTCCTTGCTGGATAATCTTACTCATCCAAATTATCATGGCAACACATGGAAAGTGGCTCTGCCCATTCTCTAAGAAATACTTACGGCCTCCTCAGCTTGTCTCTTGTAGGATTTCACCTTCAGTTGCAGCTTGTCCACCAGATCCTGGAGCCTCAGAATATTCTTACGGTCTTCCTCAGACTAGAGGAATCAGTAAGCAAGGAAGGGAATGAATTCATGGGTTTGCAATATTTGATTGAGTCTAAAGCCCCCCTGGGAATGCTGTGCACACAATATGGTTCAGGCCAAAGAGGCCTCCTGCCATACCTGGTAGGTCAGCTCCTTCACCCTCCTCTCGTACTTGCGCACACCCTTCACGGCTTCAGCGCTGCGCTTCTGCTCAGCATCAACCTCCCCTTCCAGCTCCCGCACCTGCAATGAGAAGCCCATCCTTGGAGCTTCCCTGCTGTCTCTCCAAGGGACATGCTCACTCCTAGACACAATCCAGCCCTACTCACTCTGGCCTCCAGCTTCTGGATTTGCTTCTTGCCTCCTTTCAGAGCCAACTGCTCGGCCTCATCCAGGCGAAGCTGCAGGTCCTTGACTGTCTGGTCCAGGTTCTTCTTCATCCTCTCCAGGTGGGCGCTGGTGTCCTGCTCCTTCTTCAGCTCTTCTGCCATCNAAAGGAGTTTGCTCTCAGCTCAGCCCCAGGGTTCCTCTGGAAGAGGCTAGGCAAAGCGGATGAAGGAGATGAGGAGCAGAATTTCTTCTTCTCACTATAACCCTGCTTCAGTTTTGTGTGTGAACAACGAAGGTGGGATTTGTGGCCGCAGTGCCAAACATCCACTTAATGCAGAAGAGTATTGTGATTACTCATGTATTTTGAGTAAGCATAGAGGTGGATGGGAATGACTTCTCTGTATTTTGAGCTACAAAAGGCTTGCTTTCACACCCTTGCTAGCTTAAGGTTTTAGGAGGTTCTCATCTGTAAAAGTTGGAACTCATGATCATCCTAAGTTGAGGGGTCCATGCCCTGGGGTATTAGGTAATTAGGAACTACAGGAAAAAGAGGCTGTACCGTGACACAGAAGTTGTAAGACAAATCTGTGACCTAAAGCTAATGCAGACATGGGCCTCATAAAGTGAAACAAATGAAAAATGGTTCTCATGGTGGGAATGCGAAGGAAACTACATTCTTTATTCTCTAGACATCCACATGGTTACTACTTAATCCAAAAGAGATTGGATTGTGACTGAGGTTCACATTTTGTGCAGCCCTCAGATCCCTCTGCAGTTATATTGCATCCTCATTCTTCCTCTTCTATCTTCTTGCCATGAAACTCCCGGCTCTTCACTCGGAGCTTGTTGACCTGAGACTCTGCAATGTCAGCCCGCTCCTCCGCTTCCTCCAGCTCGTGCTGGAGCTTGCGGAACTTGGAGAGGTTGACATTGGACAACTCCTCCTGTGAGGGGAGAGGAAGTAAATTGTGAGGAACACAGGGCAGGGAATTCCCACCTCCTGCACCTCAGCCTTGTGGGGTTGTGCCTTGTAGCTGGAGGACTGCCTGTACCTCCATCCCCACCCACTTCTGGTTACACATCAGCTTCCCACAGACCTCCTCATCCTCCCTTAGTCAGGACCCCACTGTGACAAGCTTCACCACTACCATGTCCTGGGGCATTCTTGAGCACTTGAAATTGTCATTTCCACACCTTTTCTCCTACTACTTGCTGCCCAGCTGCCATTGTGTTTTATTAGGTTGAGAATAAGCCTTTTTCTGTTGACAAGCAGCTAAGATTCATTAATTTCTNAGAATAAGCCTTTTTCTGTTGACAAGCAGCTAAGATTCATTAATTTCTCTGTCAGTGGATGTTGTCCCTGGGTTGGGT
>VZTY01013350.1:6067-19301 GCA_013400935.1 Turnix velox
AAGAGGAGAGGAGAGGAGAGGAGAGGGGAAAGAAAAAAGAATATAAAAGAAGGAAATGAAAAAAGAAAACAGAAAAGAAAAGGAAAAGAAAAGAAATGAAAAAAGAAAAGGAAAAGAAATGAAAAAAGAAAAGAGAAAAGATAAGAAAAGAGAAAAAGGTACAGTCTATAGAAGGATGTATCCTTGGGAACTAGTAAGAAAACTCTGATGTGGGAACTTATAATTTAGAAATGGAAGTCTGAAGTGTTTCTCCTCAGCCTTTAATTGATAGAAATAAAAAAAATTATTTAAAAAAAAAAAAAGGTAAATAGTTTTGTAAAATTTAACCAAGTAAAATGCTGCTGGCACATAAGAGAGTTCTATTTATCTGTATCAAAGGAAAGTAACTGTAATCAGGAATCGGGCAGAGATAAAGGAATGGGGCAGCATGTTTTAGGTGAGGTGACTTGAATTTGGGAAGTCCAGGGGAGAAGTGACTGAGGATGTGGCTGTGTCTGTAGATAAGGCAACACCAATGAGACCAAGAGCTCTGTAGGGTAGAGAAGAGAGGAACAGAGAATCATAGAATAGTTCCGGTGGAAGGGACCTTAAAGATCATCAAGTTCCAACCCCCTGCCATAGGCAGGGACACCTCCCACTAGACCAGGCTGCCCAGTGCCTTGTCCAGCCTGGCCTTAAACACCTCCAGAGAGGGGGAAGCCACAACCTCTCAGGGCATTTGTCCTATTAAGTCATAAAAGGACCTCTGATACATTCTTCCTAGTATTTTAAATTACTGT
Organism: Turnix velox; assembly: GCA_013400935.1. Taxonomy (NCBI): domain Eukaryota; kingdom Metazoa; phylum Chordata; class Aves; order Charadriiformes; family Turnicidae; genus Turnix; species Turnix velox. The sequence continues at coordinate 6,847 of VZTY01013350.1, forward strand.
TTGAGGCTGAAGCCTGAAGTGGTGGTTTGGTGACACAGCAGCCTGTAGAAGGATGGTTGCAGACATCCCTCTAGTGGCCCTGCAGCCTCTGGGAAGACATGGAGCAGTTCTGGCAGTTCTCAGAGCTCAGCATGGACACCAGTGTCTGTCTAGTTGGGTCTTTGCACCCTTTGTTCTTCAGTCAGCATGGGGCTGGGGACTCATCTGACATAAATGGATGAGAAAAAGTGGGTAATTTATCCCTCTTTTCCCCTTTCACTGAAGTTCCCTTTGAAACTCCAAACCACAATTTCATAATTTCATAATCATCTAGGTTGGAAGGGACCTTTCGGATCCAACATCAGCCCCACTCTGACAAACCTCATACCTGGACAAGGACTTGAGCTCTTGACCCTCAGATTAGGAGTTTGATGCTCTCCCAACACACTCAGGTCAATGGTGTAACCATCTCAGTTCCTCTCAGGCCACTGTAAAAAAAGATGTACTGGGAGATGAAAAGAAAATGTAGAAAAGGTTAATCCAATTTTATCTGTTTTCTAAATGTCAGGTTATTTAACGTAGAAAGGAAACAATTTCTTCAGCATTGAAAAGAATGCAAATTATACTGATTTAAGTTTTCCTGTTGCAGACAACAAGACTGATCAGATACCAAGGGAAAAATACACACCATATGCAAAATAAACATAAGGTACATTTATTTTTATGTTAGGACGTTTTAGCTTCTTTACTGAAGTTGTCAACAAGCTGCTAATTTTGAGTATGTACTTGGAACATTGAATTTATTTTTGCCATTTAATTTCTTAAAGGACATTTATGCAAGAGCATGGCACAAGTCATAGAATCATAGAATAGTTTGGGTTGGAAGGGACCATATAGATCATGGAGTCCCACCCCCCCTGCCATAGGCAGGGACACCTCCCACTACATCAGGCTGCTCAGTGCCTTGTCCAGCCTGGCCTTAAACACCTCCAGAGAGGGGACATCCACAATCCCAGATCTCATAGAATCATAGAATGGTTTGGGTTGGAAGGGACCTTAAAGATCATCTAGTTCCAAGTTCTGTATCTCAGCAATTACTCCCAGCATTGCTATTGTGACTGTTATTCTTCTAAACTGAGAGTTACCCACATGAAGTATGGAAGTGCAGCAATTCAGTTCCTACTACTTCATCTTCCTTGTGCCCATTTCAAAACTACAGCTGACTGTCAACAAAGCAGATAGCTGAATGACTCTTCCTAATCAAGCCTTGATTATATTAAGCTGATAAGAAGTCATTAATTGAACAAATACACCAACACGACTGAGTTTTGATTTCAAAGGTAATAAAAAAACCTTATCAAGCAGTGTTTGGTGTGGTGGGGAGGGAATTTTTCCCCTTTCCCTCTACAGCTGTATAATTTTTCTCTACAAACCCCAAACACTGTTTTGCAGACTTCCCTTGCTCCTAAAAACAGCTCCCACTTTGTCAATTTAAGAAATGGCCCGTTGGCATAAAGCCAGCAGAGGGAGCACAAATGGCTGAGAAGTTTTTCAGGGAACATCTATGCCAACAGTTATTGTCTTGTTTTTATTTCTAGGCAACAGATGCTGAGAGACACATCCATGGCACACAGACTATCTGGACAGCTTTACAACCTCTTCTGTTCACCCTATAACAATCTAGATTTTCTCCTCCTATAAAGGGATTATACAGATTGGGAATAAAAGAAAAAATAAAAATCATGAGTAACATAACAAATTTTTAAGAATCTGCAAAGTGATTATTAAATATCATGAATTAAAATAAAAAAAGATTCCTGAGCTTGATTCTGCAGTAAAATTTTAACACAGCTTGGAGTTTATCAGGCTGGAAGAAACACAATTAATCAATAAATACAGAATAATCCATATTTTCCTTGCATGCTGTTGAGCTAACAAATTTACAGCACCTGTTTGTCCATTGAGACTGCCAAAGCCAGCTCTGACATTTGTATTTATCCCTTTATCAGTTCTCCCCCAGAAAAAAAATGCAATTAGGAGGTTTATGTGAAACAAAAGGAAATGCTAATGCCAGCATTTTCTCTCTTATTTTCAAACTCTAATCATAGGAAGAAGTGATCTGAGGCAAATCTCCATATTTCTCTCATGAATATTCTACCAGGAGGGGATGATTCTGTCTCATTTTAAAGGGGTTTGTTTTCAGCAGGAGAAGAACAGAAACCATCACCTTCAGTAAGTTCTCCACAATCTGAAGGCCTTGCACAGGTTGCTGGGGAGTTAAAGTTTAATTTATCTCTAATACTAGAGGGATTTTTGCAACAAGGACTTGTTTCTTTCATGAGTCTTAACTGGCATTGGTGATGAGAACATGGCTTGGTGAAAGGGTTTTTAAATGATTTGTAGCATTATCAATTAAATCACAGTTCTCTGTTCCTGATTACCAGAGAACCTGCTCAGTGCCTACCCTCATTCCAGAAGCCATGGCAAAATTTATCTCTTAGTAAAATATTACATACAGTTGCCTTAAAGAACTTGGAAATTAATACTTTCACATTTTTTTAAGACCAATTTTTGCAAGCACAGGTCTCTCCTCCAATTTTCTCTCCACTCTTCCAATTTACATCCATTATTTCTAGTCCTCCCATCACATCTTATTAAAAAGTCCTGCCCCTGCCTTTCTGTAGCCCCCTGATGGGGTTATTGAGAAGCTCCTCTGAGGTCCCCCCTGAGCCTTCTCTTCACCAAGCTCAACAACCCCAACTCCTTCAGCCTGTCTTCATAAGGCCATCTTGGTGGCCTCCTCTGGACCTGCTCAAAAAGCTCAATGTCCTTCTTATGTTGAGGACTCCAGAACTGGACACAGTAACTCCAGGTGGGGTCTCACCAGAGCCCAGTAGAGGGGCAAAATCTACAGGGGGCATCCACAACCTCTCTGGGCAACCTCTTCCAGTGTTTCGCCACCCTCCTACCATTGTAAGCCTGGAAGTAATCAGGCTTCACTTTGTCTTCAAGCATCTTTAAAGCTTCCTTCCAACAACATACCAAGTTTTTTTTTTTTACAAATGGATGTCCTGATTACCCAGAGAGGCTGTGGATGCCCCCTCAATCCCTGGAGGTGTTTAAGGCCAGGCTGGAGAAGGCACTGAGCAGTCTGATGTAGTGGGAGGTGTCCCTGCCTATGGCAGGGGGTTGGAACTGGATGATCTTTAAGGTCCCTTCCAACATAAACTATTCTATGATTGTTAAATGAACACCTACATGAGAAGGCTTGTATAGATTTCTATGAAATGTACAGTGCCAAGTACAACTGGTGTGATTTTGACCTACATACTCCTCCCAAATTACTGCTGGCAGATCAGAAATGGAACCAAAAGCAGCATAATCCTGCTCTGGATAAACACTTAAGCAATAAACTCAAGCCCCAGCAGTGTGGCAGAGGCAGTTTCCACACCAAGATGGTACAAACCCATTGGGGTTTAAAGCCTGCAGCCTGCTCCAGTTGCTCAGGAGCAGGCTGACTTCCCTGCTGAAAACTAGAAGGGCTACAGGGACTTATGAAATCACTAAAATTCAATTAGCCTTATAAATGAGGCAGACACAAACATAAGATTATTCCAAGTGAAGAAATTTGCTGCCTTTCAAGCTCTTTCCTAAAATACGATAAATCAATTTCCCTTCTTTACAAATCACATCATTTAAAAAAACTGCATTTCACCTCTGAAAACTCTTGACAAGTAAATTCCCCACACCAAATAAGGTCTGAATTGGCAACTTGTGGCAGTTACAGTGTCAGCAAAAACAGCCCCTTTTGTAATTACAAATCCTGGCACTTGCAACTGCTGATTAATGCAGTTAGATGCTCAGCCATTTTTACTGAAGGAAAGACAAAGATGTTATTAGAGCTTTTTAAATTTACTCCAGAGTCCTCAAAAGTGCTGAGGGAAGTGCTCACACATATAAATATGCTGAAAAATGGACTCAACAAAAATACTTTCATCTTAATAACTTTTCAGAAAAAAAAAAAATCAAGCAGCATTATTCAAATTAAAGTCGTATCATGCTTATTTGAGCTTGCAACTTGTATTGACCATTATGTTTCTTCTGAAAATTCCTAGGGTACTGTGAAATCACAAGAATCACCTCTTACTGCTACCTAATAGCATCACATACAATAGATTTAAAAAATTTTCACATCAGCTTTAACTTTGTTACCCAGTGAATTCAAACAAAGACAGCCCAACATATTCCATCAGACTAAGCAATGAGACTGTTTAATATTTTTATTTATTTTATTTCTTTATTTTAGTTCTTTACTGTACAAAGGCAAAAACACAATCCATCTGAATACATATACACCAGTAGCTACCTAGACTTGATACACATATATACAAAGAGGCCAATTAATTAATTTCAGTGTTGATACTACAGATGATGCAGAGCTGGCTGCAAACAATGCAAACAGCATCTACACATTGTAAGGCAAAATTCATGATATTCACACCTTGTTCCTCCTAGTCAAGGTTTCCCACACACCACTTTGTTACAGTGCAGCCTCAGAACTGAAAAAGTGCATTTCTTCATTATGTACATTCTCATCAGGCTTGCAGATTCTTCCAGAAATTGCTTTCAAAGCTCCCATTTTCTGTCAGTTAAAATTTTCTGTCCATTCAAATTATTTCATAAGCTGAAAATATTTTTTTTTCCAAAGCTCTGTAGATCACATGCAATTATGAAAAACAAAGCTCCCAAAAGTAACTCCAGGAACATCATCTTCTGAACTTGGGAACATAAGGAATCCTGTAAAAGTCCTCAACCAACCCACTGCTGTTTTGATTTTGAAACATTTTGGAACATTCCACATTAATAAGTTTGCAGATCCAAGCAGTTTGGAAAAAAAAAGCTCTAACACAGGTATTTACAATTCTGTATTAGAGTTTTGAGCTGTAATTAATCTGTCATCTCAGGTGCTTGTTTTTTTTCTTCCCCCGGAGATCTCACTTGGACAGGAAAAGTAAAAAAAAAAAAAAGGAATATGATTACTGGTACAGTAGGAAATAAAATTCTGAGCCATTTCACAAGCAGAATTCTCAATGATTAGATGATGCCTAGGATTAGAAAGTCAGCTCTTTAATTATAAAGCAGCATTACTGAAAATAATAAAAATAATGTATCTTTTTTGTAGAATGGGCCACTGTTTACTTTTAAATCACAACATCCTGTAGCATTTAAATCACAACATCACAGCATCTTGTAGCTACTGAGAGACTGTAATTGAGCCAAAAGGTGCTTTAGCAGATCAAAATCCCATAAATTCTCTTCTATCTGCCTTTGTTAACAGGGGAGTAACAAGTGAGAGCAGCACATTCTTGTTTGAAACAGCACCTTTACCCTCACAACAAGAACTGAACACACAAACACACACTGTCCCATCCACAGAGCCCAACTCCGACAGGAAACCAGTAAGCAGAAAAAAAAAAGAATAAGGGAATAAGTGTATGGTACTAGGAGTCTGACTCTCAGATCTCATGCTGATGGAAGGTAAACTCAAAATCAGAGTCTTCTCATTCAGGCTTTTACTATACTCCCACACATTCTGGCCCACAAGCTACACCCAGAAAAATTAGCCTTCTGCAGTAGTTATCAACTTTATCAGAATGCTGATGGTCTGTAAATAAAACCCCCAAAAGATATATGGGGATAAAAATGTTAAATGGAATGCACTACCTTCATCCAGAGGAACTGATGGCTTGCTTTAGGAAGTGACAACATCAACATCCTCAATAGTTGTGGCATCTGACTTCCCTGGTTCCATCTCACACAGATACATATCAATGGGGCCTCTTGTGCTCTTCATGTGTACTTTTATGCAATCCTATAAAACAGCGATTTGCATATGAGCCAAGGAACAAATCCTACACACCACTTAGTTTTGCATGTAGTTTAAAGCAAACAGATTAGGAACAGAACAAATAGGGGAATGACATCCCTATTTACAGTTTAGTTCTACGTATATTATGACTACACCATTAAGATGAGAAGGTTTAATTTTTTAAGATGCATCTAATGAATCTTTGTTTAGCCTTTTAACTTAATTTCTGATACATTACCAACACTAATTGTGTGTTTAGTAAAAGTATCAAAATTTGACAAGTCAATGCTAAGAATCAGAAAACAAGTCAAAGCACTAGGCAGCCCCTATTAATATGGTAAAACAACTTAACCCTATTATTTCTACAGCTTGCCTTCAGCAGACATCACAGCACAGAGAAAACCACATTTAATGGGCAACAGAGGGAAGATTTTGTCCTCTCCAAGTACAGCTTTCTAAACCATGCCTTCTTTTGCTTCAGAAAGCCTCTGAAATCTTACCAGGAAAAGCATCAGCTCCTTTTATCAGTAAACTCACTGGAGATCTATGCAGCAGACCTAAGTCTTCTGGTTCTACTGATTCCTGTCTCCATTTCCTACAGTATCACCCTCTCTGTGCACAGGGCAAGACAAATTTGATGACTACACAACTACAAACATAATATAAATGCATAAGCAAAAGCTTCATCTTTTCATCTCAATCTTTTTTACAGTACTTCCTCTCTATCTCAGCACTACACAAATCAGAAAGTTCCCAATACACAGGCCACAGAGCAGGTGCAGTGTGACTTATTGTAGAGGGCAAAGCTGTGGCTCTGCTCAATGAGATGCTGCTCCCTAATTCCCCAAGAAATCCATCTTGGCAATACTAAAACATTTCCTTCTGTCAATCCATCAAATATTGTCAATTTCATAGTTTAACATTATGGTAAAAATACTCATAAAGCATTAGACAGCATCTACATGCTGTTAGTATATCATTATCAAATCATGCTTATTGCTTTGATTAGATTGTATGCAAAAAAAATCTATGAAAGTCATAAAACAATTACAGTTCTTTGGAATTTTCATCATCTAGCAATGGCCAAGCAAACTGAGGGTGGAAATAAAGAACATTTATTACAGCTGCCACACTCTCTCCAGTAAAATCAAGTAACTAAAGCTCAGACATTTACTGTTGGACAGTTTAGGTAAACAAAAAAAACCCTGAAAATAAGTTTTAGACTGTTGATCCTATTGCATTCTTTAGTGGGAAACGAGAAAAATAAAGTACCATTATTTCCTATAGGTGACATAGTGACAGAAAGTCAATTACTGGTTGCTGCTGCCAAACAGAACTGGAGAAATTTCATTCCCTTAAGATAAAAATATATAAAACTTACTTCTCTAGGAGTTGGTATTTCCACCTTGGTTTCCTCTGGAGCTTTGATTGCAATCACAATCTGTTCTTCAAATGTCTCGATGCTACGGATGTCTTGGTATGTCACATAAGCTAGTGTATACAATGGTCATGGATTCTAGCAAGTAATTTGTTCATGGGCAGAAACAATATGAGGTTAAAATAGGCTGAAACAGAATTCCAACTTAAGACAAGCGCCAAATATTTCAGCTGAAATAATTTTAACACTAACTTCATAAATTCACATGCAGGCTAGCAAAAGAAAAGACTTTTTTGCTTATTTTTAGGAAGGAAACACACTTAGAAAATAAAAAATGAGATAGTCACAATTAAAATTGTGAAAAATTCTGACAAATTGTCTTCTTGGATGTCATCATAAATCTACAAAGCAGAGGAAATGCTGCCCTTGAGAAAGTATTTCTTTGTTTTACAAAAAGTATGCTAGCAAATAACTTTTTGGCAAACTATGGAACTATTTTCTTAACCAGAATAGCTAAGGTGTAATGAAAATGTTCTTTTCATATCATAGAGAGAATATTGTCATTTCATTCAGGCACAGAACAAGCTGGCCAAGTAGTATTTTATCATAACCCAAAGACAAATTACAAAAGTTTAGACATATTAAAGAAATCCATGTCCAGTTATCAAAATTCATCTAAAGATAAGACTACACTAGAACCCCTCCCAACAGAGAAAACAGTATTAGGACACAACCTATGTATCAGTGTCTCTTCTCAGCAAGAGATCACTGGGACTCTGCTTTAGGTCCTACTTCCAATCTCACGCCAAGACCTGTCTCTGACACAACTTGACTCTGTAATGGAGAACACAGGCTTCTGTCCCACTTTCAGTCTTCTACAGAATAAAGCACATGCAAGTTGCACTGCTCTGAGAGCATAAAATCACAAAGCAGGGCATGACTAGTATATACAAATATAAAATAGCCAGGAAATCTCCTATTGTACAATTCATTATCAAGTATTAGTGCGTACCTGTGGTATCAGCCTACACCTATTACTAGTTACCCAACTACTTCCAACCAAATCCACACGTTAAAAACAATACAAGAGTTAAAAAAGGATATTTTGCATTTTCTTCGTCATCTAGGAGTTCAAATAATTGATGGGCACAATCCGTGATTAATGCATCCAGAGCTTCTTCCGTGGCTGACAAGTCAGAGAGTTCATCTTGGAGGTTTTGCTCATCTGGTCTTTTTCCAAAACGAGAACCTCTAGAAGATCATCAAAGTTGTCTATATAAATAGTAGCCTTTTAAACAAAAGTACACTAACAAAAACCAACTCTGGCTGCCATTACTTTGCTAAAATGTCTTTTCGCACTTGATACTTCTTAATATAATAATTCAGATAGCCTAAGTCAGTCAATATGCTTGAAAATATGCTCAAAGTTATAAATATAACCCAAAATTGCTGGGTTTCATTGTTTCAGAAATTAGAAATTGCAAAGCCAACTCACATCCATTGGATAACATTCTTGGATCTTTTCTCAATTAACTCGATTCCATCCAATACGTTGGTGATGTCATACACTCTTCGTTTTCGTACTCCAAGGGTTGTTGCTACTTGATTTAAATCAAGGACACCATCAGGAGCTCTTCTGACAAGATCCATGAATCTTCGTGTCAAATAAACCAAGGATGCATCAAATCGAGTCTTTCTGACTTTCAGAGTTCCTGGAAAATTTTCATAGAATACTTAGGGTAAGTTACTGTACGTAAAGTGTCCATTAAAAAAAAAAAAAAGAAAATTCCAATGGTGACTAAAGTAATACGACAATAGGTGTAAGAAGGGGCTGACCTCCACGATCAATATGATCTGCCAGAATCCGCTTATTGAGAGCATGAGACAAGCTTATATACAGTGATGGCTACTTATCAATGCTACTAACATACTGATTGGTTACAGGTTACATTCTTGCATTAATGTCAGACCCTCCTCTTAGAGTTCTTCTGCCAACACACAAGGCCGTTGTTTACCTTGTCCATTCTTGACTCCTACTTAGTTCCCATCGCATAGAGGACTCTTTCCCAAAACAATGGATTCACAAACAAGCTCCAAGGCCTCAGGTGGCTTGATAGGATTTTTCTCAGGCCCTGAGCTGAGCAGCTGTTAACCCTTTATGGCCTGTGCCCATACTGCAACAGGTGACGAAGTAACACTGAAGACAAAAGTCTCAAGACTTTATTCACACTGACATTGCAAAGGCATCATATAAAATCTATTAACTGCATATATGCTGATTTGTGTTAAAGTAGCAAGCATGTTATCTTCATGCTTTCAACACTCGTGGCTTCACACTGCTAAGTGTGGATGTTATTATTTGTGAAACTATGTTGCACAGGACAAGACTACAGCTCAAGACTACTACCAAGGAAACCTTCAGTTAACCAGACAGTGTCAGTCTCTGCCAGAGAACACCAGCTCTATTACCACCTTTGTGATGTGTTAAAGTGTTTTTTCACACCCTCTTTGCCCCAGATGATAGAATCATGCAATAGTTCAGGTTGGAAGGGACCTTAAAGATCATCAAGTTCCAACCCCTCTGCCATAGGCAGGGACAACTCCCACTAGATCAGGCTTCTCAGTGCCTCGTCCAGCTGATTAACCAGTAGGTCTCCCAAATAACATTCAAGCATGGTTCAGGAGTTAGCCTGCCTTCAGGAATTGTTTCAGCCTGAATTAGACTCATCTGGAACTTGACACTTAATATATGGATGAACTCTGGCTGTACTGTTCAACCTCAGGGTGAAATAACTGTCAATGCCATTGTTTAATTTATTGATGCAACACACAACATGCAGAAGTTTTAAGATGGATCCCTGATGCTGTGTGTATCCATTACCAGCATATTCACAGAAAGAGCAAAAAAAGTTAATGATTAGAAACTTTTTTTACATTTGGATTGTTATTTATATATGCATAAAACATAAAAACGTGCATTTTTTTAAAATAAATCACAAAAGAGGCATGGTACACATGGTAGGATCAAACACAGACTATCAAATCCTGCTGCTGTCTTTTCTCCTGGAAAGCAAAGCAGGTATTTCAAATTTCTGTCACCAACCCTAATGCTTCAAGAGAATGTGCATGTATGTGTGTTTGTGTGCATGGGTGAGGAAACACTCTAATTCAAACATCAGTACTTTTCCCAGCATTTTTACTCATACTACTGTAACACCAGCTCCATGCTTGCAAGCTGAAGTCCCAGCTTCAATAACTTAGCTTTGGAAAGTGTTACTGAAATATGTGTGAGACTATTCAATTGGTGAGAAAAAAGAACACTTAATTCTATATTCACATTTCTTAACAACAGTTTAAAAATAATGCTTGCCAGCAAAATATTTCAGTTTTCTCCTATTCACTTCTCCTGTAAGTTAATTATAGCCATGAGAAGGTATGATGGCAACATATTTCAAGAAGAAAAACAATGAAAAATTTTCTGGTTTTTATATCTGTTATTTCCTTCAGTGTGCAGCATTCCTCCTGCTCTGCCTAGATGAAATAAATAATAATTTTTCATTTGTTTTCAGCATGCAGTCAGCACATCAAAAAAAAAGCATGAAATATTTGAAGAATAATCTTCACACTCAGCAACTTACTTCTTGGAATCTGTACACCTTTGTCCACAGTCAGGTCGGCCACTGGTGACTGAGAAAAAGAAAAAAAAACATCCCTGACATAAAATTCTGCCCATCCTGGAAGCTTCTCCAGAAGAAATACCCAAATCAACTGTAGATCACAGCGCTGACAATAGATATTACAGTCCCGGGATAGAAGAAATACCTTCTCATTCGTGTGTATCTCTGTCAGAATCTTCTTCTCTTCAGCCTCAGCACATGTCCCTCTGTCTTGCAAAGCAGGAAACACCTACAAAACGCCCTGATCTCAGGCAATGGTCACAGCATGGAGGCCAGTCTAAACTCTGCAAATGTACACTTCAGCTATTCCATGTAAGAGCTTACATATAGTGCTGTATAGCAGCAGTGTGTATTTTGTAGCAGACTTTGAGACTGGCAGCAGACTTTGCTCTGGTCAAGAACCCAACACGATTGGCTTGAGTAGGTACATAGTTTCGTAGAATCATAGGATAGTTTGGGTTGCAAGGGACCTTAAAGATCATCGAGTTCCAACCCCCCTGCCATGGGCAGGGACACCTCCCATGAGACCAGGATGCTCAATGCCATGTCCAGCCTGGCCTTAAACACCTCCAGGGATTGAGGGAGCATCCACAACCTGTCTCTCTGGGCAACCTCTTCCACTGTTTCACTACCCTCACCCTAAAGAATTTCTTTCTTATATCCAGCCTGAATCTCCCCTCTTCCAATTTACATCCATTATTTCTAGTCCTCCCATCACATATCTCATTAAAAAGTCCTACCCCNTGAGGGTTCCAGAACTGGACACAGTAACTACAGATGGGTTCTCACCAGAGCCCAGTAGAGGGGCAAAACCGCCCTCTTAATGCAACCCAGGATCTGGTTGGCATTCTTAGCTGCAAGTGCACACTGGGGGCTCACATTAAGAGGAAGGACTATGTGATGAAGGGCCACGGGGACGATGGGAGGACCGCGCTGTCCCGCTGCTCCACTCCCTCCCCATTCCCGAACAGCACCTCCCTTCCCCGCCCGACGAGTACCTCACTGACAGGCCGGGCGTCCGGCTGCGGCACATCCTCACACTGGGCCGGCTGCGGCACATCCTCACACTGGGCAGGGCTGGCCAGGCTGGCCATTTTTTTCCGGCCACTCCTGGCGGGAGGCCTCCCTCTCTTTCCCGCCCCGCGTCTAGGCGGCGGAGCCTGGGAAGGAGTTCAGAGAGACGCTCAGAAACCTTCACTGCGAGAAGATGCCGCCATCCCCACCCCACCCCCGAGAGGAGGGGGAGGCCGGGCCCTCCTGCCCTCAGCGCAGGCCGTTATGGCGGCCTCTCCCCTTCGCCTTCCCCTCCCCACGCCGCTCCATGGTTGGGCGGGAGAGCGGAAGCTCCGCCTCTCCCCTTCGCGGGGCGGGCGAGCAAAGCTGACGGCGGCGGAACCCGCCCACCCCAGCGGGGAGTGAGGAGGCTGCTTCCCTTTCCCAGCCGCCTCCGCGCCGCCATCGCCGCTGCCTCACCCGCCTTTTCTTTCCCGCCTTGCCCTCGAGGGCGGGAAGAGGCTGTGGGAGCGTCTCCTCAGCGCGGCTGCGGGGACAG
>VZTY01013350.1:28982-72098 GCA_013400935.1 Turnix velox
TGACCTGCTGGTCACACTTCTCTTGATGCAACCCAGGATCTGGTTGGCCTTCTTGGCTGCAAGTGCACACTGGTGGCTCATGTTGAGTTTGTCATCCACTGACACCCCCAAGTCCTTCTCTTCAGAGCTGCACTCAAGCCACTCTCCACCCAGCCTGTGTCTGTGCTTGGGATTGCTCTGACCCAGGTGCAGGACCTTGCACTTGGCCTTGTTGAACTTCATGAGGTTGGCTTGGGCCCACCTCTCCATCCTGTCAAGGTCCCTCTGGATGCCATCCCTTCCTTCTGCTCTATCAACTGCACCACACAGCTTGGTGTCATCTGCAAACTTGCTGAGGGTGCACTCGATCTCACTGTCCATATCTCCTACAAAGATGTTAAATAGTAGTGGTGATGGCCAGGCATCTTTTCCTTGGCCAGATGATTTTAGCAGAAGGGGTGTAGGGTCACATTGATAGACTGATCTGGCTGTGGTGTCGTGTTGTGTAGGATGGCATCAAGAAAACAGAGCTTCATGGATGGCTGTACTCCAACTCCTGATTACCAGTGCTGCTTCAAAGTGTCTTCCTTGCTTTTGCGTGTAGTTTGGCTTCTTTGTCAATGTGTTCACTTTGTGAAGAAAAATGGCTATCTTGAATTCAAGGTAAATTTTAAAAAATGCTGGTGTTATGCCTTTAAATTTTGGAAAAGAGGTTTTAATTTACTGGAAGAGCTTCCCTGAAGTTTGTGTGTTTCCACTTCTGATCCAGTATGAAACACATTGCTGATAAGGTGCATCTTGTGATGAATCCAGTTAGAAATTGTTTAATTATTTGTGTTTGTTACCTTATGTAAATACAGTCAGAAAACTAATGAAGTTGGTGCAATGGATGTAGAACAGTCTGACAAATAGCAGGCCTGCAAAGGAATAATCTATTGACTCTTGTACCTCCTGCCTGAATCAGAACTAAGTGTAACTGCAGCCATAGAATATGCTCAGGGTCATGTTTAAAAGCTTGCATGTGAAAATCTGAAGGTTTTTATTAAGGCTTTGTTCACAACATCCTCTTCTGACTGCAGCTGTGCTGGCTAAGAAGGTTACTGCCCCTAGTACCTCATTACTGCTCTTCTGTCAGAGGTTATCACAGGTGACTTTGCTGCTGAGCAGCTCCTGTGTGTGGTTCCTGACTTGTTTGATTTGGAATGAAAGGTGCTGGTGAAGATGTATTATTTTAACATTTTTAACATTTTTTACTGAAGAGTGTCAGAGATTGCTTACAGGAGCAATATGTGGCTAAAACAGGCAAAGCAATCATTTCCAACATTCCCTCTGTAATGGTTTTGCTGCATATTGCTAGAACTGGAAGATTTGTGCATTGAATTTATACCACTGATTTTTTTGTCTTCTAATATTGCTGTATAGATAGTACCTTAGGATGATATTTGTGCTGCTTCTTTCAGTGTAGTTTGTTATCTGTGTTCAGGATTTAGCTTAATGCTTTTTTTACCTCATTTTAACTTTATTTGTTTTACCAAAGTTGCTCTGAGAGCTCTGTACTGATTCTTTTCTCTCCCCTGTTCTGTCTGAAGAGGTAAAATTTATTTTAAAAATCATGAGTAGTCAGGGTCTGGTTTTGTTCAAATCCCACCAAAACTTCTGGGGTCAATTTTGACAGCCCTTGTATGGCTATCATCAATATTTTGTCTGAGGACTTTTTGAATTAAAATACTTCCACCCACTCTCTTTTTTCTCTTTTTTTTTCTAATTTTTTTTTCCTATTTGCTGGTATTTTCCATACTTTTTATGATAGTAAATTAATATAGAGGAGAAGAGAGTTTCTAAAGATGCAAAATTCTTGGTCAGTTCATCTTGGTGAATTCAGTTTCACTTTTTTCTGATGCTTTATAGTAAAGTCTATCAGTAATTACACAGTAAATTACAGTAAATAAACATTGAGCTGAGTAGATAATATTGGGTGATTTAGAAGTGGTTTTAAAATGAACATCTTAAATCATGATAACTTATGAATAGTTTTATTTTGGAAATGTTGGCATCTATCACTGATAAACCATTGACTTACAAATCAGGAGGAATACTGTCAATGTAGAAAAAGAAATCAATACAAAACCTCTTGGGCATAGGTTTTTAAATTAATTTAGAAAAGAACGTATTGAGAGATCCATCAGATTTTGAAGCAGACATTGTCCTCATTCCCAACTACAGAACTTCACAGCAGGACAGTATTTTAGCAGAGTGTTATAAAAATGGTTGTCAAAGCACAGAAGACTGAATAGAGAGACACTGCTTGGGCTGAACTCTAAATTTGTTTATACTTGTTGATAATTAGTAGGGTGGCCTTTTTAGAGTTATAATTTAGAAAACTGATTTAATTTATGTGCCTAGAGTGAGTTTTCTGCAGGACTTCCCATAGTAATGAAGGGTAAAGACTTCCTCTAAGTGTTTTCCTGGCTGAGCTTGTGCAGAAAATATTGTTTAAATGCTGCAGTGGTGTTGATGAAATTTAGGGGACTCCCAATGTCTTGGCCACATGTGTATTATTTCTTTTGGACCATTTTGCTCAATTTTAATCCCTCAGAAAGGGAGAATATGAAGCTAACTGATTAGAAGTGCCGATGGTCATCTTGGATAGTTTTGTGGATAGTTTTCTATGAGTAATCTGGAAGACAATGGGAAGATGATCCAGTTATCAATCACACAGGTTGGAGGGAGGAAAAGATTTTGAAAACCACTTAAATTTCCCTTTAAGAAGTAGGAATGAATAAATTGATAGAGGGAGAATATGAAGCTAAATGAATAAACTGATAGAGGGAGAATATGAAGCTAACTAATTAGAAGTGCCTGTGGTCACCTTGGGTAGTTTTGTGTCTTCCAGAATAATCTGGAAGACAATGGGAAGATGATCCAGTTATCAATCACACAGGTTGGAGGGAGGAAATGATTTTGAAAACCACTAAAATTTCCCTTTAAAAATAGCAATGAATGAATAAAGAGGAATTGATATCAGTCTACAGCATGCATACTATTTAAATTATATTAGCAAGCATGTTAAAACTGATAATTCTGTATTACACTGATGAGGTAGAAATACTGCGGGTCTGTGTGCAGACCACAGCATAATCACAAAGCTGGAGACAGTGTTTTGTAAAATAAAGTAGGTGAGAATGGTTTCAAAACTAGAAAATGGAATTTTTTTTCCCCCATTGACACTTTTCCTTCCACACTCTTCTTAGCATTCCCCTTGATACATTGGAACAATTATGAAAAGGAAAAGAAATCCTTAGTTTAATGGCTAATTTTGGAAAGAATTTTTGACATGGCTGACCATCCTTCAAATAAGATCTTTGTGTCAAAGTGCAGAGGTCAGGGTATAGAAGCCTTGGGATATCAAAAGGTGGTGAGAAGAATGGCTGGGATTTCCAGCAGCCTAAGAGTGCTCTTTTGTCTCCAGTGGTCAGTTGTTGAGGATGAGGCCTGTGGACATCAAAGAAATGTCTAAACAGTGTTATCTGGGCCTGTCCTTTGCCCCCTGCCATGTAATGGGCCTCTTTTCAGGAAAACATTGGGAAAACTGAGAGAGCAAGTTCCCCTGTGCCAGTGCTATTAATTCAACAGGAAAGAAAATCAGCAACATTTGCACTTACCAGTGAAACAATATATTATTTGCTTATAATGATGATTAGTCAAGCCTATATATCACACATTGCACATCCAAAAGTCAATTTTAATTTTTTCATAGTGTTTATGTTTATGACATCTTACTTTCTAAAAGATTTCTGCTTGCTTTGACAAATTGTGGACAACTGTTCTGAGAAAACAAGCCAAACTGAACCCCCCACCTTTCTTTGACACTTGCAAAGAAGTCAAATTTTTTTAAACCTATTTTTAAACTATTTTAAAAATTAGCATCTAAAATTTTTTTAATTTAAAAATTGTATGCACTAAGTACTTTTAAATTTAAAAAAATGAGCTGGTAGTGCAATTCATGCTTGAAACATTGACTCTAATGTTTGTTAGTTATTCCATCATTTTCAAGCAGCCTCACTTTCCTCATCAAGAACTAAATGTTACAGTATTAAAAAAAAAAGCCTGTACCTAATATACTCCTGTATTGGCTATTCAGTCTTTTTATAGAGTGGTGAAAGAATAATCATTGGGAGCTTTATTTTTATATTAATATGATTTTAAAAATCTTTTCTGAAAATGTTAGGAGCAAACAAATCTATTAGGAGTGTTTCCTGTTGTTGCCCATGTGTAAGGGCAAAGCCTATTGTATGTTTCTGGTAATTTTGGATTTATTTTTAGAGATTAGAGTTCTTGAATCCCCAATTTTGCAGAGAGATGCTGCAGATTTTAGTGATGGAGAAGCAGGGGGATAGGCTGAGGTTGCAGAGAGGAAGTCAGACTAGTCAGGCCTTTGCTTCCTGTTCCTGTCAATCTGATTCTGGGCTCTTTAGTTGGTTCAGAACCAACTTGTGCCCAATTTTTAAGCAGTATTCCTGTCATTTTTGAACTAGGTAGACAGAATGTAAAAAATATTGTTTGCATGACTGAGGGCTGAGTAGAATTTCTGCTATGAATCTGCTTGGAGGAATATTTAGTAAACCCAACTTCCAGGGTTCATTGCTGCTCACAAGAGTATAGTATAAGTTAGAATGTCCTTAAAATCTTTACTAATAAGTTAAGCTATATCAATATATGTAATTATATTATTATAATGAAGTTGAATATGAATTCAATACATAAGCCAGATGGTAAAGTGAGTATTAAAACAAACCTGTGCTTGAATTTCTTAAAAAAAAAAGGAGATTTAGGCTGGGATTTGTCAATTTTTGTCAATCTTTAAGGCAGTACCTTAAAAACAATTTGTCTATCTTTAAGACAGTACCTTAAAGATGCAAGTGCAGTGTGTTTTCAGAAGTCTGAAGTTAAAATTTTTTCATGATCCTGTGTTTCTTTCCCCTGTTTCATGTTATTGTAAATTAAGATTGAGGAGAAATGTATGAGTTAAAGTTAACAGGAAGAACACGTGTAACAATATCTCTGTTGCTGAACCAAATAACAAGTAACAGATGTGCTGGGATAATTGTTATTTATTTGGATGGACATTGCACTTGAAAGCTGATATTTTGGGCTGCTAGATGACTCACCATTACTTACTTTACCTTCCTATACCCTCATCTAGTAAAGAAGTTGAAGCTGAGGTTTGTTAGCACCCCTGGGTGACCACATAGAGGCCAAATTATTTTTGTAGCTACACTGAGAGTCCAAAGTAAATGCTTTTCACTTGTAAGGGTGTGGATCTTGAGCATTGAAACTGGATCTTGTGTATTCTATATGTATATTTTATATAATATAGTGTTACTTTTAGTATATTTTATATGATAGAATATAGTGTTACTTTTAGAAGAACATTTCCTATGAGGGAAGAAATTCACACAACAGGGGAGTGTTTAGTGATCCTGTACTTAAATTCCACTCCTATGTCTAAGTAGCTGAATTTAAATTTTTATCAAAATTTTAAATTTTTATCAAAAGTGATGCATGATTGCAATTAGCACATTTCAGCAGATAATATACTTAGCTAATAGGTCACTACTTTTTGCCAGCAGACGGATTATTCTGTTGTATCACAAATGCATAATTTAGAGGTAAGAATAAATAAAGAGAAATCAAAGAACTGACAAAAATGTAATTTCTTTTATAAGGATTTCCAGAGTTACAGAATTCCTTCTTTATTTAACTCTACTGGACAATCACACAGAATTTCTGCTGTGAAAGTTTAGGAACAGTGTTTCTTTTCCCACCATCGTTTAAAAATAAACTTTTGAAAATAGACTCACTGTCTAATACATCACTTATTTAGACAGTTGCTGCTGCTGGTCACTCATTCCCACAATAGTTGCATGGCTGCATAGTTGCCACATGCATTCATCTGGCTGCTTAGTGAAATATTTTAGTGCACTGATGTGGCTGAAAATCAGAGAAAGAAATAATAGAGGAAAACAAAGAGGTTGTCCAAGTAGCCAGGGATGAGGTTAGGAAAGCTAAAGCTGGAATTAAAGCTACTCAGGGACTTAAAAGGGAATAAGAAGAACTTTTACAAGTGCATAGGTGGCAAAAGAGAGACTAGGGAAGATGTGAGGCCCTTTCTGAAAGGACACTGGAAAGCTGGTTATGAGGGATTTGGAGAAGGCAGAGGTGCTCAATAACTTCTTTGCATCAGTCTTCACTGGGAAGGCCTCTGCTTGCAGCACTCAAGTCTTAAAAAGTAAGGGCATGAACTGGAAGAAGGAAGATCCACCCACTGTAAGTGAAGGTCAGGTTTGAGACCACCTGAAGAACCTGGAGGTGCACAAGTCCATGGGACCTGATGAGATCCACCCATGGGTCCTTAGGGGACTGGCAGATGAAGTTGCCAAACCATTCTCCATCATATTTGAAAGGTCATGGCAAACTAGTGAAGTTCCTACAGACTGGAAAAGGGGGAGCATAACACCCATTTTCAAGAAGGGAATAAAAGAAGATACAGGAAACTACAAGCCAGTCAGTCTCACCTCTGTGCCTGCCAAAATCAAGGAGCAGATTCTCCTGCAAAAACACATGCAAGTTGGTGCTGAGGTGATTGGTCCTGCACCGGGGTCATGGCAATTCGAAGAACAGATACAGGCTGGGTGGAGAGTGGCTTGAGTGCAGCCCTAAAGAGAAGGACTGGGAGGTGTCAGTGGATGACAAACTCAACATGAGCCACCAGTGTGCACTTGCAGCCAACCAAATCCTGGGTTGCTTCAAGAGAAGTGTGACCAGCAGGTCAAGAGAGGGGATTTTGCCCCTCTACTGGGCTCTGGTGAGGCCCCACCTGGAGTTACTGTGTCTAGTTCTGGTGTCCTCAACATAAGAAGGACATTGAGAGGGTCCAGAAGTGGGCCAAGAGATGATCAAAGGGCTGGAGCAACTGCCTTATGAAGACAGGCTGAAGGAGTTGGGGTTGTTCAGCTTGGTGAAGAGAAGGCTCAGTGGGGACCTCAGAGTAGCTTCTCAGTACCTGAAGGGACCTACAGAAAGGCAGGGGTAGGACTTTTTAATAGGATATGTGATGGCAGGACTAGAAATAATGGATGTAAATTGGAAGGGGGTAGATTCAAGCTAGATATAAGAAAGAAATTCTTTAGGGTGAGGGTAGTGAAACAGTGGAAGAGGTTGCCCAGAGAGGTTGTGGATGCCCCCTCAATCCCTGGAGGTGTTTAAGGCCAGGCTGGACAAGGCACTGAGCAGCCTGATGTAGTAGGAGGTGTCCCTGTTGTCCAGCTTCTGTCTGTTTCTTATGTTGGAACTTGTTGTGTAGATTTCCATATCCTGGTGAAAGCCAGCTTATCTCCTTACCTTTCTTTGCAAAACAAGGATTTATTTCTTAGTTGCTTTTTGACATTTTTAGTGAAGTCTCTGAGTAACTTTCAAAGGAGCAGTTTTCAAAGGAATCTGTTCACAAAACCTACTGTAAGGTCATGGTTGCAGCATTTCTGTATTATTAAACTATTAATTCTTATTCCATTGGGAACTCCAAAGGTTAAGGTGGAACTGGGATCAGACAAATTCTTATGTAACTATTGATAACTATATATATAACCATGGTAAACTAAAGATACTAAAACTGTAGTGATTCTTGGTAATTAAGAGGGTCTCTTTTAAAGTTGTGCTGTTGTTGCTGTGGCAGAGTTTGTTTGCTTTCAAGCATAAATTTTTATACTTTGCTGTTTAATTATGAAAGGAGAAATCCATTGGTACACACAGATATGATTCCTTCTCACATGTATATAAGGATTGGTAAGGTTTAGAAAGGACAGATTAGGAAATAGCTACAAAATACAGCAATGATGGTGAAAATTGGCTAAGTATCTCTAATGGTTTGCAGTGGAAGACAGAAAAATGGGTTAACAAAGAGGTATCACACCAAGCACAGGATTAGTTTCAATTAGTTTCAGTTCCCATTTGCAGCAGAATGTGATGTGCCTGTTCCCCAGGTAGAAGATGATGCCACATCTTGTCTCCTGACCCAATGTACTGTACGGTGTCCTGCATCACATGGCTTGGCACGTGAGGTCTTTCACATGGAGAGTGAAAAAAGTTGAGAGTTCTGAAGAGCTCCTTTTCTAAGCCCTCAAATGGATGTTACTCAGCCTCCAGGTTCAGAGGGATTTTTTTTTTGCCAGCATGACAATTACTGGAGATGAAGGAACACTCTTAAGGAAGTGTTTTGAACAGTTAGAGCTGTTAATAGCTGCAGAAGTATCAGTCAGGTTGTAGCTTTTAAGTTTTGAAGAAAAATGCTCTTTGAACATTCATTTAGGATTTTTTCCCCAGGTACAGGATGACTGAAGAAGGAGTGGGTGCTTTTCTGCGGAGAGTGAATAAAAATTAAAAGTTTTGGTTACAGTTTCAGTTCCCAGTAAGGATGATGGGAGAAAACAGTTGTGATGCTCCAAAATGTTCCTGTTGTGCACTAAAAAACCAAAAGCTTTTTCTAGTTTGGGTTATAACAGTTGTAAAACAACATGTCTGGTCAATAATGCTTTCTGTTGCAAAGGGATGGGACGTTTACTTAGGTATGATTCATGGTTCCCTTTTGCAGAATTAACTCTGTTGCAGTATTAACTTTGTTGCTTGCCTTAAGGTCAGGATGACCGTGTTTAGTTTAATTTTTCAGTCTTGAGAGCCTGTATGTACAGTTGCTGTTTAAAGGAGGAATTAGAAGAGATAACAATTTATTAGATTCTCTAGTTTTTGGCAGGCATGTATTTCCTTTCATTGTTTGTTTTTTATTTTTCTTTTCTTTTTCTTTCCCATTTATTATTGAAGCCCTTGCTTGTTTTAACTTAGTTGATCTTTTATTTTACTTTTTATTTTACTCTTTAGTAACATTTTTTTTTCTCAGAGATTTTATACACTGTAGTGGTTAAGTTCTCTAATATGAAGAACAAAAGTGATTTAAAATACAAAGCAGCATTTTTAGATTTAAAATACAAAGCATGATCTTTAAGGTCCCTTCCAACCCAAACTATTCTATGATTCTATGATTTAAAAAGTTCTTACATGCCTTTTATAAACTTTTATAAGTAAGATTACTCTTCTGACTATCCTATTCCTTTAAAAATAGTAATTCACTACACTTGCTTCCTTAGTTTCTTTAATTTTTGTTAGTATTTCATAGATGTTTGCACATAATTTTTCAGTTTTCCTCATTGTCTTCTTTCAAACTTCCATTACTTTAATACCTACAAAAACTGAAGCATGGGGGGTTTTTTGGTCAGTATGATGGGAACAGCTTGCAATGACTGTTCTCTCACCTTAGAGAAGTGATATTATCCCCAATTTACAGTCAAACAGTGGAAGGACATTGAGGTCAGAGTGGGGAAAAAAAAGGTCACAAAGGAAAAATTGCAGGCAAAGGACTTAGAAGAATTTATATAGAACTTGCCAAACTGAAATCCTGAGCATCCAGCTTTAGTTATTTGAATCCACAGCTGATCCACAGCTGTCTGGAGAGATATGGCTTATGCTGTGCAGTGTCTCCTACTCTGTTTAGGGTGTTGTTCTTCAGAATAGACAATCAGTGCTTTTTATATGGCTGTTGTGCCCCTAAGGTACAGGTTTTGTCCAGATGTGACCAAAATACTGTGAAGCTGGCCACAATGAGCTGTTAGGGAGTGAAAAAGGTGGATAAGGAAACCAGGCTTTTTGGGAAACTGTTGGGGAACTGTGTAGGATGATGAAGCAAACTTGACACAGTCTTCTCCTGGTGGCCTAGGGAAAGGATCACCTACTAGGAGAACTTAAGCTGAGTGCATGTATGCAGTGTAGACAATTGCTAGAAGCAAACTGGAAGGGAAGTTGTCAGTACATCCACAGATATGCCAGTTTCTCACTTTAGGGGTAAGAGATTTCGTTTGAGATTAAGGATTTTCAGTTTGTTGTTTACATGTTTCTTGATATTTGTAATGTCTGTGGTTATTCTGCTTGGCTTGGTCTCCTTCAGTTCTTACACTGTGTCTGGGATCTGTGCAGCTTTCTCAGATACCTGCAGGCCATCAAAGGTCACAGAACATCATCTGGGCTGATTTGTCCCTCTCATTTTTCTGTGTATCTGTTGCAGATCAATTATTTTTTTTTTACAAACCCAGTTTTTAAGTACTGGCCATCATTCTACATTATTTTATTTTGGGAAGCATAATTAGAATTACAAGAGCTACTTCAAATGTCATTATATCTTTTGTTGCAAAGGAAAGTCACACATTGTAGATCTCCATCCCTAATTGTCACACAGAATTAATGATGCAGTAATTAGATAAAGTGTTTAATTTAATTTTTTAGGTTGATGTTATTAAAAAAAATGAAAAGTCATGTATGACAACTAAATATCCAGGCATAATGATCTATGATCTGAATTTAACTGTTCTCCCTCCAGAGACAGAACCATAGAATCATAGAATAGTCTGGGTTGGAAGGGACCTTAAAGATCATCAAGTTCCATCCCCCTTCCATAGGCAGGGACACCTCCCACTACATCAGGCTGCTCAGTGCCTTGTCCAGCCTGGCCTTAAACACCTCCAGGGATTGAGGGGGCATCCACAGCCTGTCTGGGCAACCTGTTCCAGTGCTTCACCACCCTCACCATCAAGATTTCTTTCTTATATCTAGCCTGAATCTCCCCTCTTCCAATTTACATCCATTATTTGCAGTCCTCCCATCACATATAGGTTTTCAAATCTTTAGGTGAAAACCCTGTGGCAGTTGTGCAAGTAAAAAATTAGTAATTACTAAAAGGAGAATAGAGGAAAAAAAGAAGAAAATGGTATTTTACCACTGTATGAAACTGCTCTCTACCTGCATCTTGAAAAATGTGTGTGTTTTTAGTATTAGGGTAAAGCCAAGAGAGTCTTGGAATGAAAACAAGAATGATTTGCGGCATGGAAGAGTTTCCAGAGGAAGGACTAGATAAACAAGAGTGTGGTCAATGAAGACTGGTGAGTGTTTCAGCTCACGCTGAAGTAGGTAAACAGTAGTTGGCAACCTGAAACACTCTCTCAGCTCCATTGACTTTATTGATCATAATTCAAATTTCTGAGTTGTGAACAAGTAGATGCGTACAGTCTGGAGCAGTTTGCCTAAGTGTAGGTGCTTTCTTTCATTTGAACTTAGTTGCTTTATCTGAGGTGGCCATGAAGGGCTGGCAGATATCACTGTCTCAGGACATTGAGCTGTTGGAGCAAGTCCAGAGGAGGCCACAAAGATGATCAAAGGGCTGGAGCAACTGCTTTATGAAGACAGGCTGAAGGAGTTGGGGTTGTTCAGTCTGGAGAAGAGAAGGCTCAGTGGGGACTTCATAGTAACTTATCAGTACCTGAAGGGGGCTACAGAAAGGCAGGGGAAGGACTTTTTAATAAGATATGTGATGGGAGGACTAGAAATAATGGATGTAAATTGGAACAGGGTAGATTCAGGCTAGATATAAGAATTTCTTTAGGATGAGGGTAGTGAAACAGTGGAAGAGGTTGCCCAGAGAGGTTATGGATGCTTTCTCACTCCCTGGAGGTGTTTAAGGCCAGGCTGGACAAGGCACTGAGCAGCCTGATGTAGTAGGAGGTGTCCCTGCTTATGGCAGGGGGGTTGGAACTTGATGATCTTGAAGGTCCCTTCCAATCCCAACTATTCTGTTTCTGTGTATCAGCTGCTTTGGAGGAGCAGCTAGAATCCAGACAGGACATTGTCAGAACAACTCAACAGTTAGAACGTGCCTGTGGTTAGGCATCTGAACTGCACTCCATGTTTCTAGGTGGACTTCCTTAATATGTCTGAAGTACAACAAGGCTAAGTGCCAGGTCCTGTGCTTGAGTCACAACAACCTCATGCAGCGGTCAAAGCTTGGGGCAGAATGTCTGGAGAGCTGCCTGGCAGAAAAGGACCTGCACTTGTTGGCTGCCTGCCCATTGGGTATAAACAAGCAGTGTGCCCACGTGGTCTAGAAAGCCAACAACATCCTGGTCTGTAAACAGTGTGGTAGGATGGGGGAGGTGATCATCTTGGCACTGGTGAGGCCCTGCCTCAAGAGCTGTAGCCATTACTATAAAAAAAAAAGACACTGAGGCACTGGAGTGGGTTCAAAGAAGGTCAACAAAGCTGGTGAGTAATCTGGTAAACAAGTCTTATGAGGAGCATCTGAGGAACTTGTAGGTTTTTTTCAGCCTGGAGTTAAGGAGCCTTAAGGAGCACCTTACTGCTCTCTAAAACTACCTGAAAGGAGGTTGTACAGTGTTTAGGCTTGGTTTTTCCCAATCAGACAAGAGGAAGTGGCTTCCAGTTGCACAATGAGAGGTTTAGGCTGGTTTAGGGTAAATTTTTTTCACTGGAAGGGTTATTAACCACTGGAATCAGATGACCAGGGAGGTGGTTGAGTCTCCATTTCTGGAGATATTTAAAAGATAAGCAGACATAGGGCTTAGAGAAATGATTTAGTAATTATTCTTTTCAGAGTTGGGTTGATGATTGAACTAGATGGTCTGAAAGATCCCTTCCAACCTAGGTGATTCTATGATTTTACAAGACTGAACATATTTCTCATAGAGGAGAACATCTGGGCTCTACATAAGTACCCTGAAAAGCCCAAAATTTAATTTAGAGTACGTATATATCACATTTTATGTAAGATTTTGTAGGCATTTCAATATAAACACAAAGGAAAGCTGTGTCTGCAATCATCTAAAAGCATTTTGAGAAGGAAACTAGTTGCCTAGTAATTAAACTAGTTGTTCTGTGTGGTTGGACTCAGTTCTTTGCACAATCAGCACACAGAGAGCTTCAAGTACTAAGCTGTTGTGCATTTTGGAGGGATAGTTTCCATTTTTCCTTGCTGAAGCTGCTGGAAAAATCAGTCATTTGATCACAAATAGCTTTTCTTCATCTTCTTGGGGAAAAAAAAAGTGTTAAAGTAACTATCACGTCTTAATTTTCCTTTCTAGTTGTGCAGTGGATGACTTCTTATTAATTAATGTTCTCATAAAATGTTTTCATGACACTCTTTATGACTTTGATCCTTTTATCTTAGTCTGTGCTCTGAACTTCTGAAAATCTTGTTAGCCTGAGGTTATAACCTCAGATTATGTCCTTTGTTTCACTTCTGTTGCAGTGTTCTCAAACTTTGGATAAGATGCTTTGTAAAACCTTTTAAAAATATTATTTTCTGCAAGTGCCTGTGGTGCAGGATATATATTTTGCATACATTTTTGGGATTATTTCATTGTCAGTTTTCCCTTATGAGCTGTTCTGTCTGTTCATCACTTACATTACTGACTCATTTCATACAAATTCAGCAACCCTTTATCAGCAGGGTGACCCTATCTTTTCTGATGTACATTGCATCAGCAGCCTTGTACTGAATCTTTTATAGATAATCCCCATGTTTCTCACCCAATCCTGGCATTCCTGCTTCAGCTACTCAGTTATAAACCATAGATCCCTCTGTGCTTATTTGTCTTTTTTCCTTCTCTTCTGAAACTTCTGCTCCATGCCTTTATCCAAAGCAGGCAATCCCCTTTTACTTCCTGCAATCCATTTCCAAATACCAGATTAACATCTTTAACACCTACTTTTTAAGACTGATGTGTTTCCAACCTCAAAGCAAAACCAGAGACAGGCACTGCAGCATCCCAGACTTCATACTAGACATCACCATGTAGAGCATCTTAGAGAAATTTATTCATGAGTCCACTACAGTTATGGACAAGTATGTCTGGTTAGCACCAATCATATTATACCCCTTTAAAATGAATTTTCTGGCTTGTGATGTTGATCTGGTGAATTATTGAAAGTGACTCTTCCAAAAATCACATGCTTTGACACATTATTCTATGTATTGCTTTAAAATGTGGATTTTCTGACTTGTGATATTGTTGATTTGGTGAATTATTGGAAATGACTCTTACAAAAATCACATGCTTTGACACATAATTATATGTATTACTTTAAAATATGGATTTTCAGGCTTGTGATTTTGTTGATCTGGTGAATTATTGAAAGAGACTCTTCCAAAAATCACATTCTTTGACAGATGATTATATGTATTACTTTGAGAATTTGTTTTCTTTTGGGATTTCTTTAAACTTTGACTGTCAATGCAGTCTTCTAAGTGTCATCTTGTCAGGTTAATATCCTTGAGGAACACAATTGTATAGCGCTGATGGGAAACCAGCACTAGATAGAAAACGTTCCTGAGCTGAATGATTTTGTACCCTACTTGAGAATGACACGACTGAGGTGTCTCATATTTGGGTGTTAAGTACAGAGCATTTATAAAACTTCTAGTTCACTTCCATAGTAACAGAATAACATACCAGTCCCTCTCCTGGAACATGACTTACTACTTTCTTTGCAGTTTCTTTTGCACATTCTTTGGTGCAGTACATCCATCTGCAATGAAAGTAGCAAGTATTTATTTTTAAAAATTAAATGAAGAGTGAAAGCTTTTCATGAATAAGAAAATTTTGAGTTAAAATAACCACCCAATTCTCTATGTGATTCCTCAGCAGGCTTTGAAATTCAGTTTTCCTGCTTATTGTTCCAGCAGAAGAATTAGAAAATGCAGTTTTAGGCTGTAAATAAATTTTTCAAAGCATTTTCATAGTCTAGAGAAAGCATCCTGCCACATGAAGGGAAGGCTCGGGGGGGACCTCAGAGGAGCTTCTCAATACCTGAAGGGGGCTACAGAAGGGCAGGGGTAGGACTTTTTAATAAGATACATGATGGGAAGAGTAGGAATAATGGATGTAAATTGGAAGAGAGTAGATATAAGAAGATATTGGAAGGGAGGCTAGATATAAGAAAGAAATTCTTTAGGGTGAGGGTAATGAAACACTGGAACAGGTTTCTCAGAGAGGCTATGGATGCCCCCTCAGTCCCTGGAGGTGTTTAAGGCCATGTAGTGAGAGGTGTCCCTGCCTATAGCTGGGACCTGATCCATTCTATGATTCTATTCTGTGTTTTGTGTCTTGGAGATGTAGGAAAATAAAGAAATTCAATTTTTGGAGTACTTGTTCTCATATTCTGAAATGATGATTACCTTCTGAAATGCAATTTATGACCTAAAGAAACATTTGATAAATATACCTTTGCCAGTAAACTTTTCTCTCTTTCTATATATACACATATTAGTAGAAATAAACATTTTCAGTACATGCACTCCAGATGTATCTTAAAAAAGTGCAGTGTTTACTTAGGAGCAGTATATTGAAGATAATCTCTCAAACAATGTTTTGATTTCTTATCCTTTTATCCAGAAGGTAGATACATAGTACCAACAAGATGATCTATACCTAATTTCTTTTCATTTCATCTCATTTTACCAGAATGTCCCCACAGCATATACACTTTATGCTTTCTTTAGGGATTTTGGTATCTATATAATGCAGAAGGATGCCCTCATTTCTTTAAAAAATACTTCTTTCCTTCTTTTCACAAACATGCAACAGGATTGTTGACGTTAATAGTGCTCCAGACTGATTGATATGTGCCTGGCCAGGAGCACTGTGACCCAGCAGATGGTATTAATAAGACATAAAGTCAGAACATCTATCGTTTAGTATAGCCAGCATACAAATTAGAGAACAACTTGCCAGGGTATATTATGGTCTCATTACTTTGTTTTTGCCATAGTTGCAGAGTAGATAGCTTTGAAACTTTCCTGTGCTCTGCTGTGACAGGAGATTGTTCGTGTCATGGCGACCCGACTGAGTTGTTCAGCTGCTCACAGTGCTGACTCAGGAGCCTTAAGTGTCTTATTGCATTTGCCAAGGAGAAGACTCTTCTAAATCAAAGGAAGGAAAACTCCATAAAGATATAATCACTGGCAGTTACTGCAGGTGTAAGATGTTCAGCAGTGAAGTCAGCATGTGAAACTTTTGGAGTGATTTACTGGATGTTCCTGAGGAGGAGCACATGCTTGCATTACGGTACTGTCTATTTTTTAATTACATACATTACATTACATTTTTTTATTACATTTTTTAATTACATACATTACATTTTTATTACATTTTTTATTACATAAATTACTTTTTTTTAAATTACATTTTGTTTCCATGCTGAAAAATCCTGTTAGTGTTTAATGAAAACATTATTATAACATCTTCACGCTGCTTGATATTAGTTATTGCTCAAGGATTGTAATTGGGAGACATCTTACCAGTTCTGGAGTCCTCAACACAAGAAGGACATTGAGCTGTTGGAGCTGGTCCAGAGGAGGACACCAAGATGATGAAAGGGCTGGAGCAACTGCTTTATGAAGACAGGCTGAAGGAGTTGGGGTTGTTCAGCCTGGAGAAGAGAAGGCTCAGGGGGGACCTCAGAGGAGCTTTTCAGTACCTGAAGGAGGCTACAGAAAGGCAGGGGAAGGACTTTTTAATGAGATATGTGCTGGCAGGACTAGAAATAATTATGTAAATTGGAAGGGGGTAGATTCAGGCTGGAGATAAGAAAGAAATTCTTTGTGGTGAGGGTAGTGAAACAGTGGAAGAGGTTGCCCAGAGAGGCTGTGGATGCCCCCTCTTTCCCTGGAGGTGTTTAAGGCCAGGCTGGACAAGGCGCTGAGCAGCCTGATGTAGTAGGAGGTGTCCCTGCCTATGGCAGGGGGGTTGGAACTTGATGATCTTTAAGGTCCCTTCCAACCCAACCTACTCTATGATTCTATGATTATAATGCTGTGCATTTATCTGCATCTTGTGTACCTGAGAGGTACATGTCAGTTTTTGCTGGGAGTGATTTCCTCACAGCAATTTCTCAGAATATGTAAAAAAAAACCCAAGAAATTTTCTAACCCTTAGACAGCTCAGATCTCAAACTGCTAGGTCCAGTTTCCTAAATCGGTGAAATTTGAGCTTTGTAGTGCTTCCTTAACTAAAGATGCTTCTATAATCATAGAATAGTTTGGNTGTGCATTTATCTGCATCTTGTGTACCTGAGAGGTACATGTCAGTTTTTGCTGGGAGTGATTTCCTCACAGCAATTTCTCAGAATATGTAAAAAAAAACCCAAGAAATTTTCTAACCCTTAGACAGCTCAGATCTCAAACTGCTAGGTCCAGTTTCCTAAATCGGTGAAATTTGAGCTTTGTAGTGCTTCCTTAACTAAAGATGCTTCTATAATCATAGAATAGTTTGGGTTGGAAGGGACCTTAAAGATTATCTAGTTCCAACTACCATAGGCAGGGACACCTCCCACTACATCAGGCTGCTCAGTGCCTTGTCCAGCTTGGCCTTGAACACCTCCAGAGAGGGGGCATCCACAACTTCTCTGAGCAACCTCTTCCAGTGTTTCACTACCCTCACCATAAAGAATTTCTTTCTTCTATCTAGCTTGAATCTCCCTTCTTCATACAGAAATGAAGAGAGTTACAAACAAGGGCAGACTCCTGTAGCTCTGTCTGACTCTTCTTCATGAATCATATTTTGGACTGCTTTCATTGTATTTCTTTTCCCTCTTTGTTCACTGGATGGAAAATACGATCAGGTATGCTCTTTCAGAAGAAATCAGTGAAGATTTCTTCCAAGCAGTGAGGCCCTTTTCTGTGAATGAAGTAAAACCTCTAAACCTGCTCACTCTGTGTGTCTGTGTCCTTGGAGAACTGCTGCAGAGTCTGGCTCTGCTGCTCCAAAAGAGACAGATCCAAATTATCTTTAATCTCTGGATCCCTATCTCCATGAGTGCATGTGGCTTCCAGGAATGAGCTGAGAGGAGCAAGCTTGCAGAAAGGAAGAAAAAAAACCAAACCTGGTTTTGAGGGTGACTCAAAGCTAACCCTTACAATCAGTGTGGGATTACTCTTTGTATATTCGTTTTGGATTCAGAAGAGATTCTTAGAAACAGCCTCAGGAACTACATCAGGAGCTGCAAGAAAGAGTGAAATATACCCCAGGTGCTGACTGCTTAGGATTTTCTTGGGAAAACCTGCATTTGAAGATAATGTCTTTCCTTTTGGCTTGACAGTCTGCTTCCTACTGCTTTACTCTAAGATCTCAAGTGCTGCTGTAATTCAAAGTTATAGAGCAGATGTGTGATGATAGCAAGAAATCCCTTGTGGTTAGAGAACTGCAGGAATCTATCTAGACCTGTACAACTTAGGGATCATTTTTTACTAATTTTCTACTCACTGCTTTGATCATTGTTTCCTAGCGTTGATTTGTGGCACCTTCTCCCCTCCCTTTCTCCTCCCTCTGTTTGGCTTCTTCCTGCTGCTTAACAAGCTCAATTGGTTTTATGTATGTAATTTTTTTCTTTTTTTTTAAGAGAGTTTGAAGGTGGTCTCCAAAAGAATTGCTTTCATCCAAAGCCAGGAACTGATCAAAGCAACACAGAAAAGCTGAATGGGAGCCAAGGCAGAGCTGCCTGACCAGACATAGGGTCAGGGTTCTGTGCTGGAAAAACAGCATTTTCAGCTCAGCTGTGCTGGAAGCTGCTGATATGGGATTTTCTCTCCAATAAAACCTGCAAAGTTTATGAGATCCTGCTGGAAAATCAAAAGGAATCTGCATCAGTTTATGTTGTTTCCTGCAGGGAGGAATGTGGAGGCATTTGCAGGATGAAAATGCCAGACACATCCTAACTGATGATGATATAAGAAAGAATTTAAGAATTTCTTTAGGATGAGGGTGGTGAAACAGTGGAAGAGGTTGTCCAGAGAGGCTGTGGATGCCCCCTCAATCCCTGGAGGTGTTTAAGGCCAGGCTGGACAAGGCACTGAGCAGCCTGATGTAGTGGGAGGTGTCCCTGCCTATGGCAGGGGGGTTGGAACTTGATGATCTTTAAGGTCCCTTCCAACCCAAACTATTCTATGATTCTATGAATTGGCATTGCCTAAACTTATTTATTGCCATATCATGTAAGAGTCACAGTCTGCACTATTATTAAAACACTGGACTATCATCCAGCTCTACATTTGCTTCTAAGAAGTGTCTCCTTTACCTGGTTGCCAGGATATCCAGGAATGACATGTAGGATTGTCTCTGAAAAGAAATTTTGCACTAAATCAAAAAACAAGTAAATTAAAAATTAGTATTATGGCTAAAAGTAGATTTCCACATAAAGTTATAATTAAGAACCAAGTTAACAGCAGGTAATCACTCATCTCTAAAAAGTCTAAGTTTTCTTCCATATTATTTTTGCAGATAGGGATTTTTACCAGGAATCAGTCACAATGTCGATTATTATTTTTAAAAAATTAGATTAATAATACACTGTATGGCTTTTTGCAAAGGAAATTCTAGTATGAACAGTTTGAACATTGTATAACATACTTTCTTCTACATTAGAATGCAATTTTAAAACAAATCTTTACATGTCTCTAGAAAATTCAACTCTGGTTTGAGAGTAGGCACAAAAAGTTATGCCTGCTGGGTAAAGGTAGTTTTCTCTAGTCCTAGAGGAAGACTAAACTCTGTCTTAAAATGAAAACAGCCTTTCATCCTTAAATAATTAAAGGGATCTGGTTGCAATTGAGTTTTCTGTTTTCCCAGAAAGTTACAATGTAGGCTGTCACAGCTTAGATTACTTGTCACTAAATTGCCAACATGCCTTAGACTGGATCTCCAGCACAGCTGTGTATTTTAATAGGTTTGTGACAAGTTAGATGGCTTTAAATTCAGCCAAGCTTTGTTTTCTTGGCTACAAGCAAAATTCTATCTGTATGAGCTAGAAACTCGATTTTTATTTGGTAGAAACATCTGGAAATTCCTTTTTTCTGAAGAAAATATTAATTTGCAATTTTTTCTAATTGTAACATTCATTGAAAAATAGACACTGACCTCAAAAGTAATGCTTGTTAGTTTCAAGCTGAAGATTTTCAGCAAAAGTAAGAAACTACTTGTTTTTAGCTAAAATTACCCTCTTTCCAATGGCCAATTAAGAATGATGGGTTGGATATTTTGATTTGTTATCATCTAAGAGAACAAAGGAAAGCAACATGTTTTTAATAGTGTTTTTTATTGATGTAATTTAACATTATTTTTTCCAGATCTGTTTTCATCCCTTTTGATAAGGATCTGTCTGATTTTATCCAAGAAAATAGGCTTGATTTTTTTAGTAGGTAGATGCAGAGGTGTTCATATTAATCTCTGCAGCAATCTTCTGGGAATAAAGAAATCTCTCTGTTATTTGCTTCTGAAGCAATTGAGAGAACTGATTTCAGTCCTGCTTAATAGAAGCTGTTTGGCTTGGTATCTGAAGTTGCCATGAAGCTCAGTGAAGTCTTCCCACTTCCCATCTTCAGTGCACTTGAAAGCTTGGCACCTTTCAGTGTGCCAGCATCCTGTTGCTTGGAAACATGAGTCAGCAGAAGAAATCATCTCTCTGCTCATGCAGGAGAAACCCCAGTGTCTTGAATCAGCCTGATACTCAAAATCAGGATAAAAATTAAAAGCAAATGCAAAAGGGAAGTGGCAGAGAGAATCTTTTCACTGTTAATGCAGGAGAAATCCCAGGTCTTGGGTTAGCCTGATACTCAAAATCAGAATAAAAATTAAAAGAAAATGCAAAAGGGAAGTGGCAGAGAGAATCTTCTCACTGATAATGTAGGAGAAATCGCAGGTCTTGGGTTAGCCTGAATGTCAAAATCAGAGTAAAAATTAAAAGCCAATGCAGAAGGGAAGTGGCAGAGAGAATCTTCTCCCTGTTAATGCAGGAGAAATCCGAGGTCTTGATCAGCCTGATACTCAAAATCAGAATAAAAATTAAAAGAAAATGCAAAAGGGAAGTGGCAGAGAGAATCTTCTCACTGTTAATGTAGGAGAAATCGCAGGTCTTGGGTTAGCCTGAATGTCAAAATCAGAGTAAAAATTAAAAGCCAATGCAGAAGGGAAGTGGCAGAGAGAATCTTCTCCCTGTTAATGCAGGAGAAATCCGAGGTCTTGATCAGCCTGATACTCAAAATCAGAATAAAAATTAAAAGAAAATGCAAAAGGGAAGTGGCAGAGAGAATCTTCTCACTGTTAATGTAGGAGAAATCGCAGGTCTTGGGTTAGCCTGAATGTCAAAATCAGAGTAAAAATTAAAAGCCAATGCAGAAGGGAAGTGGCAGAGAGAATCTTCTCCCTGTTAATGCAGGAGAAATCCGAGGTCTTGATCAGCCTGATACTCAAAATCAGAATAAAAATTAAAAGAAAATGCAAAAGGGAAGTGGCAGAGAGAATCTTCTCACTGTTAATGCAGGAGAAATCTCAGGTCTTGGGTTAGTCTGATACTCAGAATAAAAATTAAAAGCAAATGCAAAAGGGAAGTGGCAGAGAGAATCTTCTCCCTGATAATGCAGGAGAAACCCCGTGTCTTGAGTCAGCCTAATAATCAAAATCAGAAAAAGATTTAAAAGCAACTGAAAACGGGAAGGGGCAGAGAGAATCTTCTCACTTTTAATGCAGGAGAAATCTCAGGTCTTGGGTTAGTCTGATACTCAAAATCAGAATAAAAATTAAAAGAAAAGGCAAAAGGGAAGTGGCAGAGAGAATCTTCTCCCTGTTAATGCAGGAGAAATCCCAGGTCTTGAGTCAGCCTGATACTCAAAATGAGAAAAAGGTACAGAATAAAAATTAAAAGCCAATGCAAAAGGGAAATGGCAGAGAGAATCTTCTCCCTGATAATGCAGGAGAAACCCCGTGTCTTGAGTCAGCCTAATAATCAAAATCAGAAAAAGATTTAAAAGCAAATGAAAACGGGAAGTGGCAGAGAGAATCTTCTCACTTTTAATGCAGGAGAAATCTCAGGTCTTGGGTCAGCCTGATACTCAAAATCAGGATAAAAATTAAAAGGGAAGTGGCAGAGAGAATCTTCTCACTGTTAATGCAGGAGAAATCCCAGGTCTTGAGTCAGCCTAATAATCAAAATCAGAAAATATAGAATAAAAATTAAAATCAAGTGACAGAGAGATGTGAGCAGTCTCCTTGCAGTATATTTTCTTTATGGAAACAGTAGCAGAATTGTTCTTGGCTGTATAAAGATGGTAGGATTATGTTCTCTGTGACCTGTCATCAACCTTAATCACTCTTCATGTTTAATCATGAAATGCTTTCCAAAGTGCCATTATTAGGAAAGCATGAGGTTTAATCTGGTCTGTTCTGGAGATAATGTTTCTCTTCTAATTCCATGGGTGATAATGTGAGTTCTATGATCTTGTAATGGAAAAAAAAAAAAGCTGAAATGTCTGGCCAAGGTAATGGTGGTTTAAATTAAAGCTTAAATGTTGCTTTCAAAATGTGAGGGCCAAATGGGGTCTGCTGAACTGCTGTAACTTCATTCAGATATGAAACACAGAATGACTAGAAATTTTTAGAGGATCTGACAGCTTTATTGCTGTGGAATAAATTACTTCACTGAAAAAATGGATTTCAATCAGCAGATCTTAAGTGATGGCTGATATTATCTCTGCAGAGCTGGACTCAGCAGAGGATCATAATTTTATTTCTCAGCAACATTTGAAACTTGAGAATTTCTCTTTCTGGGTAAGCCTAACAGCAGAATATTGAAGTTTTTTTGAAGATTTTGATGAAAATCATAGGAATAGTAAAACACTGGCCTGTAAATTCTCTCAGATGAGAAAATGTATTTAAATATTTCCCATATCTGATATTATATCATAACCATCAATCTTTTGAGCCTTTTTTTTTCCTTTCTCTCATTGCCAAGTCATTCTGGCAGAATGTTATGAGTTGTCTTTCAGAAACAAATATATTTTGTGGAATTTGGCAGTAGTCCATCTACTTGCTATGCTAGTACCAACAAATAAAAACTTTTAAAATTAGTTCTAGAAAATTTTCTGATATTTTAAGTGTTATTTAAGTGTTCAGTACTACTCATTGCATCTTTGCTGATTGATTTTGATTGATTATACCCATGATTACTTTGCCAGCAGTGCCTGCATCTTCTCTATATCATATTCTTAAACACCACCTTCATTATTTTATGATTTTTACTGTGCTTCTGTTAATAATATGAATATAATATCAATAAGCTATAATATATTGACATGATGCAAACATATGACATACGATAGGTGTAAAATATACTTTCCAAGTCCATATAAAGACATCAAAATTGTCAAATTTGTGAAGCTCCTTTTCCCAGCAAGAGTGGGATGTGTTTGCAAAGTATTTTTTTCCTTTTGCTTGACTGATTCTTATAGCATTCTTCCCAACAGGCTCATTTCCCACATGCTGCAGAGGGGGCTGTTCAGTGGTTGGGAATTACTGCCACAAACAGGAAACATTTCATGCTTTCTATTCACAGTTACTTGAGGAGTGAAAGGACATTGGGGCCCAGGGCAAGAGCTACTTTGTAATAGGAAAAGAAAGCTGACATGGCTTTTTGGTTATACCACTTCATTGTGTTCCCTGCCAAAAGCAGGCAGCAGTTAAATTTGTGGGATATTTGGCTGGAACAGGCTGACTCCTCAGTGACAGAATGAGGAAATGATGCAGTTTTGAAGTCCTACTAATTACATTCTATATCATAGAGATAATTCATAATGTTTCATTCTGAAAATTTAAAAAAAAAGCACATTTTCAGGGAAAAATACTGCTGAAGGTGAAAAAAATAAAAAAGATGTTCTATTTGAAGATATCTGAGTTACAGCAAGGTTGCACTATTCATGAGATTGCTCCTCTAAAGACATGTTGGACTGCTTGAACAATGAATTCTCAGCCATCATGGGCCATGCAAACCCCAAACTCTGCTATTCTCCACATCTTTTAATATTTATTCTGTTCAAACTGTGAAACAAGAATGCTGTTTGTTGCATGAGTTTGCTGCAAATGCATCTCCTCAATTGCTGTATAAACCAAGGATTAACTCAAATCACATTTCTGGCCACTTCTTCAAGAAGGTGTCAAAGCTTGCTGCCTTTCTGCTGAATTACAGAAAGCTGTTACTTTTAGATAACTTCCTGTAATTTCCCAGCAGGATCTGTTCAGCAGCTTCTTTGCCTTTCTCCCTGGACAATGAAGCTTCTCTCTTTCATGAGAAATGTTGTAGCTTGACATCAGGGTGCAGTGATTGAGTTCTGAGTGCTAAAATTGAAATCTCTATTTTTATTTTCTTCTTTTTTATTATTATTTTTTTTATAAGATGGGAAATTCTTATGCTGGTCAGCTGAAGACAACACGATTTGAAGAAGTCTTGCATAACTCTATTGAGGCCTCTCTCCGATCCAACAACTTAGTTCCCAGACCAATATTTTCCCAGTTGTATTTGGAAGCTGAGCAGCAACTTTCATCATCACTGGAAGGTAGGAAATTGTGGGATTTTCTATTTCTGCTCAAAGACAGTTCTGCTGTTTGCTCTCAGCACACACATTTCAAATTGGGAGACAGAAAACCAACCAGTATTTGGATTTTTTATTTGGATTCTTTTTTATGGTCTATAAATATGTGTGTGCACTGGAATGGGATTTTTGTTTTCTTATAGTGACAAAATTAAACCAATTGCTTGCTTAGTTTATCAGTATTTCTAAATTAAAGTACTAGGAATCAGTCCAGTAAATACATGGTGGAATCTCTGGAGATTTTGAACTGTTATCCTATAATTTATCACACACTACTGAAAGTGAATTATGCTGCTGGATCAAGTTATGACAGCTGATTGCCTGGTTCTATAAGTTACAACAGAAGAAAAAAGGACTGTAAATCCCTTTTTGGCATCATCTTCTCTCTGGTTTTGATGATTTTCTGTTCTTTTGGGTTTAAGAAAAGAAGATTTGAAGCACGGAGTTCTTTGTGGAGTCTCTGCTTTAAAAGTAAAATGGGAGCAGAATCTGTAGATCTTTTTCATAACAGGCAGCAGCAGCCCTAATAATGCCTTTCATAGGTGAAACCAGCTAATTTTTTAAGTTTTAGGTACATATTTTTATATTCCCTTAATTTTTAACCTGAACCCACCTGTAACTCTTCTATTTCTTACTGCCCACTTCCATCTCTTGACCATTTTTGATGTGAAATCACCTGTTAACAACTGAAAAACCCAGCAGTTTACCACTGCTCAAAGGTGAAAATCCTACATCCTGCTCCCCCCCCATCTCCTTCTAGGAATTTTTCTCCCTTTTCATTAATTTTGGCATTTTTTGTGTCTTCCACTGTTTCCAACGTTTATTTGTTGTTGGATTAGCAAGATGAGATGTGTCAGCACAGGCTCCAGAAGGAGGAAGGAGAAACTTCATGGCTGAGGGTGTGGGAAAAGAGAGGAGACTCACCACTTTTTCACTGTGTTTAGATGTTAGTCAAGGTTAGGTCATAACACATAACTTACCCCAGACTTAAGAAGCAAAGATTGAGAGCTTTACTTTTCCCTTTGTTCACTCACAGCATTTTCTCTTTAAAGTACTTTAAAACTACCAACTTTGGATGTTAGTCAAGGTTAGGTGATAAGACATAACTTCCCCTGGACTTTATAGCAAAGATTGAGAGCTTTGCTTATCCCTTTGTTCGCTCTCAGTATTTTCTCTTTAAACTACCACCTTAAAACACTTGTGTTTACTGTTCTGTCCTTATCTGTGTGCACCAGGGTTTTAGCTTGATGTTCAGATACTTCAAAGTAAACATCCCCTTCAAATCCTCTTCCAGCTTGGGGTTTGTATCTCAATTCCATTTTAAGACAGGTCTTCAAATTCCAGATTTCCTTTCTTCATCTTCTTTCCTAATTATCATTTATCCTGTGATTTTTTGTTCAGCTGATTCTACAATCATTTGATAATCATAAAAACTATTCTGCGGAGAATCATAGAAGGAAAAAAATCCTTGCTGAATGCTCTGTGGAATTCTGAGTGCCTTATCCAAAGTCAGTGGAAACCAAGGATAGGATAACACTAAACTTTGGAGGAAAACTGCAATTTACTTCATTGTTTTTCTGTTTTATCAGCAGAATATTTTACTTTCACAGGTAAAGAAGCAAATTTGAATGGAAAAACCGAGATATACACCAATAATATACATGTGAATTCACTCAAGAAGCAAGCTATCAGATACAAATACTCATGTAGGTAGCCAGAATGCCAGAAAAGTGATTGACAGCAGAGAATGTGGAGAAGAAACACCTAAAGTCCTCTAAAAATTGTTTCTTCAGTACTTTTTCTTCAGTTTCCTGTACACCAAGGACATGGTCAATAACTGATTGATAAAATCTGCACTTGGACTGTGGTCAGGACATTTAAAAATGCTAAGAAGGAATGATTTTGGATTTATGATGGCTGTTAACATTACAAAAAAAAGGATACAGTTGTACTGCTGTAATCAGCAAGAGTTGTTAGGCTCCTCCAAATCATAAGGTTAGCTTAAAAATAATGAGATTTAAAAGATAATAAATTGAGATGGGTTTTTATTTGTCCTTTAGGATTTTCTTTCTCAGGTTGTTTCATGTTTTTGAACTTTTTAGTTTGCCCAGGAGGTAAAAGCTTTATTTTTTTTTGATAGAAGAAATTCTACTGTAAGCATGGTTAGAAATTGGAACTTTAAAGAGATAAGGAATAGCTTAAGAGAATGTCAAAAGGAGAGAATCTAGTTTGCTGTACTGCTTTCTATAACAGGGTCACCCTGTTCATTCATGGGTTTGTTGACAGCATTTTGTATTGTATAAGTCATCTATGCTGTGATAATTTCTAGCAGGCAGCAGAGCAGACAATGAGGAAGAAGAAGAAGAAGAGGAAGAAGAAGGCTCAGAATCAAGTAGTCCTGTTTCTTACCAGATGAAGCCTCCTCCAGAAGGATGTTGCACCACTGATGGTAAGAAATCTACTGAACAAGCTGTCAGCTGCCCTACTGAGAAGGGAAGGAATGGAAAAATTCCTCTGTAATTCATCAGGACAAAATAATCAATGTAGAAATCCTAAAAATGTCATTATTCATCTCCTGCCAGATAAAGCTGGATTGCTCTTTGTTTGACAGATCCTTTGCCCAGTGTGTCCAGTAAGCATTTATGTTGGAACACCTGACATGAAAACTGTTCTTTTAGGCTTTAAATGGTTGAGCTTTCAAGCATGGTGTTTGCTGTAATAAAAAGTGGTAATTCTTAACAGCTTTATCATCACTCTGGGGTTGGAACTCGATGATCTTTAAGGTCCCTTCCAACCCAAACTATTCTATGTTTCTATGATTCTA
The DNA here is from genome assembly GCA_013400935.1 of Turnix velox. NCBI lineage: Eukaryota > Metazoa > Chordata > Aves > Charadriiformes > Turnicidae > Turnix > Turnix velox. Next base: position 56,150 of record VZTY01013350.1, read on the forward strand.
ATGTGTACCATTTAAGAGTTGCTGTTTGAAAACTCAGTGAAATTCACCAGATACTGAGAACTATTATCTCCAGTTTTGGACATCTGACCTAAGCTATGATGCTGTTTGTAAACTGTCACTTAAATATGTGATGGAAGGACTAGAAATAATGGATGTAAATTGGAAGAGGGGAGATTCAGGCTGGATATAAGAAGGAAATTCTTTACAGTGAGGGTAGAGGAACAGTGGAAGAGGTTGCCCAGAGAGGCTGTGGATGCCCCCTCAATCCCTGGAGGTGTTTAAGGCCAGGCTGGACAAGGTACTGAGCAGCCTGATGTAGTGGGAGGTGTCCCTGCCTATGGCAGGGGAGTTGGAACTCAATAATCTTTAAGGTCCCTTCCAACCCAAACTATTCTATGATTCTATGTAGGTTGCAAAACATTATCATGAGAAACTTCAGTACATGTTTTTAGATTTTAGTTTGCTTATGGTACTAGTAGCATCTGTTTATGGCTGATGGAAAGACCCTTGATCTCAGAGAACACTTAAATAAAGACAATTAAATAAAAAAATTATCGTCAACTTAAAAATATTTTGATTTTTTTTTTTTCTCCTAGGTTTCTGCCAGGCTGGTAAAGATTTGAGGCTTGTTTCAATTTCCAACGAACACCTTGAGGTACCATCAGGGTTTTTACTGGTTGGTGCAAAGTCACCCAATTTACCTGATCACCTTTTAGTGTGTGCTGTGGATAAAAGATTCCTGCCAGATGACAATGGGCGCAATGCCCTGTTGGGTAAGTGTGGTTGCAATAAACAGATACTTCTGTGGGCTAAAATTAATAGCTGATCTTTTTATCAGTAGCTTCTCAATACCTGAAGGGGGCGACAGAAAGGCAGGGGTAGGACTTTTTAATAAGATATGTGATGGGAGGACTAGAAATAATGGATGGAAATTGGAAGGGGGAGGATTCAGGTTGGATATAAGAAAGAAATTCTTTGCAGTGAGGGTGGTGAAGCTCTGGAACAGCTTGCCCAGAGAGGCTGTGGATGCCCCCTCCAGCCCTGGGGGTGTTTAAGGCCAGGCTGGACAAGGCACGGAGCAGCTTGATCTAGTGGGAGGGGTCCCTGCCTATGGCAGGGGGGGTTGGAACTCGATGATCTTTAATGTCTCTTCCAACTCAAACTATTCTATGATTCTATGATTCTTATTTCCATTCCACATCTGCAGTAATGCTTGTTGGTGATGCACAAGATAACAGCTCAGAGCTGTTGTGGCTCTGTTTGCTTTGGAAAGTTGCAGAGTTCATTTGAAATGCTTCTATCTGTTAGTCCAAAGCTAAACTCATTGTCTGATCAGTTTATATCCTAGTTACCTCTCTATTTTAGCTCTCTAAATACTAACATTGGTCTGTCAAGTGGAACTTTCAGGCTGCTATATACATGTAAACAATTTAGTGACAATGTTGGCTGCAAAAATTTAGTATGTTTTTGATTTATCTCTTTGATATGGGTAATGTTTTCCACTGTGTTGGAACAATAGCATGTTCTGGATCCTAACCTAGCACTTTATTTATTTTCATACAATATAAATAAATGGGAATAATCTCTATTTGAAAATTTCCTGTAAGTGTAATCACATAATACTGTGTGTTTGAATACTACTCTATCTAGGGTACTCTAATTTCTTGCATTTTATCCACTTGTAAATTTGACTTTTAACATAAAACCTCCTTATTAGAGCCATTAGCTTCAACTCAAATAGGGATAATCTGCATTCATGTGAATAAATGAATTGACTATTAATGTTATTAAAATGGAATTTGTTTTTTATTGGGACAAAATGGTATATAATGAGATCAAGAACTCTTTTTATTTTCAGACACTCTCAGGATCTTAGGTGTTATTTTTCTAGTTATTTAGCCAAAAATTCTGCCTCATAATTTTGTTCTTGAGCCAGTCTGGGCTTTCTAGAATGACAAGGAAATATTTTTGTCCTGGTTTTAACTGTTTTCTTTCAGAAATACTGAGGGATATGACATGTACTCAGTTGTCATGTCAGTTTGAGCAACTCTTCAAGGCATTTGGGTTGACAGTGTAGTGTGAAGGGGTGCAGAATGTAATTCTATGTACAGTAATTTCTTTCCTCATGTGGTCTTGCTGAGCTGGATTGGTCGCAGTACGTTTGAGCAGGGATTGTAAAAGAATTAAGAGGGCTGTAAATCACCCACGTGTTGTCATTTTAAAAGATAAAGACAGGAATGTTGTACCACTCAAGTCATTCACTGCTAGCACTAATAACAGCTTAAGCTCCTTGGGCTGTTAGCAGAGAGGAAGTCGTGTGTTTGGTAATTGCATGCTAAACAAGAGCAGAAAAAGGCACAGGAACATAACTGGGAGCTTTTTATGCTGCTTACATCCTCAGCTTGCTTATTTTTAGCTTCCTGTAACCATTTAAATGCTTATTTTTTTGCTGTTGGATGCACTTAAACACTGGTGATATGCATTCTTTTGCAAATAATTTTAGCAATAATATTTTCTTGTATTCTATAACAAGCTTAAATATGAAATAACTTGAATATTTAGGATCCAAAGGCTTCATCTGGAAATAAAATAACATGCCTGGTCCCTGATGTAACCTATGATATATCTTATTGACAAGAATGAAACTAATTTATACAATAGATCTAATGAAATCTAATTTATACAATAGATCATGATGTCTATAGAAATGATCATTGATTCTAGTTTTCATGCCCTTATTCAGGGTAAGTAAAATCAGAAGCAGACATGAACAGTCTCATGGTTTCATAAAATATCAGTATAACCCAGTGATCTCTGTCTTGTGACAAATTTAAGTTGAAAAAATATGAAAAAAATAATGAAGAAAGCAAGCTCTTCTTATTGCCTTGCTTTTTTAAAGACAGCATAGAGTGCCTATTTTAATATTTAGTATTTAATGTTTAATATTTAGGCTGCTCTCTTTCAAGCATGTCCCTGCCCATGGTAGGAAGGTTGGAACTAGATGATCTTGAAGGTCCCTTCCAACCCAAACCATTCTATGATTCTATAATTCTATGTTGGCCTTTTGAAACAGTGTGGGAAGTGGTCCCTTCAAGCCTCTCTAAGGTCAGGGGAAAATTGAATTGGGTTAATTTTAAACATAAATGAGTTGTCATCGTGAGCCAGAGTATATCCCTCACTTTTGGTAAGAATTATTGGTGATATGGGCACATAACTTGTAACCCCTCAACCTCATTGTTTTAATTTCCCATTTGCTCTCTAAATACACTGGTTTTTAAGGCAGCTGTTACTCAGGACTGCATTTCCCCCCAACTAATTTATTTTTAGGGAAAAGGCACAAATGAATTACTCAATAATTTCCTGATTTCTTATGGTCCACCTGATTATAATTGTGGAGATGACTCTGGAGCATATGAAATATTCTAGAAATAAACAAGAAATATCTTAGTATTTTCCAAGCCAGCTTTTGACTTATGGTCTTTCTGCCACTTGGGGCTGTTGATATGCTTCTAGGGCTTGTGCTCATTTATTGATTATGCTAATAAGGTGTCCCATCATCCAGGCATACGTGCTTGTGCTTTAAAAGTCCTTTCTGATGGAGATTTTGTTTCTTTGTTTTTACAATTTACATGTTATGCCACAGAAGAATTCCCATTTTCTGGAAAACACTATTTTTGGCCAGCAAAAAGTTCTCTGAGCCTGAGCATGTATCTCATAAGCTTCTGTTATTCAAGTTGGATCACAGGTTTAAATAGTCTGTGAGAGAAATTAATATATTTGCCCTTAGGAAACTGTTTCTTGTGGGCTTTGTGACACAAAGGAATGCTTAGATTGAGGAAGCACTTCTGTGATAGTATGATATTTATTGTTTCCTAAGAAAAGCATCCAACATGTACCACTCCTGAAGGTTTTCTGACTTTTTCCCCATTTTTAAGGAGAATCTGTCATGATAAACAAAGCAGCTTTTCACCCATCATTTTCTTTTCCAAAAAACCAAGCAGTTTCCCACTTTTCTAGCAGGGAATAAAAAATCTTTTTCACCAGGTCCTTGAGGTCATAATCATGGAGAAATAGATTAGTTTCCTCACATCATAAGCTGTGTGTAAAATGAAAGCGTTTTTGTATAAAATACTGTCACTACTTCTGATAAAATGTACAGTTTTTTTAATGCTTTTGTTATAGGAATTTCTGTCCCATATCAATATAATTAAATGTTTTAATTTAGAACTTCAGTCTTCAAAGTGTTATTAAATGGGAGGCGAAGAGCATTGCCCATGCCTCAGTGCTTTTTCCTGTGAGTAGGAATTAAATAAGAAATATTTTTGAGAGCTTAAAATAGAATTATTCTTTCTCTTGAGTAAGCAGCCAACTTTCCACAAAAATATTAACATTAACTAAAAGCCTTATTATTTCAAAGGGAATTCATTCAAAGGGTTATTCATTTGAGAGGGAAAAAACACAATTTTTTCTGCTCATTTATGAAAAATTAGGTTATAAAATATTATTTTTTCCATTCTGAACTCCTCTTTTTACCCCTGGCACTGTTGATCTAAAGAAATAATTTCCCTGTTGAGCAGGCAGGTTGAGTTTCTTAACCTTTTAGTCCAAGGTCCTTCTCCCAACCATGATGTCCCTACTGTGGAAGAGCTTTTTTAAAATTACGATCCATTGATCACATTGCAGTGTGAGCAAATTTAAGCAAATGCACATGATAAAATTCCAGATTCAATCAAATACTTTCTGATTAAACAGTCTTCAGAAGGTAACAGCTAGAAGTCACTGCTGAACTGTGTTGGATGTGAACTGGTGACCTGAAGGTGAAAGGCTTTTAGCCCCTAAACTCATGGCATTGATTTCTAATTCTCTTGTGAGATGAATCCTGTGACATAGATATATTGAGTCACCTTTTGGCTGACCCAACTCCCCTGACCTTTGTCCTCTCCATAATGTAGAGAAGAATATTTAATGCAGCTTTTTTATGAAATGAGTTATCCCCCTCACTCAGCTGCTGCCTTGGGCTGTGCCACTTGAAGGGGGAATGCAGGGAAAAAAAGAGGATGAGATGTTGGGGTTCTCTCTGTTCCTTAGTCTGCTCCATAAAGTGCTATCAGCGAGTCTGTCAGAGCCCTACAATGAGTAAAGATTGAAATGCATTTTATTGCATTGGAATCATAAGATCTTTAAATGTTCTACCTATAATGTCAGTGCTGAGCTGTCCTAACAAAGTCAAGGCAGTCAGCAATGAGTGTCAGAACCAATGGGATGAAAAATGCTGTTGGTGGGAGCTTTGAAGGAAGGACTTGGTCTGACCTGGAGGATCTGGGGAACCTTGAGGAGAAAGGTGATAATTGGACTTAAAAGGAAAATTAATAAGCTTCTAAAATATTCTCCAAGGACTTTTCGGAACAAATGAACAATTCAGATCCATTCCATCCTATGTGCAATAATTGTATAAAGTATTTTCCCAGTAGAACTCATAGAATTAGAAAAAGGTGATTAGGGCAAAAGGATTTTTGAAGAAGAATCATAGAATAGTTTGGGTTGGAAGGGAATTTGAAGATCATCAAGTTCCAAACCCCTCTGCCATAGGCAGGGACACCTCCTACTAGATCAGGCTGCTCATTGCCTTGTCCAGCCTGTCCTTAAACACTTCCAGAGAGGGGCCATCCACAAATCTTGTTTAAGCAGATGATTATTTAGAAATCATCAAAGTCCCCATGAAAAAATTTTATTCCCACTGTCCATATTCTGTCCCACAAATATTTCTCCCAGCTTTGGCGAGTCGCTGGTCTCTCTCTCAGTAAAAAAGATAAAACCTAAAAATTGCCCAAATATTTCTGTTTTACTTTTGAAAACACATAAGGGCTTCTAAGTGAAAGCCAGGCAAAGCTTTTCTCTGCTGCCAAACCTACAGGAAGTTTTACTTTACTCACAGGAGCATCTTTTAAGGATGCATGCAAACCCTACAGCTTTTGCCACTTCCGTTCTAATTTTGTTCCCTTTTGTTGTTGCTTTTATGGCAGCCACTGAGGGCTCTGTGATGTTAGACAGATGCTTTTGTGCTGACTGATCCTACACAGAGGATTCTGCAGAGTCATGACTTGTCCTGATTTTATGAGTCATAATGACCTTTATCAACCTAGCGCCTGGGATCAGAGAGATAATAGGCAGCTTTCAATAGCTCTTAGCCACTTGTTCCCATGGATACCTGACCCTTTTCCTCCCAAACTTAGGGTTTTAATAAATTCTTCTGAGCCATTTGGAAACTAATGAAAGTGCTCAGGTTGCAAACCAAACCACAGGTGTTTACAAAGCATTGGATTTCAGTGCTCATGTTTTGTGTAAGGAAAAAAGTCTTGCCCATGAATTTTAAAACTTAATTTGTTTGAAATACATGATTTTCATAAATACATCTTAATTTTATCTCCTATATTATTTATCATAGAATAGTTTGGGTTGGAAGGGACCTTAAAGGTCATCAAGTTATTTCAGTGCTTGTGTTTTATATAAGAAGAAAAAGTATTCCCCATTAATTTTAAAACTTAATTTGTTTGAAATACATAATTCTCATAAATATCTCTTAATTTTATCTCCTATATTATTTATCATAGAATAGTTTGGGTTGGAAGGGACCTTAAAGGTCATTGAGTTCCAACTCCCCTGCATTTGCAATGTGTTTGTCTGTATGTTATGTAAAATATGTGCCTTTATTTTTACCATCTTCCCATTCACTGAACACACCCTTTCCATTTCACTTCCCATATCAAATAAACTATTTTATGTGTTAATGATTAAATAAAAGAAAACTTCATGCTTCAGGTCAAGTATAGGGAAAAGAAAGAGAAAATTCCTGTACAACAGATTATTTTCTAAATGCACTCTACAGAATTTCTTCAGAGATAATAAGTTTTATCAGACAGTTGCATTTCAATTTCATTTCAATTCCATGATATCAAATAAACTATTTTATGTGTTCTAATTAAGATAAAACTTCATGCTTCAGGTCATGTTTAGGGAAGAGAGAGAAAATTCATATATGATGGTTTATTTTCTTATTGTACACTACAGAATTTCTTCACAGATAATAAGTTTTATCAGACAGTTGCATTTCAATTTCATTTCAATTCCCATGATATCAAATAAACTATTTTATGTGTTAATGATTAAATAAAAGAAAACTTCATGCTTCAGGTCAAGTATAGGGAAAAGAAAGAGAAAATTCCTGTACAACAGATTATTTTCTAATTGTACACTACAGAATTTCTTCACAGATAATGTTTTATCAGACAGTTGCATTTTAATTTCATTTCAATTCCATGATATCAAATAAACTATTTTATGTGTTCTAATTAAAATAAAACTTCATGCTTCAGGTCATGTTTAGGGAAGAGAGAGAAAATTCATATATGATGGTTCATTTTCTTATTGTACACTACAGAATTTCTTCACTGATAATAAGTTTTATCAGACAGTTGCATTTCAATTTCATTTCAATTCCATGATATCAAATAAACTATTTTATGTGTTCTAATTAAGATAAAACTTCATGCTTCAGGTCATGTATAGGGAAAAGAAAGTCAAAATTCCCATACAACAGATTATTTTCTAAATGCACTCTACAGAATTTCTTCAGAGATAATAAGTTTTATCAGACAGTTGCATTAGTCTTGGAAAATGTGAAAGTTTCTTGAGAAATATTTTGGAAAATGGACCAAACAAGGTTTTTGAAGGAATAGTTTTTCCTGCTTTGCAAGGAATGGCCCTTATTTATGGTGACATCACCCTCACAAGCCCCAATTTGGGTCTCAAACTGTGTATCTGAGAATGAGAGGAAATGGCAGTGTCCCTGGAAACGCCCCATCAAGCCTGAGCACAATGAGCTTCTCATCTTGCAAGGGCTTGTGCCTCCATCCTGTCTATAAAGTTGCAGACACTTTGTTTCCCTAATCATAAATAGTTTAAACTGCTGTGAAGTCTTAACACAGTCCAGTCAGAATTTGTTAAAGCTCCTTTAAATTAATAGCCAGCCTCGGGAAGGCTTTAGTATTTTTTTTTCCTCTCTAAAAAAGCAGGAACTGGGGAGTTAAATAGATCTACTTAAATATCATAGATTAAATAGAATTAATTTCTTGAAATGTAATTGCATGTTTAATTTTGATGATGTCTAAAACAGAAGCAAAGTTCATCCTTTCTGTGGTGTTAAGCATGTGATTCAGTACCTTTTAGTTAGAAACTTCTTTGACAGGGAGATAATAGGAAATTTTACCATTTTCTGGTCAGGAAAAAAAGAAAAATAGAACCTAATTTAATTCTGCTAATGTGGGGGCACTCTGGCAGCCAAAGTTCAATATGTTGGACTTGATTTAATAATTTTTGGAGAGGACTCATAATGAAATGTTCAGTCTGTGGAAAACAAAGCAAAACAAAACAGCTTTTCTCCAGGAAAGAGTTCTGTTTGGATGATATTAATAGTGAGGCACCAATCTCACTGGAACATTGTTTGTTTTATCAGGCTTCTCTGGCAATTGTGTTGGCTGTGGCAAGAAGGGTTTCTGCTACTTTACAGAATTCTCCAATCACATCAATCTCAAACTGACCACCCAGCCCAAGAAACAGAAACACTTAAAGTATTATCTGGTGAGGAATGCCCAGGGAGCTCTGACCAAAGGATCTGTGATCTGCTGGAAAGGGGCAGGTAAGATAATGAAGCTGTCTTCCTCTTAGCTCTGGTTTTCATCATCAAAGCTTTGCTATCTGCCTAAAACCTAAGTCAGACCAGTTGAAAGAAAGACTCTTGAAAGCAAGGTGATTGCTTGAGCAGCTGTAAAAAGGAATGGACTGATTTAATATGAGGATGGCATGTCTGAAGACACCAGCTCCTCCCTTCCAAGTGCTGCAGCCTCTTAAGTAAATCATGTGTGAAATTAGCAAATTCAATACCTAGAGAGAAAGCAAATGCTGGTGTTGTCAGAGGATGAGAAGTTTCTTTTTCTAATTTAGAGTTCAGAGGCCGTCAGTCTTCATCCAGCACCTGCTCAAGCACGTTGTTCCAGCTGCCAGAAAGTTCAGGACTCTTGGGAAACACCTCAAGTGAGCCAATCCCAGCAGCAAACCCAAGTGCTCCAACAGGGACACAGCAAACAGGTACCACACTTTGCACCTCCTCTTACACTTCTGTGCACTTCTGGGCTTGTGTGGATGGAAAGACAGACAACTATGTGCACTGTAAATCCAAATAAAACCAAAAAATTGGATAAATTTAGGGATATATCCCAAATAAAGAAAGCAGCCATATTTTGAAGGTTTCTCACTGTCCACTCCCTTCTCCCCTTAGGTTTATGTGTAAAGGATTAGCAGATAAAATAAGGATTAGCAAACAAAATAGGTGTTCTCCAGCTTGCTCCCAAAATTTTTTAAAAACCACTATTTATAGTGCTCAGAAGAGGTATTACATTCCTCCAGCTCTTGCTTGGCTTCTCACAGATGACAAATGTTACAGAAACCAGTGTAATTTCAGCTTTTCCTTCTAAACCAATCTATTTTATGTTACGAACTGAATCTTCTTTACTGCAGGCATTCTCTTGACATCATGCTAAAAACATCTGAAATTTTTCTTCTGCTAAAAAAAGCAGGTTTTTTAAAGAAACTTTTAAGAAAAGCAGGTTTAATATTAAAAACCAAACTGATTATCATTATCTGTAAAAAGCAAACTAAGTATCTGTACTCAGAATTCTTTCTCAAGCATTTACTCTTCCATTAGCTTGATATGAATTAAAGGTGATGGATGGTAGAGTGATCTCTCTGAGCTTCTTCATAATGAAAATAGCTCCAAAGTGTCTTGTGGCTTACAGAGATTCAGAGCTCAGGCTGCAGATGTGCTCATCTGTTAGTGCTTATATTCTCTGTGAAATATGCATCTGTTTATAGGGTTGTGATCTTGAATACTGGAACCCACCTAGAAAAATTCATTGGTCTTTTTAGAACAGAAGATTGGCAAATATTTTGGTCAAATGTTATATATAAGAAAAAGTTACATTTATAGTAAGTGTATTACACTTGTGAGTGTATTTTCATTCAGCACAGGTGAGAAGAACCTTGGAAAGCAAATGTAAAACAGAAATGGAGCTTAGGAGATTTTTAGTAGATTTTAAACAACCTTTTAGCTGGCTCTTTTAGCTAGTTCTTGAGTAAACTACATGCATAAACTAGGGTGCATTTGCAAAACAGCTAGGGAACAGAAATACATATTCAATTGCCAAACTGGACATTGTCTAGACATTTAAGTGGGTGTCAGACAACAATAATCTGGTAGAAGATGAGAACTGGGTTTGTTTTATTCATCCTGAGCAGATCCCAATGGCTCTATTAAAGCAAATCATCAAGTGATCAGATTATTTTATCAACTATCTTGCCCAAGAAATGTTTAATGTAAGTGCTTTATTTTTTTTTTTCTTGCCAACTGAAGCCATGGATCACATCCCTTCCACAGCAACATTCAGCTCAGCAGCCTATAATGGCAAGGAATCACCTAAACAACAGTCAGTGAAAAATAATCTGTCTGCTCTGACGAGACCTTCTGTGCTAGGTACGTGATGGATTTGTTGTTTTAATAACCCAAAACTCCATGAGAATGATAGAAACATTGAACAAATGGCATCATGATTTCCTGTATGAACAGGAATTAATTTCCTTCCAAGTAATTTCTGACCATAATACTTTTTAAGGGAGATCTAAATTATATATTTTCAGCCTTGTTATGAAATGGAAGTTTTAAAATTATAATTCATTTGTTTCTAGAAGTACAGGCTGGATTCTGAATCCAGGTTCTGAAAGAATACACCAGCCTGGATTGATTTCAACAAAAGGTTTTGTAAGGGGAATTAAGAATGATTTATTTCATTTTATTTTATTGTGCTGCCTCCTTTCCAGGTTCAGGGTGAGATCTTTTTGGTATTTTACATGGTCTAGTGGGAGGTGTCCCTGCCCGTGGCAGGGGGGGTTGGAACTAGATGATCTTGAAGGTCCCTTCCAACCCAAACCATTCTATGATTCTATGAGTAATCACTTCTACCATGATTCCTGTGTTGCAGTTCACCTTGATATGGAGCACTAGACCTTGATGACTGTCTCCAGTCTTGCTTTCTTGCTTGTTTGAGCAAGAAGGTCAGTCTTCACTATGTCTAGGCTTCTAGTATAAGTCTTCCCAAGTTTACCTGCTGGCATCACAGCCAAATTCCTTTTTTCTGATCATTCAGGTTCTCCATCACTTTCTTCCATGCAGTAATATCTTCTTGCCAAATAATTTCTGATGGATTAGTTTCACTAATAGTTTCAATTTAGATTCAATAAATATATTGCAGGAAAGAGCACAGCATTTTCATATAAAAATTTTTAGTGGTATTTCACTAACTATCTTGTGACTTAGTCACAATGTTGTGCCAGGAAACTTGAGTGAAGGAATGAGCAGAACAAGTGGCTGAACACTACCCTCACGTGGTAAAAGCTTAAAGGACAAAATAATCCTTGAAAGCCTGAATGTAGGGTTCTGCAAGTGAGCAGTCTTATTCTAGATCTGAAGAGTATGGTTTTATTTGTTGCAAAATTTAAAACACTATTTTTAATGTAAGATTCTTTCTCTGTCTAGTATCTTATGTGGGACTAACCATTCTGGCAGGATGAAGTTGTGTTATAGAATCATAGAATAGAATCATAGAATAGTTTGGGTTGGAAGGGACCTTAAAGATCATCGAGTTCCAAACCCCCTGCCATAGGCAGGGACACCTCCCACTGCATCAGGCTGCTCAGTGCCTTGTCCAGCCTGGCCTTAAACACCTCCAGGGATTGAGGGGGCATCCACAACCTCTCTGGGCAACCTCTTCCACTGTTTCACTACCCTCAACCTAAAGAATTTCTTTCTTATATCTAGCCTGAATCTACCCCCTTCCAATTTACATCCATTATTTCTAGTCCTCCCATCACATATTTTATTAAAAAATCCTTCTGTAGCCCCCTTCAGGCATTGAGAAGCTACTCTGAGGTCCCCCCTGAGACTTCTCTTCCCAAGCTGAACAATCCCAACTCCTTCAGCCTGTCTTCATAAGGCAGTTGTGACCTCTGCATAGAAAATAGAAATAGAAATAGCTCAGTCCTACAAGATGCTTAGCAATTTGTGGAGGCCTGTTTGTTCTTAGTAATTATAAATACTTGATGTTAGTAGAAGCTTGTCATTCTTGACATTTGCAGGAGTGCATAAGAAGACTAAGGAAATTAACAAAAGAAAATTGAAGAGTTCATCAAGAGCTAGAAAATCTGGGAGAAAGTTCCTTTTTTACAGAAAAAGGTGTTGAGCTGTGTATGAATATGAGGAAAATGCAGACGCCATTTGCTAGAATTTAAGGTGGATTAATATAAAAACAAAGGTGGTGACCAGCAAGAAGTTGCAAAAATACTTGTAAATGGGAAAACTGTTGAAAAAAGTTCACATCTTTATTAATATTATGCTGAAATATATGAGAATGTTATCTTGTAATAACACTGTTCAGAAGTAAAAGCAGCAAAATTTCTACTTAACATCAAAATATAAATACTTACAAGAATTCTTAGTATGTCTCATTCTAACTACTTTATTCTCACTACAGAATAAACATTGATGTAAAATAAGTGATGCCCACCTAGATAATTAATTCTCTGCACAACAAGGTTCCCAAAAATTTACACAGGACATGACAAAGTAAAATAAAAACCATAAAAAATCTGCTGCATTCATAGAGTTGAACCTATCAAGCACAGAACTTCATGCACATGCTGGGTTGTTCTAATTTTACTCTAATATTTTTCTGTTATTCAGGCACTTTAACAAATTCAGGACCTCCAAAAAAGCGCCATAAAGGTTGGTCACCAGAATCTCCATCATCTACTGAAACTTGGAACTTACAGCTCAACACACAGCCTCCAAACAGAATTAAAAATGGTAAGTTGTGCCCAAAGTAATGATAATGATTTTTTTCATGATAGAGAAAATAATGAGGGAAGAGATTTGCAACAGAGTTTTGAAAGGTGCCCAATAAATACTCACTTTTAGGTGCTTCATTTCCACTAATTTCTTCTGGGGTTCCCAGCTTAATTGTCATTAAGTCATCAAGTCATTATTAGTAAATCCCATTTACTTTGCCCATCTTTAGTCTTTGTCCATCTTTAGACACCAGCACACCTTTGGGATAGTAAAATCAATGTCATAACTCAGGTCAAGGTGTCAGTTTATGTCACAGGGTTCTTTACACTTGGATTTTACAGTCTAGATACAGATTAGAGTCTTATGTGGTGAAAGAAACCCACTTTCACCAAAATGTTTTTTTTTTAGAATCATAGAATGGTTTGGGTTGGAAGGGACCTTCAAGATCATCAAGTTCCAACCCCCCCGGTTTTTTTTTTTTTTTNGGTTGGAAGGGACCTTCAAGATCATCAAGTTCCAACCCCCCCGTTTTTTTTCTTTCTTGATGGAGCAAGAAAACCTGGTTAGAAACAGTAAAACTAAAAATATATATACCAAACACACAAATTATAACTACTTGTGCATTGAAATAACATAAATCTCTGTATTTTTGCATCAATACCTGAGAGTTTTACAAACATTCACAACCTGGGAGTTGCAAACATTTAAAAATCTCTAGATGCAGGTGTGATGTTGAAGTTTCCAACTTGAAGTCCTCCTTCCATAAAATTATAATAATTATTAGAATAATTAATAGAATAATTAATAGAATAATTAATAGAATAATTAAGCATGATAATATCCCTTACAAGAGTTCATGAAATGTCTGATGGTATCTTTAAATGCATTTAATAGTGATAACAGATGTGATTATGAGATGATATGGAATAAATTTTTTTGAGAATTCATTACAAGACCCAATAAATATGTCTAAAATCTTAGATGGAGGAAGCCTGTCATCGTTGCCACATTCTGCTGTGGTGGGGCCAGCCTCTTCTCCAATGATGGGCTCAGGAGAACCAGTAGCAGTTCCTGACAACTTGCTGAAAATTTGTAAAGCAAAGCCAGTTATCTTTAAAGGTAAAATCCCCACCCCTCCAACAAGACCTGTAATCTTTTTGTGTAAGACACATGACGATCTCTCTCTCAGTGCTTCTAAAAATGTCAATTTTGAATGGTTCAATGTTTAAACTGTTTAAGGCATGCGTGGGAAACTGTGAAAATAATGTGATGTGTACAAACATTGTTTATTTTGTAGGTCATGGAAACTTCCCATATCTTTGTGGGAACATTAATGATGTGATAGTGAGTCCTTTGTTGTACACCTGTTACAGAAATTCACAGTCTATGTCTAGAGCATATGAACAGTACGGTGCCTCCACAATACAGCCTATTTCAGAGGAAATGCAGCTCTTACTCACTGTCTACTACCTTGTTCAATTAGGTAAGATGATTTTTCACATCCAGATAGACTGCAATGAATGTATTTCCTCCCATAAAGAGAGAAAAGGAATATTAGAACAAAATAAAATATTTATTTCATGGAATCATAGAATAGTTTGGGTTGGAGGGGACTTCAAAAACATCCAGTTCCAACCCCCCTGCCTATCAGAGACACCTCCCACTACATCAGGCTGCTCAGTGCCTTGACCAGCATGGCCTTAAACCCGTCAAGAGATTGATGAGGCATCCACAACCTCTCTGGGCAACCTCTTCCACTGCTTCACTACCCTCACCCTATAGAATTACTTTTTTATGCCTAGCTTGAATTTACCCCCTTCTAATTTACATCCATTATTTCCAGTCTTCCCATCACATATCGTATTTATAATATATTTATCAGGATAGGCCATTAAACAATTAAATTTATGGTAAAGAAACAAGACTAAATGATCAGTACTTGAAGACCAGACAGGCTGAAATATAATCTCACATACAAAGTTAATCTTCTCCTCAGCAACTGAAAAAAAAAATGGAAAAAGAGGGGAAATTCACCATTCTGGGGTTTACAAGAAGTATTATGCTGAGACAGGCAGCACTCAAGCCCTTAAATATTTCAAATTACTGACATTTGGGGCTCAATTAGGGTGGCTTTACTTGAGCACCACAAAGGCACTTGGAAATGACAAACTTGGTTCACATTTGCCAAAGGAGGGAGAGTTGTATAAATCTGAAGTGTGATCATCTCTCAGACAAAGAATTATAGAATATTTCAGGTTGGAAGGGACCTTAAAGATCATCAAATTCCAACTCCCCTGCCATTGGCAGGGACACCTCCCACTACGTCAGGCTGTTCAGTGCCTTGTCCAGCCTCCAGAGAGCGGGTATCAACCTCCAGAGAGTGATGCTTGGTTTTTGACTTAACAATTTAGTTTCATTAACTTAACAATTTCATTTAATTTCCTCATAATATTTTCCTCTTAATTTTTTTTTAAGCCTCAGACCAGGTCCCTTTGATAGAGGATTTGGAACAAATCTTCATGCGTTCGTGGCGGGAGTCTCACCTGTCTGAAATCTGTCAGTACCAACAGGCTGTTCCCCAGAACTTTCCTCAGGTGCCCAGCCAGATCACACCAGTGACTTCAGCCCAGCTTCCCTGGCTGGCTGGCTTGGCAGCCAGCTCCTGCAATGACAGTGTCCACATCATTGAGTGTAGCTACTCACTGTCTGAAGGACTTTCAGAAATGTTTAAGCTCCTCGTTGAAGGAAAACTAACAAAGGCAAACTATGTGGTGATCATCTGTGCCAGCAGAAATAGAGCCATTGATTCCTGCATTGTCATAACTGGTAAGGTCCCAAGTGTTTATCTCCAGGCAAAACAGAGCAGCTCAATCATAGAATCATAGAATAGTTTGGGTTGGAAGGGACCTTCAAGATCATCGAGTTCCAACCCCCCTGCTATATGCAGGGTCACCTCCCACTACATCAGGCTGCTCAGTGCCTTGTCCAGCCTGGCCT
>VZTY01013350.1:76787-94863 GCA_013400935.1 Turnix velox
CTAGATCCCCCCTAATAGCCCCCAAAAGGGTACCAGGTTACAACCTTCAAGATATTTATACAAATAACATCTTTGAAGTGTAGGGGAATGTATTGCTGTTTAACTCTGATATTTTTAGTTCTTATCTAATGAAGATATTGAAGTGACTGTTCTGGAAAGCAGGATTCATGCCATCTGATTGATTTTAGTTAAATGAGATACCTAGAACAGGATTGTGTTTACCTGAGATTTCCCACATAGTCACAACAGGGACATGGGCATCTCTGAGAGTTAACTTAGATCACTGGTGGCCACAACTAGTTTCTGGAGTTAACTTACCCCTTTCTTCTGATAACAGAAGGAGCTTGTAGCTTAGTCACTGCAGTTAAATGCTGAAAAATTAAATAATATGAATTTAGACTGAAGTTTTACACCCGAGCAAGGGATGGATTGTAAGTGCTCAATCATACTGGCATTTGTCCCTCACAGTAACTATTCTTCCCTTTCATAATAGCTCTAAACAACTAGTTTCTTTCTGATTTTCTGTCCTCATTGCCTGTAATTTTCTATAGTGACTTTTGTAGGCAGGTATTATATTTTCTTAAGAGCAATCTGGACAAATTTACTACAAGACTATGTGTCTGCCAAAACATCAACTTCCTTCTCTCATAATCTGGTAGCTGTAAGGGACTGGTAATTTGTTAGCTTTTCAGTCTTATAGAAATTTTCAGCTGCAGCAAAATAGTTTGCTTTTCTTTTCCCATCCTTCTATTAAAAAAAAAGCAGGAAAATAGAGTCCTAAGCTCCTTGTGTGTGTTTAACTTTGTTTTCACATCTATTTTTCTTCTCAAATGTTCCTTTGTGTTAATGGTTTTGGTTTTCTTTTTTTTTACAGGGCTGTGCATAACCTTTATCCTCAAACAGAACTGTCTACGGGACTTGTTGATAGACTCTTGAACTGCAGGGAGGTGAAGGAGGCTCCAAATATTGTGACTCTCCATGTGACTTCCTTCCCTTATGCACTGCAGACACAGCACACACATATCAGCCCTTACAATGAGATCCACTGGCCTGCTTCATACAGCAATGTAAGATGGGTGATTTGAGGTGCCTTTTTGAGCTTTTATTAAGCATCTTTTTCTTGTTCAGACTGTGGCAAATTATTTTTCACTTGGCTTATCATGTAATTTCTTGCTTTTTTTTTATTTATTCCTTGTGCATCTTCAATAAGCTGCAAAAACTCTGCTAAAAAACCCTGTAGTGCACTGCTGCTAGAATACATACAATGATTTTCTTCATGTGTGTCCATATTTATTCCATACCTAACTGTTTGGTCTGTGTTTATGAAGAAAAACTCTGTCAAACTTCTGCATTCTCAAAAAAATGAATTCTATTTCTTTTCTATATATTATAAAGTCTTATTACATGTATGCTTGTTGGAGAATATGACTGCAAATATATCAGATACCAATTGTTGATCAATTTTAATGGATGAATAGTTAATAAACTTTATATTTTTATGGCTTCTTTTGCTTCAGGGTGTAGATTTATACCACGAAAACCAAAAATACTTTGGACTGTCAGAATTCATTGAGTCTACCCTCTCTGGGCATAGTATTCCCCTGCTTCGATATGACAGCTCTTTTGAAGCCATGGTCATGGCTTTGGGAAAAAGGTACAGTGACCAATTTAGTTTTAACACAGCAGATTTAAGGGGTACATTCTACTGACCTCACTCACTACCTTCAAGCCTGGTTAGTTTTTTAAGGTCATTTCACTCTTTCTTATTTTCTCCTTCTTTTTGGTTGGTTGATTTATCTGGTAACATAATCAGGCTGCCTCTTAGTATAACCATGCACATTGTTTAACCTAATTTTGTGTATGTTCTTGTAACTACTTCTGTATTATGAAAATCTAGCAATGAATCATCATACCATTCAAATCATCATATAATTTCAAATGTTTTATTGCCTTTGCCCTGTGTTATCACTTCCTGACCCTGACTGATATTGATACATAGGATTTGTGTGTGCATACATGCAGCTGTGAGTGAATTCCTGAATGAGAGTAAAATATTGTGAATTTTTATTGTATCTGGAAGACTGAGCACATCCTTGCTTAACTTCTGGTGTTTGCCACAGGGTGCTGTGGAGCTCTGGTCATATATATCAGGCATTTCTCTGAGCAAGCCACTGTTCCCTTCATTTCTGTGTACCTGAGTTCTATTTCTGTGAAATCAAGAGCACAATAATGCATATTCATGACAAGAAAATAATGCATATTCATGTCTCTCCCTTCCAAAGACTGGGAATTGAGACAGGGTTGAGCTTGGGAACTTGGATTGCTCATTGGATGCTTCCTCCTAGAAAGTTGGTTCAGGTTTTCAGTGAAAAAATAAGAGACACACCTCATCCCTCCTCCTGCCCCTTAAAAATTATGAAGAATATTGTTCCCCTTGGGGACAGAATTTTGATTGCTGGTATTACTGGTTGCCTTAGCAAATATTCTGTCATAAATTTTGTAACAGCAGGAATGTCTTGGTAACCTAAAGTGGTGTAACCTTTACTTAGTAAATCTTTACCAAGAAATGAGGAGACAATGTTGAGTTCTGATTGTGAAATGATATGCAAAGACTATCCAGCTGCAATTGGGTGAGATTCTGTTGTGTACTAGGCATGAAGGAAAAGAAAAGTCTAGGTTTATAAGATCTTGTTAAAAAATTAGCATTTTCACTTTAACCTTTAATACTTTGCTATTTGATTCACCATTTATTCCAGGTTCCCCAGATTACACAGTGCAGTGATAAGGACATTTGTTCTCATCCAACACTACTCTGCAGCTATGATGGCAGTGTGTGGCCTTTCTCAGATGAAGAATTACACCTCAGTTGAAACTCTGGAAATCACCCAAAACCTTATCAACTCTTCAAGACAATGTCCTAGTGGTCATGGCCTCATGGTAGTGTTGAGGATTCCATGTACTCCACTGGCTGCAGTGGCATATGAACGCCTGTATAATGTAAGGGAAAGACTAGCCCTTGAAGAAAACTTTGAAATAATCTTGGGAAATCCTAATTCTGGAATCACAATAGGGAAGCACTTTGTGGAGCAACTAAAGGTAACTTGCAGAATGGCATATTCCTGGGAAACTTCATTAGATGGGTAGGTGGGAAGATTCTGCTGATGAGAGTTATGGTTGTGAGCTGAGGAGCAAGTCTTATTAGTAAAAATTAAAAAAACACCATAAAGAGCATGACTGTTATGTTTTACGCATACTGTGGTTCCCATACTGCCCTTTGTGAAGTGAATATTCAGTGGGGTATCAACTAATGTGGCTAGAACTTGACTTCCAAACATTACTTTTATCTACAGTGTGCAAGAAGGAAAAAAGACAAATTAAATTGTCACAGTTTTGTCTGTTTTTTTCTCATTATACTGCAAAAAGCTTTTAAGCAGTGACCAGCAGAGAGTTGAATTATTCTTGTCACCACCAGGTGGCACGAAGGCACCGAATCAGTGATGGGTCACAGAGCACTCTGGACTTCATACTTTCTGAGCCATGTGTTGCTTTATGGAATAACTTGGATGCTTTAGGTCCATAGTCGTGGGTGTTCTGTTTAAAAAAAGCCTCTGATAGTGCCTTCCTTTCCATCAAATCACTGAAGCAAAAAAGTATTGACAGAGTAATGATGTAATATATGATGTAATATATGTCTGGAGCACTCTGTACTGTTTCTGATTCAATATCTGTTGGATGAATTCTTTTGAGATCTAGGGATTAAATCTGATGTCACTTTGCTATAAATTAGACATAACTTACTTTCTTAATAATATTAATTTTATTTTTTCTGATGTGCATCATGATGTACCTATGGATATCATTCTGAGAGCTGTTGTTAGTTCTGTGGATTCCTTTTCTGGAGATCAATCTTACAGCTGTGTAGCCTGATGCTAAAGAATCCAACAAGAAATCTAGTTATCAATCTTCTCATGAAGTTATTGGGAAAAATGATAATGAAATTATTTATGGTAAGGGTGATGAGACACTGGAGCAGGTTGCTCAGAGAGGTTGTGGATGCCCCCTCTCTGAAGGTCTTTAAGGCCAGGCTGGACAAGCCACTGAGCAACCTCATCTAGTGGGAGATGTCCCTGCCTATGGCAGAGGGGTTGGAACTAGATGATCTTTAAGGTCCCTTCTAACCCAAAATATTCTATGATTCTATGAGCATGAGTCTTCAGAAGGTAGCAAGTGAGGACAGTGGTACAATGTTCAACTCTTCCAGCTTTCCCCTCTTCTCTAAGGTGAAAAAAATCTTCCTAACTCATTTTATTCCTTGGACTCAGGACATTATCTGCAACTAGAAACAACCCTCTGTAGAGAAAACTCTCTCCCAAAGCCTCTACTCAGCTTTGTTGCCTGTTGTACTATATTCACTCTATACCCACTGGTTATGGTACAAAAGACATTTGATATAAAATCATAGAATAGTTGGGGTTGGAAGGGACCTTAAAGATCATCAAGTTCCAACTCCCCTATACCCTGGCCTTAATGCTCTGCATCTGGGAAGCAGGAAGGCTTTTCAGATGGGAACATATTTCCCAGTCTCCTCAAACTTAGAGCAGTCAGGTTGCTCCCTGTAGTGCTCTAGGAATTGTGCCCTCTACCTGTGTTACTTTGCAGCTTCCTTTGGTGAAACATCCATCCACTGTACAAACTGATTCATGGAATGGATGGGATGATAGAATTATATATTTTTAAGGCTTTTTTTGTGCCATTTAGGTATGACCAGCAGTGTTTCTTACCTTGTGTAGGTCTGGCAGAAGATTGAAGATGTAGATTGGAGGCCACAGACCTATTTGGAATTGGAAGGTTTGCCTTGTATATTGATATTTAGTGGTATGGATCCACAAGGGGAGTCTTTACCAAGGTAAGAAGATCCAGTCTTTTCTCAGTGGCTTTTTTTAATCCACTGCTTACCAAATGGCCCAAGCTTAACTAAAATATTCATTTGTGGGAAGCTAAAACAGATTTCAGCATCAAGGTAGTTATTTTTCATTTTTTATCAGTTTTTATATCATAAATACAAACCATGGTATTAATAATAACCTCCTACTTGCAAGAGGGTAAGGGCATGTAAAAAAGTTATAACTATTTTATATAATATAAGGTTACAATAAGGTTATAATATAACTATATAATATAACTATTATATATATATATATAAATAAATAATATAACTATTATAACCTTAGGGTAGCTGAGACATCTCCATGATGCTGGCATGTGCATTGTGTGGAAATATCAGTGTTCTGGTCTCTGGAATGTCATCTAGAAAGCAAGGCAGGATGTCCTAGGGCACTAAATGCTTTTTTGTGTCCAACTAAATCCTATTTATGTGTTAGAATCCAAACTATTGTTCTTTTTCTTACACTCATGCTAATATTCAGTGCATTAGATTAAGCTGGGATTAAATTAAAAAATTAAATTAAATTAAAAAATGTGTGTGCACCACAATGGTAGATTTATTAAGCACAATCTCATCTCATGTGTGATTCAAACTGATCATGGAAACATTCTCCTTTGTGGGTGTGTTTGTAAAAGAAATTAGAGAGCAGATTACAGTGAGTTCTCATGGTAGCCTCTCTTGTTTCTCTCCAGATCATTGAGATACTGTGACCTACGTTTAATAAATTCATCTTCTTTGGTAAGGACAACCTTGGAGCAAGAACTGGGTTTGGCAGCTTACTTTGTGAGCTCAGAAATCCCCACAGAGAAAGCAGTTGTGAATGATGTGTTAGAGAGTGACCCAGAGAAACTAAGCAGCACCGATAATGAAGATGAAGAAGTAGCTACAGAAGGTATTTTTATTAGTGATAATAAAAGAAGCAGTAAAATGATTGAATTGTGTTGGGAAAAGCAGGACTAAATGGATATTTGGGGTTAGTCTTACTGAGTGAGCTCCAGTCCTCATTGAACTTGTGTTTTCTCATCTTCTCTGTCCAGGGACTGCTGCAGCAGCAGCATTTTAATTTTTTGCAGTCCTTCTATACCTATTCTCTCTGGGTTTTTTTCTCTCTTTTCTTCCCCCCACACCCTTCAAACTTCACCCTGTCACCTTCATAGCAAGAGAACTCCATCTAAACTGTCCCTGGCTGATGCCACCAAACCTCTGCTGTACATACTGACAATGATGAAGATCCTTCCAAGGAAGTTCTACATCTGAGTGGTCCCTAGTATGTAAAATATTAAACAGAATGGCTAGAAAATACATCTGAGTGTAGCAACTTCTAAATACTCCTTGAAAATGTCCTTCTGTACCTGTTCTCTCTGGTTTTTTGTCTTCCTTTTCTCCCCTCCCACCCTTCAAACTTAACCCTGTCACCTTCATAGCAAGACAAATCCATCTAAACTGTCCCTGACTGATGCCACCAAACCTCTGCTGTACATACTGACAATGATGAAGATCCTTCCAAGGAAGTTCTACATCTGAGTGGTCCCTAGTATGTAAAATATTAAACAGAATGGCTAGAAAATACATCTGAGTGTAGCAACTTCTAAATACTCCTTGAAAATATCCTTCTGTACCTGTTCTCTTTGTTTTTTGTCTCTCTTTTCTTCCCCCCACACCCTTCAAACTTCACCCTGTCACCTTCATAGCAAGAGAACTCCATCTAAACTGTCCCTGCCTGATGCCACCAAACCTCTGCTGTACATACTGACAATGATGAAGATCCTNAGGAAGAGAGATGGTTCCTGTTCACCTATTAAGTTCTTACTCATTGGTAATAACAGCAGCAGAGTGAGCAGAGCTCTGTTCATTTAATTGAATATGTTTTATAGAGGGAAAAAAATACCTGAGGTCAGACTAAGACTACCTGCAATAGAGGTCTTCTTTAGATGTGATGACTACTTGTGTACCCTTTAGTTGTAGTACACCAAGATTGTGAGTTATCTGAGTCAAATGGGCTGCTAAGTGATTAGAAAACTAAGTTATAAGGCTGCTTTCTTAGTCTGTGAAGTATGGTGCTCTCTTCCAGAATCCAATTCAGAGCACTTGAGATGGAATTACAGCCCATGTTTTCTGCTAGCAGTACTTATATTTCAGTTTATCGTGATGAAACAGTACAGAAACAAGCATTTTAACTTTGAAGCTGAAGATGGGAACCTCAAGTGTATATCCTTGTTGGCTCTACAAACATGGATTTTCACCATCAAAAGCTGAGATGCAACCTGGCCATAAAGCTGTGCCATCTCTACTGACTTGAGCTTGCTGCTTGTTGATTTCCCTGACTGTGGATTAAAAAGCAAAGTAAGACATGGGTAGAAATAAAAATCATGCCTAGAGATTGCCAGCTCTTCATTGATTTAGTGAAGCTGTTACAATTTAGCATAGAGAGATAAGAACATAGGCTGATCCAGTATTGCATGGTAGAAACATTCTCCAGCACATTGTGAGAGTGAGGATCAACTCTGGTGTGCTTTTTCCTGCTTTAACAGTGTAGCTGTGGCTTTTTACTGGCTTAAATTATATTTTCTTTTTGTTTTCCCCTGTTATCATTCATGAAACAGGTTCTGCTTCAGAAAAGAGAAGTCCTATGAAAAGAGAAAGGTCTCGATCCCACGATTCTGCATCTTCGTCTCTCTCTTCAAAAGCTTCCAGTAAGACCTTAAGATCATCTCTATTAAGTGACATTCAGGACATAAAAGAGAGCATTTATTCAATTTATTAGAGAAATAATGAAAGGCATAAATCACTAGGGCCTCGATAAGGCTTTATTGTGATCACAAAAGATAACTTTTTAAAAAAGTAAGCATCAGGCTTCATGTGTCCTCAATTTGGTTAAAGAAATGCTTTGTCCATCCTTTTTATTCTGTTCTCTAAGGTACTGGTATTTTGCATTTTTTTCTTGAAACCCTTCACACTGCTGCCAATATTCTTTTTTATTACTTATGTCCATTATTGGCTACATTAGATTAATATGCAGCATAGAATGATAGAATAGTTCAGGTTGGAAGGGACCTTCAAGATCATTGAGTTCCAACCCCCCTGCCACAGGCAGGGACACCTCCCACTACATCAGGCTGCTCAGTGCCTTGTCCAGCCTGGCCTTAAACAAGGAACTAGATGATCTTGAAGGTCCTTTCCAACCCAAACCATTCTATGAATCTATAAGAGAGTGTCTGATCAGATCCAACTTAGAGCTGAGGACTGTTTCTAGGTGTCTGTGTAGATATTTCCGCAGTCTGATGAGATAACAGCCTGTGAGGATGCCATTTTGTATTTGTTGAGACATAAAAGTACCTGATGAACACCTTAAGGAAGAAATGAATGAGGGAAATAGAGGACAGAACAATCACTGGTATCTTTCCTGTGCACTTCACTACTTTTAAAAGCCACTTTGTGTTTTGAGATAAATACTCCAAACTAGTCCCTTTATGACTTCCTGTATGAGAAAAAAGTGTGAAAGCAAGAGCAGGAGTGGGACTGAGATACCTGATAGATGATCTCTCTATTATATTTTGGTTTTTTACTGTGGCATTGACTAGCAGAGATGTTGAAAACCAATTTTTCTTTAAGTTCCAGCATTCTGCAGTGAGTCATCTCCTCCTTTAACAGCAGCAGGTGATGCAGCAAAATCCCCTCACCAAGTCCTAAGCAACAGCACTGAGGAAACTACCAGTAACTGTGAAAAGCAGAAGCAAAAAGTAGACAAGGGGGCACAAACAACAATCAGCAAACACTTGGCACCCGTAGCTGAGCAGATGGATATGAAGCAAAACATAAAAAGTGCCCAGATTTCCATCACCTCCTCCTCCTCCTCACCTTTTTCCTCCTCTTCCTCCTCATCTGCACCTGCTCAGAACTCCTTCATCCTCCAGAGCTCTCAGTGCTCCATGGCGAAGGCATCAAAACAGCCTCCCATAGTTTTTCTGCCCAAACTGGTTTATGACATTGTGACTTCCACAGACAGCAGTGGACTTCCCAAATCATCTTCCCTCCTGCCTTATCATTCTGTGATGTGGGCAAGTTCTTTTCGTCCTCTGATGAGCAAGATGATGACTTGCACAGAGCAGTCTCTCTACTACCGCCAGTGGACAATTCCCAAGCCAATCCACATGGACTACAACAATAGGATTGAGGGCAGAATGGACACCTTCCACCCTAGAAGGCTGCTGCTGAGTGGGCCACCACAGGTCTGTGATGAGAACAAAGTGTTATCATTGATTTATTTTGTTTAATTTTATCAGTATCTCTGAAAAAGTTATTCATACTCAAAAAAATTTTTTTTATGGACGGTAAGTTGCTTATATTTTGTTTCCTAATCTCTTCTAAAGAAATATTCATTTTTTTTTAAGTGTTTATTTCATGCAGAGCAAGTTGCTTCTATTTTCTTTCCCAATCCCTTCTAATGAAATAATTTTTTTTTTTCACTGTTAGCCTGAGTTCAAAGACAATGAAGCTGCAGCAATGGCCATTTTCTAACAGTTTTAAAATGTTTGAAAAGACACCTTCCTCAGGGGAGATTTCGTGCACAATTTCAGTTTGATAAAGCTGAATATGAATTTGCATTTTAAATAAAGGTCAAATATCTTTACAAAACCACTTTTTTGTGGTTGTGGTTGTCTCCTCCCTGAAGATGTTTAAGGCACTGAGCAGCCTGATGTAGTGGGAGGTATCCCTGCCTATAGCAGGGGGGTTGGAACTTGATGATCTTTAAGATCTCTTCCAACCCAAACTATTCTATGATTTGGGAGCATGTTATTTAAGGTTTTTTTCTTTGTTTCTTCCACAAAGAAGACAGAAATAGAAGCTTTTGTAGATAACACCTGCCAGAAGGCCAGGTCAATATTAGCAAAGCCATATTTACAAGATGAGTAGCTGACCCCAGAGTTTTCAAATTACTTTGAAAAGGTATTTAGAAATGGGTGTAGTCCTCAGGAATTCCTGCTCTTCTAAATTCTCCTCAGGATGCTTAGAACTTATCTCTAAGCAAGGTATCTTCTAGTTCAATGCATGTGTTACTTTTTAAAGTAGCATCATGCCCCTCATGATCTTCTGAAGTACAAAGCAGTAAGGTTGGACACCATGCCTACTGAGAGCACAATGATGATTGGTGAACCTCAGATATCAAAAAGGATAAATACAAACCAAGATAAAGTTATGGTAATATTAGCTGAAAAAACTAATCTAAAGATAGTCACTGATTTAACTTGCACATGATCTACTCTTCTTGGCCCCATCCATTGCAGAAGGAGGTTACATAAATGATTGATTTGTATCAAATATATGGTACAACAGAATAGAAAGAGCATAAATGGGCACAAAAAGAAAAGAGAAAGTCTTAATCTTAAGATGGTGGAATTTCACAAAGTAATTTTCAAACCATGGAAATGAAATAATATTTTTCAGCACAAGAGGTGAAAAAAGCACATTCTTACCTATCTATACTGTGTCCTCCAGCTGTGGAGATGGCCAGCACCAGTTCTGCTGTAGATGCTACTTCATTATTCAGTATGTTCTATGAAGAGTATAAATGGACACAAAAGAAAAGAGAAAGCCATATTCTTAAGATCATTTTATGGTGGAATTTCACGAAGTAATTTTAAATCCATGGAAGGGAATAATACATTTTCAGCACAAGAGGTGAAAAAAGCACATTCTTACCTATCTATACTGTGTCCTCCAGCAGTGGAGATGACCTGCACTAGTTCTGCTCTAGATGCCACTTCATTAGTCAGCAGTCAGTTTGTTTTATTAAGAGTATAAATAGGCATAAAAAGAGAAAGTCATAATCTTGAGATTGTGGAATTTCACAAAGTAATTTTCAAACCATGGAAATGAAATAATATTTTTCAGCACAAGAGGTGAAAAAAGCACATTCTTACCTATCTATACTGTGTCCTCCAGCAGTGGAGATGACCAGCACCAGTTCTGCTGTAGATGCCACTTCATTATTCAACAGTCAGTGTGTTTTAGTAAGAGTATAAATGGGCATAAAAAGGAAAGAGAAAATCATAATCTTAAGATTGTGGAATTTCACAAAGTAATTTTCAAACCATGGAAATGAAATAATAATATCTTTCAGCACAAGAGGTGAAAAAAGCACATTCTTACCTATCTATACTTTGTCCTCCAGCAGTGGAGATGACCTGCACCAGTTCTGCTCTAGATGCCACTTCATTATTCAGAAATCAGTGTGTTTTAGTAAAAAATACAAATGAGCACAAAAAGAAAAGTCTTAATCTTAAGATGGTGGAATTTCACAAAGTAATTTTAAAGCCATGGAAGGGAAATAATATTTTTTCAGCACAAGAGGTGAAAAAAGCACATTCTTACCTATCTATACTGTGTCCTCCAGTAGTGGAGGTGGCCAGCATCAGTTCTGCTGTAGATGCCACTTCATTATTCAGTAGTCTTTGTGTTTTAATAAGAGTATAAATGGGCAAGAAAAGAGAAAATCACAATCTTAAAATCATTATAAAGGAGAATTTCACAAAGTAATTTTAAAACCATGGAAGGGAAATACATTTTCAGCACAAGAGATAAATAAAAGACATTCTTACCTATCTATACTGTGTCCTCCAGTAGTGGAGGTGGCCAGCATCAGTTCTGCTGTAGATGCCACTTCATTATTCAACAGTCAGTATGTTTTATTAAGAGTATAAATGGGCACAAAAAGAGAAGAGAAAGTCATATTCAGTAGTCACTATGTTTTAGTAGCGGACACTGTACTGTTAAATTACATTAATTTAAGGGAGTTGAAGTAATTCTTTAGTTATTTTGTAGTTTGAGGAATTTTGTTGCTGAGTTCTTTATGAACTAATATGGATTTTAAGAAGTTCATTGCCTATGTAGAAATATCAGGAGAGAAAATTTTCTTGGGTCTGTAATGAGGCTGTGATTTTTACAAGCTAGGTTTCCACATGGAGAGAGCAAAATTGAGGAGCATTTAAGCATTTCAAGGAATATACAAATGCAGGGATATGCAAATGATGGATATTAATATTCAGTTTCACTGCAGCTGCAATATCCTGATGTATGGGAAAGTAACATGATGAAAAATGCAGTTTTACATTTTATTTTAATTTATATTCATTCATATTCACTTTTATTTTCATTTATATATCTACAGATAGGGAAAACTGGTGCCTATCTGCAGTTCCTCAGTATTTTGTCCCGAATGCTGATCAGACTGACAGAAGTGGATGTTTATGATGAGGAAGAAATCAACAACAGTAAGTTCTTGATATAAAAATTGTATCAATTATAGCCTCTGGAGACTGTATAAAATTGTTTTTATACTGCAAACCAGCTGTCTGTACATTGTATGCTGTTCTCTTTTGCAATTAATTTACATTATTTAATATTTTAAGAGAATATTTTTTAAATTATGCAGACACAGTGGGTGTAGCAAAATCAGTGACAACAATATAAAGAGCTTTAAAAATTGTGATTGCATGAGTTCTTGTTTTTTGATTATATCACAGACATAAAAGAAGAGACTGATCAATACTACCATCAGCCTGGAGATATGTGGCCAGATTTGGAGACATTTAAGAAGATCCCTTTTGACTACACTATCCATGACCCAAAATATGAAGATGCAAGTCTGATTTGTTCTAAGCTTCAGACTGTGAGCAGTGAAGGTTAGAATATGAAAGTTCTAGATGGGTACATGTATGTGGTACATTTTGTTGTATATTCATTGGTTTTAATATGAGAATCCCAGAAAAATTATCAGAATTGTAGGTGACTCAGTGGTAGGGAAAAAATATTTGAAATTTTCTAGATGAAGCACCAAATTATGAACTTCTTAAGTGTCTTATTGAAAATAGGTAGTCTTTAATTTTAAAAAAAAACCCTGTGATTCCATATGAAGTTTGTATATTTAGAATCATAGAATAGTTTGGGTTTGAAGGGACCTTAAAAATCATCAAGTTCCAACCCCCCTGCCATCTCCCACTACATCAGGCTGCTCAGTGCCTTCTCCAGCCTGGCCTTAAACACCTCCAGGGATTGAGGGGGCATCCACAACCTCTCTGGGCAACCTCTTCCACTGTTTCACTACTCTCACCATAAAGAATTTCTTTCTTATATCCAGCCTGAATCTTCCTTCTTCCAATTTACATCCATTATTTCTAGTCCTCCCATCACATATCCTATTAAAAAGTCCTACCCCTGACAACACCTGAAGTATTCTGACAAGTTTTTGGTTTCATGAAAGACATTGACATGCAGGAGTTAGTCTACTGGGAGCCCACCAAGATAGATAGAGGCCTGGAACACATGACTTAAATAGAAAATTGAATAGAATTTCAAAACACAGGAATAACCTGATCTGATGCTGAGAATCAGAGTGAAAGGTTTGGCCAGATGAAGTAACAAAAGTTCTTTTCAGGAGAAATTGTATCTTATCTTCCTGCAGTCTCTCATAAAGGAGAAATGTGGATGTTCACTAAAGAGCAAAATTGCTAAGTTTTCATGTCACACAATCTACTGTGATCTCCATCACAGGATGGCAATTTTCTACAATTCTACAATTTATTGCTTTTATAAGCATTCCACCAATAATAACAGCAATAATCATAATTTTAATAATCCAGCTTTGCTTTCACCTCAGATTTATGTGAAATCTGTATTGAATTATCATAATAATGGATTTACAGATACTTGTAAAATACAATGTGATCAGAATGAACTTATAGTTCATTTTGCCTGTGTTTAATCCTTGTTCTTAGAGCTAATTACAGCAGCAAAAACAGTTTGTCACAAGGGCATACATGTTCTGGTCTTGAATATATATTCCATTTCAGTTCTTTCTCTTTTTTTAATAGATAGATCAGTGAGCAGGAGACAAGAGGAGATGTACACACACCGTCAGACAACTAGGATGAGATTATCCAAGTATGCAGCATATAACACCTACCACCACTGTGAACAGTGTCACCAGTACATGGGTTTCAATCCCAGGTACCAGGTAAAGACTTCCAGGGGCTGCAGAACAAAAACTGAAGCAGACACAAAACCAAAACATGGTTTTGAATACATTCACTGTATTGGATTTGGTTAAGAACTTGTGTTAAAAACAGCTGATTTACAGATTTTGTCATTTCTTGAGGTTTGCCTGCCTTGACTAGACTGTTTGGGGACACAGATTGTTATTACTAAGAGTAATTTGCCAGTTTCCTACCTATTAGAATGTAAAGAAGAAGGTATTAGCAATGCAAATACTAGTTTTTATGTGTCAGTATTTCTGAAAGCCAAGAGTGGTTGGTAAGTATTGGTGCCATCTGCAAGACAAAGCTGAAACAATGGTTTCAAAAGCGGGAGCATTTTAATTTATTTTTCTTTAATGTCTTTTAGATTTGGGAATACTGCTTAACTTAGTGAATCATGGGGTAAAATCTAATGCAATAGAGTGAGTGTATTAACTCCACTGAGACTCTGTAACTTGACTCTTAACAACTGGAATTGACCTATTTTTTTCCCCTATCCCCAGCTTTATGAGTCTACCCTGCATGCCTTTGCCTTTTCCTATTCTATGCTGGGAGAAGAGATCCAGCTTCATTTTATCATTCCAAAGTCAAAGGAGCATCATTTTGTCTTTAGCCAACCTGGAAGACAATTGGAAAGCATGAGGCTACCACTAGTCACAG
Organism: Turnix velox; assembly: GCA_013400935.1. NCBI lineage: Eukaryota > Metazoa > Chordata > Aves > Charadriiformes > Turnicidae > Turnix > Turnix velox. The sequence continues at coordinate 91,425 of VZTY01013350.1, forward strand.
ATAAGGTAGGTATTTAATTATATTCATGGAGAGAAACAATTTTAGAATTTGTTGAAATAGGATTCCTTCTGGTCCTGCTGTTGAGAGATAAGGAGGATGTCATGATACTAAGCTTTGTATTTTCTCCCATAAAGGAAGACATGAAGAAAAACTGCCAAGCCACCAATAAGCTGTTTCTTTTGCTCATTACCAAGCTTGATCCTTGGCCATAAACATTCTTACTTGGGTTTTTAGGTGATTCTATGATTAACACAAGTTGAATAAGCTAAAAGGTAGAGTTCCATTTTTCTTAGCTTTCTTGGCTTATTTTCATAGAATAGTTTGGGTTGGAATGGACCCTAAAGATCACCTAGTTCCAACTCCCATGCATCATTAATCTGATTTATTCTCCTGAAGCATTTAATTCTCTGTATTTAGACATCCTCCAGCTTAATATATAAACTCACACATATTTTTTTTTTATGCACAGAGTGAAGATTACATAAAAAGCCCAACTTTTACTCCCACCACTGGTCGTCACGAACATGGACTTTTCAATTTGTACCATGCAATGGATGGAGCCAGTCATCTGCATGTTTTAGTTGTCAAGGAGTATGAAATGGCCATCTATAAGAAGTACTGGCCCAACCACATCATGCTTGTTCTTCCAAGCATTTTCAACAGTGCAGGAGTGGGTCAGTATCACAAAAAAATCCTAATAAGTGTGGAGAGGTGGTTTGATCCTTCCAGAAGTCATTACTCAGTAGCAAAAGGTTGATGCTTATCTTGCAGACAGAATATCTGGATTCTCTGTAAAGAGAATCACAATAAAAAGATGAAATTCACTCAATCCAGGTCATAAACAAACCCTAGAAGTACTTACTCTATTCTAATTTTTAAAGGAGCTGAAGATACACAGATTGAGTTGCCTACTAGAAATACTCTATTTTGATTTTTAAAGGAGCTGAAGATACTCACCCAGATTGAGTTACCTAATGTTTCCTTGTAGATTTAAGGTTACCATAGTATTTTCATAGACAGTGATGCACTAAGTCCATCTGTTAGGTAGGTTCTGCTAGTATAATATTTGTGAAATAATCAGCACCTTGTTTTATTGCTGGGACAACTTACAGACAGCAGTAGTGACAAATATTCAGAGTAGATCATCAGGGGACACTGGTCCAATATTATTCAGCAGTTCTAGATGTTTGCACTAAGATGTACAAAGAGCTAAATATCTGTTAGGTTAAAAAAATCAGTGGCTAAACCTTTTACCATGAAACTCAGCCTTCATTTTGTGTCCTTCCCAGTAAGTCTTTCTACTTGAGAAGCAACAAAGTGAATTGGCTCTGGAGAGTATTAAAGTGTTGAGATCTTCAGAGTGATTCATACCCCTGAGCTGCAGAAATATTCACTTCAAAAGGCTTCCAAGTTGAAAACCATCTCCACCCCAACTTTTCATTGATTGCTTGTGTCCTTGGTTTCAGGTGCTGCACACTTCCTGATAAAAGAATTGTCTTATCATAACTTGGAGCTCGAACGCAATCGGCAGGAGGAGCTGGGGATAAAACCCCAGGACATTTGGCCTTTCATTGTCATTTCAGATGACTCCTGTGTTATGTGGAATGCAGTGGAAGTTGATTGTTCAGGAGAAAGGAAAAGGTAGAGTAATATGTCTCTAGAGTAATATGTCTCTTAACCATGTCTCTTAACCATTAATGAATGGTCTCTTAACCATTCATTGCATATCACTTTGGAAATGATGTTTGATATGCTGCAACTTACACAAACAATGATACTTGCATGATAAGAGAAGTATTTTCCCTAGACAGCACATAGTTTAGTGCCCATTTTTCACTCCTGTCCCCTGAGGATTTAAGTACCCTGCAGCCTTTGCTGTAAAGCTTGACTCAAGCTCAAACACAGGCTGTAGATTTCAGACTCAGGACAAGCATCCTGAGTGTGACCAGCAGGTCCAGAGAGGGGATTTTGCCCCTCTACTGGGCTCTGGTGAGGCCCCACCTGGAGTTACTGTGTCCAGTTCTGGAGTCCTCAACATAAGGACATTGAGCTGTTGGCGCAGATCCAGAGGAAGGCCATGAAGATGATNTCAATCCCTGGAGGTGTTTAAGGCCAGGCTGGACATGGCACTGAGCAGCCTGATGTAGTGGGAGGTGTCCCTGTCTATGGCAGGGGGGTTGGAACTTGATGATCTTTAAGGTCCCTTCAAACCCAAACTATTCTGTGATTCTGTGATTAACATGCTTGGGGGTCAGCAACCCTCCCGGAGTTATTTGGGACATTATCTAGGGAACTTTAACATCTGAGTGAATATTTAGAAAGATCTAGGCTAAATTTCAGATCAGTCATATCAGTCTCCACCCCAGAAGCACTAGATAATGTAAGGTTTGTATTAGAGAGAGAGAGAAAAAGTTGCAGTGAAGTAAGACAACTCAAGTTATCTACCTGATACTTCTACTTTTGACTGTTAAGAACTGCTTTTTGATGCACGAGATTCTGAATATTCCCTATGTACTTTAAAATGAACATACTTCTGTAATTACTGCAGTGACCACACCTGGACTGAAAGAAATGTTTCTTTGAAGCAAATTCTGCAACATATTGAAGCGACTCCCAATGTCACTCACTATGCCTTAATTGGAATGAGGAAATGGTCCAGCAAGACAAACCATGCTGAGATGAAGGAACCATTCTCCTGCTGCCATGTCCATGATTTCATCATGCTGAATGTTGACTTGACACAGAACGTGCAGTACAATCAAAACAGGTGAGTGAACCTGCAGTATCCTTTGTCAGAAATAATGGATAAAATAAAGGAATTTTTAGGGGGAATTCATGTTGAGAGGTTATTAATGGGATGCAGAGAGATTTTGTTTTGTTATTGACAGTACAACTTCTCCCCACATTGCCAGCAGTTGGAAAAAGATCTTAGTCTTCCTAGTTCCAAATAAACCAACCATTTTTGAATCACAGGGTAGACACACTCAGCAGTTCTGAGCTTCCCAGTTGTCTAGGCCAAGTGGCCTTTCAGTAAACCAGTGCTATTTAACATCTTTGTAGGAGATATGGACAGTGGGATTGAGTGCACCCTCAGCAAGTTTGCAGATGACACCAAGCTGTGTGGTGCAGCTGATTCACCTGAAGGAAGGGATGGCATCCAGAGGGACCTTGACAGGCTGGAGAGGTGGGCCCAAGCCAACCTCAGCAAGTTCAACAAGGCCAAGTGCAAGGTCCTGCACCTGGGTCAGAGCAATCCCAAGCACAGACACAGGCTGGGTGGAGAGTGGCTTGAGTGCAGCTCTGAAGAGAAGGACTTGGGGGTGTCAGTGGATGACAAACTCAACATGAGCCAACAGTGTGCACTTGCAGCTGCACTGGGTTTTATCAAGAGAAGTGTGACCAGCAGGTCCAGACAGGGGATTTTGCCCCTCTACTGGGC
>VZTY01013354.1:4378-90213 GCA_013400935.1 Turnix velox
CTCTGGAGGTGTTCAAGACTAGGCTGGACAGGGCACTGGGCAGCCTGGTCTAGTGGGAGGTGTCCCTGCCTATGGCAGGGGGGTTGGAACTCGATGATATTTAAGGTCCATTCCAACCCAAACTATTCTATGATTCTATGACTGCTCCACTACCAACTGTTGCCTGTGCCAAAGGTTGCTTTTTTAGTTTGATTAGAAATTCCATTCTGGACCTGAACTTTATGCTTTATGTTTCACTTTACCCGCTGCATTGTGTGAGTGAATCAGAAACTCGTACAAAACATTTCTAGATGAAAAACATATAAATGTATTGATAAACCTGATGTGTGACCAGTGTTTTTGTTGATTCATTCAAAGGCATTATGTCTTTTTCCAGTCTTTTACAGTTCAAAGAGAATGAGTGAAAGTCTTGAACACTTGCCTTAAATCAAAAAGCTTAGGAATCTCAAAATATTAATCTTATATAAGTTAAAACAAAACACCCACAAGAGAGAAATTCCTAGTTTAATCTGTTAATAAAAAATATTTTAACAGTTTATATAACCGAATATAATTTAATAATGTAGTAAATTGCCAGAAGGGTGGTGGATTCTCTATCACTGGCAGATGGTTGGAAAGAAACTCATCATAACTTTAAAATGTACAGATTAAACATGTGCAGTCACATTGTGTGGGTTTTAATACATGATCATATGCCTCTCTGTGAACCAAAATATACCTCAGATAATGCAAGTTTATATGCAGCTTGTGAGCAAGACTTTGTTGTACATTTTCTTAAGGGCTTTGCCTTTCTTTTTTTCTTGTTTTACATGCTCATTGGAGATCCTGAAGTCTGAGTGGAATGGGTTGACCATGCATCTAGAAACTGTTTTATGATTTCTGGTGCCTACTGCCCCTGGTGATTGACAATCTGCTGCCTTCTGCCTTTCTGGTACCATGTAGATCTGCCTAGCCACATTAACTCAGCCTCCCCTGGGGCACAGAGCCATGTGTTCAGCTCCCAGCACAGGCAGATGAAGGCAAATACTTCATTATAAGCAAGTCTAATGCTCCTTATTTGCACACTGAGGAAAAAAAAAATCAAAGTCAGCCATTCATCTCTCCTGTTTAGTAAACACAGAAGCTAACTAGGCTGCACTGCATGTGGTGCACCAAGGAACTGTTTTCCTAAGACTTCACGCAAGGATTTTTGCTTCTGATTTTAAAAACATTTTGAGGTTGGACTGCAAATGTGATGTTCTCATTTACAGCCTTTCCTGTACTGTAAATCAAGGGATTTAATAACTAAGTGATACAGACAGTCAAAGCTTGACTGTTTATTGAGCCTGAAAGGGAAAGGGATTCTGTGTTTTCACAATAATCTAATATAAAGATCGACTTACAAAATGCAGTTGTCAAGGTTCAACTACAATGCTATTAATGCATGATAAAAGTTAGCACTGTGTGCTGGCTACTAAAGACACCTATGTACCAAGTCAAACAACTGAAATGTAGGACACTTTGTAATAAGTAATGAGAGATGTTATACAAAAAATACTAAAACTGAATTGTGTATTTGAATTTTTTCCATGATCTAAAACAAAAACATGTTTTGCTGCCCCTCACCTCTAGTAATTCTTTTGAGCATTAGATGTAAAAGGGGATATTTTTTTTCTAATCAAATAATGTGTTGCATCTTCTAAGATGCTTTTAAATTGAATTTTACAAAATAAAATTATCTTTCAAGCAAACCACTAGTTGAAAAGAGTTTTGAACAGGAGGAGAACAAAAAGGTCAGTCTTCTTGCTGCAACGATTTTCCAGAAAGATGGTTGTGAAAAGTTTCAATTGGAAAAGCTGCACTTCAAGATTTTGATAAAAAGTTTCTGTGAAAAAAAATCATTCATACCCAAGGAGTAAAGCATAGATGAAATCTTGGTTTTAATTTCTTACTTCTGACTTAGTTTATGGAAATGGATATGTTTCCCTTTTTTCCCTCTGCCTCATCCTCCCTCCTGTAGAGACTCGAGACACCATAGTAAGGATGATCACTATTACAATGGTTTGAGTTGTTTTTCAACAGTTTCATTTACTACAGTGGAGTTTAAAACACAGAGAAAGAGGCCAGGAAGTGACTACCCTCCATGAATTAATTTATGGAACACTTGGTTGGGTCTCTGTATTGTGCCACATCATTCTTTGGAGGAGTAAGTGCCACTGTAACTCCTGGGAATGATAGGGGCTGACTTTCCTAGCTTTTCTAACAGCTGGAAGCATCTCATTGCAGACAGGCAGATGCCTGTACACAGGAAGTCAGCAAGAAGTACGTGTCTGAACACTCTTTTGCATCTTTGCACATGTTACCTACTGATGCTCAATCAAATGTGTAAAGCACTTGAACACCACTTCACTGTTTTCACCATAAATTTATCTGCATATGCAAGGGTACATGTACAGGATTGTTGTAGTTATTATACAACTAGTCGCATAAGAAAATAGGGTTTCCTGTGCTTGTTCTTAGTTCTGACTTTGGTATTGAAGTAGCCCTGATGTCAGGCGGTGTACATTCTTTTGTATCTCAGGAAATCTACATATTTATAGCTCCTACTTCCACTGAGTTCCACTTTTTTGCAGCTGCTCAAGGCTTACCATGGCTATGGATATAAATATCTCTTAAACTGTGGAGAAGTTTTCAATAGCTGTAACTTTTACTGAGATGACCAGTACAGAGTCCTGTATGGATTTGGGATTATTTATTTATTTCATTTGCAAGAATTTTCGAATTCATGGTCTAACCTGAAATGGTAACCAGGAACTGATCTCTCCATGTCAGCTTTTCCAGAAATCACTGCAGGGATGTAGTTGGTACTATGAGTAGGAAAATGAGATCCATCAGATCACACAATGATTCTCCTCTTCTGAATAGATAGTAGCAACTCTTGTTCAGTGTCACCAGGGGGGTCAGGATTCAACAGTTGCTATTATCAATGTATGTGTCAAGGCATGTTTGGAGAAGTTAGATTTTATTATCAATTACCTCCGCTGACAGTGATGTGTGGCTAGAGGGTAAATGGAAGTTGTCAGGACTGAGACTGTGTGGGAGGGTGAGGGGGAACTGGGGAGTGAGCACAGGAGTGGCAGCAGGGAGTTACAAGGACAGACCATTCATTAAATTTTCCATTGGCATGAAAGTTATTTCAATCCGATTAAAAGAACTGTAATGGGCTATAAGCCACATATTTTAAAAGGGAGAGTGTTTAAACTGTCTTCCTAATGATAAGTAGATTCCTTTAAACTTTATCTCATTAGTAATGGAAGTTACCAGTTCTGTCCCTTCAGAATTCCATCATGAGAAGCATGTGAGAATCATAAAGTTAAAATTCCACATACGAAATGTGTCTTACTGAGAGCAACCAGAATTATGCATGACTTAAGACTTGGGGCACAGATGTTTTCTAACTATTGATTACAATAACTATTATAAATTTATTAGAGATTCAGGCTTGGATAATGAGCTACTCAGGTAACTAGACATCATGGGTTTTCATGGAAACTATATATACAGATTATTTCTTAGAATTCATGTAACTTAATTTTCATTTCCCCAAGGTGGCAAATTTATACAAGAATGAAACTGTGTACACTCAATCCTTTTCATACACAAGAGACAAAGGCTAATACAAAATGTGAGTGCTAGACAACACACTTGCTTGAGATTCTTTCTTCCCATTCCAAGAAATCATAATAAAATATATTTTGAGCTCATCTTTCTAAAGAGAATTCACTTGGAACTTGGTAGGATTTCTTGATCAGTGTAATGAAGTAAGACTTTGGTAGGAGAAAACAATAGTTTCAAGCTGTGCATTATGTGATTCATTTGGTACCAGATCATAGAATCATAAGATGGTTTGGGTCGGAAGGGACCTTAAAGATCATCCAGTTCCACACCCAATGCCATGGGCAGGGATGACACCTCCCAGTAGGCTCAGTGCCTCATCCAGCCTGGCATTAAACACTTCCAGGGATGGGGCATCCACAGCCTCTCTGGGCAACCTCTTCCAGTGTCTCACCACCCTCACAGGAAAGAACTTCTTTCTTATCTCCAGCCTGAATCTCTCCTCTCCCGGTTTGCATCCATTACTCCTACTCCTGTTCCAGCCTTTCTGTAGACCCCCTTCAGGTATTGATAAGTTACCGAGGACCCTCCTTCACTCTCTATCTAGGTAATGTGGACTGGGCAGGTTGTTCAGCTCTGCCCAAGCCCTAGTCCAGTTGACTACAGACATAATTTAGCTGTGTAGAAAACAACCAGAATCCCATTAAAAAGTCCTCCCCAAGCCTTTTTGTAGGCCCCTTGAGGTACTGAGAAGCTACTCTGAGATCCCCCCGAGCCTTCTCTTCTCCAGGCTGAATAACCCCCACTTCTTCAGCCTGTCCTCGTAAGGGAGGAGCTCCAGCCCTCTCATCGTCTTCATGGCCTCTGGACCTGCTCAATGTCCTTCTTATGTTGAAGGCTCCAGAACTGGAAACAGTAACTGCAGGAAGGGTCTCACTAGAGCTGAGTAGAGGGGTAAAATCACTTCTCTTGACCTGCTGACCACAATTCTCTTGATGCAGCTCAAGACTGGGTTGGCTTCTGTGCTGCAAGCACACTCTGCCAGCTCATGTTGAGTTTTTCATCCACTGACACCTCCAAATCCCTCTCTTCAGGGCTGCACTCAAACAACTCTCCACCCAGCCTGTGTCTGTGCTTGGGGTTGCCTCAGGCCAGATGCAGGACCTTTCACTTGGCCTTGCTGAATTTCATGAGGTTGGCATAGTCATAGTCGTAGTCACCTAGGTTGGAAGGGACCTTTCAGATCATCTAGTCCAACCATCAGCCCAACTCTGACAAGCCTCATACCCGGACGGGGACTCGAACCCCTGACCCTCAGATTAGGAGTGCGATGCTCTCCCAACTGAGCTATACATCCAGGCATGGACCAACCTCTCAAGCCTGTCAAGGTCCCTCTGGATGGCAGATACCAATCAGCATTGGCAGAACACATTAAGCATGCCTGGTAAAGTGTATGGCACTGCAAAGAGTCTGAGACTTAATGCTCTTGCCAACAGACAGGTAGGAAAAAGGGCAGTATTCACTGGCTTTGCCCCACTTGGAGCTAAAAAATCCATCTAAGACTAAAAAAAGGACTGGTTCACAAAGGTCTGCAATGTTATGTTCTGACTTGCTGCTTCTTTTCAAATGTTGCCTTAAATCTAGATGGAACAGCTGATGTTTATCTCTTGTGTAAGGCTGGAGTATTAACAATAAAGCTCTGGCTTGAAACCAATCAACCTGAATAACCAGCACCTGCACTAGAAATGTCTCACAGGAGAGGAGGAGTCAGGATGACCCAAATCATTGTGCTTTACCAGCTGGGTATGAGTAGTGTCTCTGGAACTGGTTCTTGGACTCCACTGGAGTTACAGACAGTACAGCCTCAGTCATCTCAGCTTGGCCTTTTTGTTTCATAATTCTACCCAAAGCAACTGAGCCAAAAAGCTATTAGAAAAATGTGCAGTCTGTAAAATTTATTTTCTATTAATTTTGTGCATGTGGTAGTTTAACTTTTTTGTAGGTAGCAAGAAGCAGGAAGCACATGGATTTCTGGCATCATGTTCACATCAAGGGAGGCAAATGCCCTGGAGGGATCAGGTCAGGAAGGGTGGGGAGAGAAGCAAACCACATTGTGAACATCCACTGCCCCAGAGGCCGTGAAGTAAAGTGGTGCAAATAGTATTTGTTTGTTGGAAAGTCTTAATTTGGCTGAAAGCATGTAACCCTCGAGGTAATTTTAAAAATCAGTGTTTAAAAAAAAATAAAATTAAATCAAATACAAAATATTTCAGATGTCTTGAATATTATTTGTGTGCACCTATTAAATACAAAACACATTGCTGATTTAATCTAAATTTTTAAATATGCTCTTTTTAACAGAAGCCCCTTCACATATTTTTTGTAGTAAATAGGATCCTAGACCTAAATTTTTTGTGTGATTTCATTTCGTCACAGAACACAACATATTTGGGCCCTCCTGACCTCTAAGAAAACCACAAGATAAACACTATATCCCTATTTTGGCTCTATTTCCATTGCAAAACCCGACTATTTTCACTGATATCATTAGCTGTCAGTAAATAGTTTACTTACCAAACCCTTTCAGATCAACATCAGGGCCCTAAGTGGGTCCCTGTTGGTACCAATATATGGCAAGAAGGCCCAATGTGTTGTTATCTGTCTTTCCCTAAACTTAAAAGAGGCAAATTGTAATGTGTTGTTGATTCAGCTGGAGCTTCTGGGTGGCCCATGTGCTGTTGGTCACAGGTAGATGCATTGCAGCAGTGTAGACCAAATCCTAGATTATTATGCTATGACTGGTTCCAGGAAGAAAGATATATCCTTCCAACCAGTTTACGGTATATAAAATTTTTTCTTGGCCATTGGTACTGTTTTGGCACCCAGGAGAGAAGACCAAGAAGCTGTGGAAGTGGCAAGACTTCAAAAAAGACAGATGTTAGTATTTTTCTGTTTTGCTTCTATCCCAGCTTGATTCCACTACTTTTTATCCAGGAGTTGATTTTTATCGCTTGATCATATCACAATTTAATAGTATCAAATGGGCTACAAAATAAACAACCAGGACTGGGTTATTGTTCTTAACATCCTGCTTGCAGCAAAATCCACTTGCCCCTCATTTTATATATTCAGTATATATAGATGGTGGATAAAGACCAGTCCTCACCTGTCTGGTGAGTAAGGCACTTCCCTTTCCTGGTACCTGCTCTATTTCAATTTACCAAAGAAGCCCCCATCACTACTGAACTTTAGGTTTTCATCTCATCACAATGTAAAAGCCTTGCTAAATGAGTTCCTCAAATTCTTTCAGAAGGTGTCTGAGGTGGAGCAATCTCAGGCTGTGCCAAGAAACAGAAGTATGTCTTGGGATGGGGGTGGCAGGAAAAAGGGAAGATTTCACACTGGGTTAGGTCAGAATCTTCAGCAGAAGTTCAGATCAAGTTAAAGTAAACACAACTATGACAGCCCTATTGGTCACATGTGGGGTCTTGATGGCTTGGAAGCCTCTTTCATCTCTGCCACAGCTATTTTCCAGGACAGTTGTAGACACATTAAGTTTTCTGCTGTTTCCACTGCAAAGAGATGTAGTTGGTTGTTCCTCCAAAGAGCAATAAGCCAGTTCTCCTACTGGGAGGTAATGTGGGACCACTTCCACTTTCCCATTATGACAGGGCCATATGGCATCAGTTTCTACATCTGGGCTGGGTGATAGCAGATGGAAGTGGAAGAAAAATTGCCAGTATAAGGTAACAGCTAAACTTAATTATCTCTCTCTTTTTTTCTTTTTGTTTTCTGAATATCTGAATATTCTTTTTTCTGAATACTCTCTGAAAGCAATTTCTGGTTATACCCAAAAATTTGTGGACAGCAGGTAGCACCTTACCCTTCCACTCATGAAGCATTGATTCACATGATGTTATTTTTCTTTCACTATTTCTATAATGAACAGTTACCACCTTGTAGACATTCAGATCATGCTTTCCCAATGAATGACAGATTTATGTGGATCTCTGTCTGAGATTTTCAAGTGGTTTTCTTCTCTTTAGAAGCTGTGAGTCAGCTTACACTGCACTAGGAGTAATGGAAGCAAATTGGAAGCGGGTAGATTCAGGCTTGATATAAGAAAGAAAATCTTTACTGTGAGTGCGGTGAACCACTGAAACAAGTTGCCCAGAGAGTCTGTGGATGCCCCCTCGCTGGAGGTGTTTAAGGCCAAGCTGGACTAGGCACTGAACCTAGTCATCTGATGGATGGTGTCCCTGCCCATGGCAGGGGTGCTGGAACTAGGTGATCTTTAAGGTCCCTTCCAACCCAAACAATTCTATGATTCTCCACACAGTATTCTGTATATTTGCATATATAATAGGCTGAGTACCATCCTTCAGAGGTTAACTTCAATAAGGAGGTACTCATCTCTACAGCATCTCATTTTAGGAAGACCAGGATACAGGTATCCTGTGGAACCTCACTGCAACCTCACTGTCCTGTTACTTTGAAAAGAATGGCAAAGTATTTTGTTTCCCAGTTTACACAAGTACTTTTCTACTTTGATTATTTGTCCAGATGAAGAAGCAAGGAATTCAAATAAAATTAGTAGATCAGAGAAACAAAAGATAAAAGATTCCACTAAGAACTTTGACACCACATGGAGAAGCTTGAATTATGCTGCTATAGTAGTGGTGCTTGCAGAGCTGCCTCTGCACAGTTGTTGGTTACATGACCTCCTTTCCAACAGAACTATAAAATGTTTGTTGCATGCAACATATATAGATTTATTTGCGTCTTTCCTACAAAGAAAGATTTCTGCAGATCCTTGCCTGTCTCATTACGATGATGATCACCTTTGGGATTATATCTGACAGCTGGTATCTAGATTATTTGGCTCTCGGATGTTACAGGATTCACTTGCAGGGTAGAGGACTTATTCTTACTTCATTATCTTATTGCATCTGTATTTGTACAGGGGATAGAATAAGGAGTCATTTTTCAAAAGGATCAGTGCTTAATTGCGTTCTATAGATACTAACAGTCCAGGTATCCTAGAACAACGGAATGATGCAGCTATCAAAGGGAATAATTGATGTAATTATATATATAATTTTATACCTATTAAGACACTACTCCCAACCTTTCTTTCCCTCCTTAGCCGGTAATACAGCTCCCCCTACTGCAGCCATGTCAGCAGTCTCTTCTGTAACAACCTGAGCTTCAGGTTCTTTGGCACCAACATATACTATCAAAATGCAAAATAAGTGTTTTCAAGGCCAAGTGAGATGGTAACCATGTAAGGGAAGGACATTTGGTCTTTCCACTTGCAGCATATCCCAGCTCTTGGCAGGGATGACAAGAAAATCTCAGTATCTCAATGCTGTGATCACAATGATTAAGAAAAAAGCAGACAAATATTTTCACCTACATGCTGAACAGATTTCCAAATTTTATTTTTACATTTGTGTAAAATAGTGAGATAACAGCTTTTGGAAGCTGGAACCCATTCAAAATAGAAAGGAAAGAATTATGAATCGAGTCTGGCATTGCTTTTTAGAGAAATTTAATTTCTGACCATAGGCTGATTGCTTTGTGCCTCCAGAATGTGTTCAGTATTCCCTTGGCAATGAGGGAGAATATAAGGTTGAGTCCTAGTGACTGTAGAATGTTTAGAAGGATTAGGTAGCTTGATTTAGAGAAAGAGCCCCCGTCTGGTGCCTTACTGTTAGAATGTTGTTGACAAGTATTGGCTTAGTCTATTGAAACCCCCAAATCCTAATACTACTGTTCCTTTAGTATGATTGTATTTTCAAGAGCATTCATCTAGAAAATATCCATGTAGGAGTTTATACTTTACCTAATTATCTATAGTATAAAACCAAACATTAATTTTTAAACTTTTCAAATCCATAATGCAAATCTCCTTTGTGAAATTTGGGGACTTAAAAAACAAAGAACTGAATGAATATATCCTATTGCCTGATTATTCCCTCAATTTAGTGACAATAACTTGTTGAAAAAAAAATAGCTGAAAATTTGCAAAGTGAAATTAAAAGCTGAAAAAAATGTGCTGCATTATGATAATTCTGAAAAAAACAACCAAACATTTGCAACTGTCATCATTTTGATCACATTTCAACATTCAGAAATTAAAACGTTTCATGTTTTTCTCTGCCTGATTTTATCTGAAATACTTTATTGACATTAGACAGAGAATATGGAATACAAAGATATGTGTAATCATACAGTGGCAGATAATTGTTTGGAAATGTTTTGAGGCAGTTCAACAAAATTAAATAGCCTTGCAGAATGAACTCCAAAACCTGGTTTTAGTTTTCCTGACTCAAAGCTGATAATTTCCTGAAGACTTTCTAAAATGCTGTTGTGGAGCAGACCTTGCCTGTATTCCTAGCAAGCAGGGAAGCTAGATCATTCTCTTCCTGCTACCCTGCCACAACTGTTGTAACACTAGGCTTGTACTTGTGCAGGCTGGTGGCTGACCTGGGGAAACCTCAGTCTGTTGATGTGCTGAGAGAGCAAAGCCTTTGAAAGGAAATGATGGAAAGCCCTAAATGAAATTCTATTTCTTCAATTGTTTGTGGGGTGGGAGGAGTTTATGACAGAGACTGATAGAAGAGAAATAAACAAAAAACATATGGCTGCCTTTCTACATCTATTTCTGTTAGTAGAGGTTTTGTGGGGACTGAGAATTAAACACAATTCCAGCTCCTTGTTTCAGGAGTGTCTAGAAGCTGAGGCATCATATATTCCTCAACTCTTAGTGTGTGTAGATGAAAAGTATTGCATATACATCTGAGATTAATTAACACATTGTTCCAAATGGAAAGGTCCACTCAGGTGCAGAGCATAGAAGAAGATGAGTCTAAGAAGGACATTTGTGCTGATTTCTCTTGAAGCCTGGCAACTGGCGGGGTAGGATTAGATTCCTTTCCAAACACAACAGCAGCTCCCTATCACTCAACCAGGATCACCGGTCTTAGGACAGAGCAGAGTCAGAGTGAGGGAAGAAGCCCAGGGATTTGAACAGCGATTTTTGGATAGAGCAAGACACCTAAAATGTGATGTCAGTGTGTGAGAGCAAAATGACAGCAAAGATGGTTGCAATCCCAGAAACTACTGAGGATTTGTAAAGAATAATGTGAGCTGTCAATGCAGAGCTGGAGCGGGCAGAAAAGAAAAAGGCTGTTGCTGAAGATGTGCAGGAGAGAAGACACAATGAGAACTTTTTGAGAGAGAGGAAGGAAAGGATACAAGAAATAAAGACCAACTTTAAGTCTGAGTGAAGTCTACATTGAAGATTTACTACTGTGTGCATTTATGAACCATTTACAGCAGTGTGACAATGATCTCTACTGGAACTGTTGTAATCATGTAGTACAGATAGTATTTAAAAGAAAAAAATATTAGAGAGAATGGAGGAATGAAGTTATGCTTTTGTGGTCCTTGCAGAAAATAAATAGATGATAAACTATGCACTTCTTGTGCTACTGGTTTTGATGTGGAGAGTGGGTAATGATGCCTTATTTTCTGCTTGAATACACAAAACAGATTTGCTGTTGGACTTGCAGAAGGTCATTCAGTGGTGCTGGTGATTCCTGGTAGCAGAACTGTGGTCTCCTGAGAGCAGTTATGAAATCTGAATTTGCTAATTGGAAATAGCGATATTGTGGTGGAAAGCTCTCATCTGTTGCCAGATGCTCAGTGGAAACTTGTTCCAAACCATGTTTGCCACAGGTGTCTCCTTTCCTTTCTCTCACCAAGATCCTTTACTAGCACTTAAAGATGAGAAGAATCATTTGCCACTTGTCCTAACAAAAACTTTGGAAATTCTGACTTGACCCAGATGAGGCTTTAGGGGAAACTAGTTGGTTCTGTTCACCTCAGAGCAATTAACTGTCAAGAGAAGTCTTATTTATACAAAATAGAACTTACTGACAGCTAGACCCATATTTGAACCCACCCAATGTCTGATGGCATCCCTGAGAGTTGGACTTGAGCTCCTTGTTCCTGCAGAGGCAGTGAGGTTGTGGACATATTGTTTGTGTCAGACTGTGGGGACAGAACATAATTTGGGATTTGAAGGGCAGTGTAGGAGGAATGTGGGACTGAATTCTTCAGTCTTCAGGCTTCTTTTCTCTGCAACATTTACAAGATGTTCTAGTGTTTTTCTAGATTTACTTAAACAGAATCAAATTCATGTGTAAAAACTTCAAATGCTTTGAAACAGAAACTTCACACAATGACCCATTTAACTTGTTTTGATTATTGCTGAAACCTAGCAAGAGGTTGTAGCCTCTGAAGTTCAAAGTGATTTAGAACAGAACCTGAGACATATTCCAAATATTAAAAATAACTTCCTTTTATTTCTCTGATGCTTATTAATACTTGCCATGGAAAAGCCTGTGAGCCTTATTCTGACACTGGATGTCATCAGCTACCATAATTGTGACGGTTCAGTTCTCATAAAAAATCACTTACTGCTATTATCTTCTTTAGCAGTTACATGGACTTAAGAGAAATATGTTTATGTTGTAGTTTGGTTTTATTTGGTTTGGTGGATCTTTTTTTTTTTTCCAATGAGATATTAGGGGGATGAGTGGGCAATACTAACATTTTAAGGTCAAAAGTAGGAAACAGGATTTTAAAGTAAGTAACTGGTGGCTAGGAGAAGAGATTTTGTGTTGCAGATCTACTAGATCATTCTTCTCTGTGACCTAAAGTAAAGCACATGGTGTTGTGAGTCATAGACCTAGACTACAGAGATTATCACCTTCTGCTGTCTGCTTCACTTCTCTCCCTCATAGATTCTTTACCCCCGGTGGGAGACACATCACCATCTCTATGTGAACCGCTTGGCTGATCCTGAGCATGTGCTGGACTGTTGCAAGTTAGTATGGTATGCTGAGATAAACCAAAATCTGTTGGTTTCCTTGATTTGCCAAAGTATGATTTGTAGTGGTTCAGGATGCTCCTCTATATTAGCTTAGCTGTCCATATGTCTAAGAAACATAAAAGTTGGACAACTCTTGATATTTACGGTAGTCTATCATGTTTGTGAATCAAGATCATCAGCAGAAATGCTCCCATCTTTCTGGGGCTGAATAAAAGTCAATATTCTTTGGTCTTTATCAGGCAGAAGAATTTTTTTTAATTCTACTGTTTCACAAAAACATTTGTTTTCAAGAATCCCACTGACATCCATAAGCAATGTTGCAGAGTGTGTTACACTTATTTTAATTCCATCTCCATATATGACGGTCTGATCTGAGAAACTGTGGCTGAAGCTTCTGTCCCATTTGCTCATATCTCAGCAGATAATAGGGAATAACTGTACCTGTGTTCTCCTGAGCACAGAAATGACAGGATATTTTGTTCTTCTATTCTGTGAAAAAAATGGATTTTCTGGTTATTTTCTCATCTTACTGAAATGAAAAAGTGAAATCTAGAAAATTGCTAGTGAAAATAGAAAAAAATAACACTGAGTTTCTTGAAGTGTTGTTTCCCTTTGATTGTTTAAAGTGCCTGAACTCTGTACATAGAACACTAAATTACAAAACAATATTTCACATTGAGAAGAAAACTAAAATTAGAAGGAAGTTACCCTTGTACATTTTGAGGTTTGCAGCTTCCAAATGCTGTTATTTTCCAGCCAAATTGCTTCATGAAGAGAATACGAATAATCTTTAGAACATCACACCTGTTTTGTCCTCAGTATTGGAAGAGGTTACCAAGGATAATCACAGTATATACTGCTCCTCTTCTGTACATTAGTGTCTTCCCCTCAACTAGGGACCCAGAAAAGCAAACTGAGGCCTGCATAAAGCACCCAGCACAAGGGTGGGTGATGTTGAAGGTGTGGTAGACTGCAGGTTTTGGGAAATAATCAGCTCATGTCTTGGAGCATGAAATTTGATTATCCTCATAACTGCAGTTATGTGTGGCCACTTAAACCTCTGTCTCAGTGATAGCTCTGTGCCATCTGACACTGGGTTG
Source organism: Turnix velox (assembly GCA_013400935.1). Lineage (NCBI taxonomy): Eukaryota > Metazoa > Chordata > Aves > Charadriiformes > Turnicidae > Turnix > Turnix velox. The sequence goes on from VZTY01013354.1 coordinate 17,975, forward strand.
CCTACAATAACCTCTCTTTAGACTTATGTCACAGGCCATTGAATTTCATTGACAGCCTGAGTTCATGTCTCATCAAATGAGGTGAAAGGATGGCAGGTTAATTTTCTCTACTCTGTAACTTTGATTTTAATTTTTTTTTTATGATTATGCTCCCCTTTTCTGGGATAAATAAGCAGAACTCTACTGTTCTGTTTCTCATCCCCCTTATGGACTGGATCTACCAAACAGCTGCTTAAAGGGAAAAGTAGGAAGACACGTGAGACATGGGAAAACAGATATCCGTTTTCTCCAGCTGATTATGTATCAGCTCACTGAAGCCTGTGTAGCTGTTTATCTTCCACAAACAGAGGAGTTACCCAGGACTTTGTAGAAGGCAGAATGAGATAATGATAACCATGCTGCTTTGTAGAAAACCCAAGAGAACTTAATCTAGGAGTAAGTCAGCATCTGAGTGACATTAACAAAGACATGTACAGTTCTCCAGTTGGAGAAGAACATGTGTTAGCCACAGCTTTCAGAGAGAATTCCTAGATGCAAGCAAAATAGTTCAGTGCTTGCAAAACAAAACTTGGATGAAGGAGCATGAAAAAGGAAGCCATGGCGAGAGTGTGTTACGTTCAACCACCTGAGTTGCCTTCAATTCAATAACGTATTTGACAAGAATGGAAAGTGCTTTTGAGCACCAGCAAAATAACAACCACAAAGATTTTCAGGCAGATGTTAATGAACTTTGTACTAAAAGGAGTGAATGGAAGTACTCACATTTAGAGAACTCAAAAGCAGGGTCAAATATTCCATAATCCCTCCTAATTTACACCCTACTATTTTTGATTCCATAACTCACTGCCTATTCCTTATTTATGATGTTTCTCTTATTTTTATAAGTTTTTTAATTTTCATAGTCCACTACCATGATATGAAAAGTAAAATCTGATATTTGGCATTTAAAAAAAAACAAAAGAGAACAGAAAAAAGTTACTTTGTCAGTTATAGCTATAACAATTAAAAGGGAAGGAGTGGGAGCATCTTGCTTATTGTTTCTGTCCTCCATCCAATGCTAAGATGGTATTAGCATTTCTGTGTTCCTACTTAAAATATCTGGACATTTTTTCTTTATATGTTTCTGAGATAAGAAACAATTCTCTCTCCAGAGGAATCACATGAAATATTTCCATTATTGTTTCATTGTAGGTCTGCAGTTCTCATAGATTTTACAGGGTGTGCTTATGAGGAGGTATGGTCTGTCTGCATAAAAGCTCAGTGACTCTGCTTTGGCTTTCAACACAAAACTTTGGGCATAAGATGCCCAAGATGAGTTATGTGACACTCTGTGCTCACACACCAAAACTATTTCTAGTCTATCCACTTGGATGGCTTGCTCATGGTCTGCTTTTTTCCTGTGTGAAGATTTCCAAAACCACTTTCCAACACAAAGGAAGAGAAGGGATGCTTTTAAATAGATCAGCCCTACTTTCCTATGGAGACTAGTGAAAATCCCTGTTTTAATAAATAATTTTACCTGTTGATCTTGAGTTGATCTTTATACTCATACACAAGACAAGTTAGCTAATACTAAGGAGATGCAGAACTCTATTTTAAATTTATCTAGACAGCCACAGCACATGGGTCCTGTTACTGCCCCTCCAAGTATAGATATAAAAGGGGTTGTGTGTGATTCTGAAGCAAATCAAAATAATGCCAGAACATAGGGTCTTGAAAGAGAAATCACTTTCAGTTGATGTTTATTCTTATCAAACACAAAGTGAAGAGTTGTAGAAGTGTAAACTAGATTATATTCAGGGTGTGTGCTGCAATGAGGCAGCATTCACAGTTTGTTCTCTCTCCTTATTACCCCTCTTTTGACCCTCTGATATCAAAAGACTAACTCTATTGCATGAAACAGTATTGCTTGGAAAAAAAAATCTATCCCATAGTCCTGTTTCAGCAACAGAAGATTCTGGTTGTGGTGATGTGTTAGGGGAGTAAAATCAAGCTTCAGCAGTAGCATGTGTGTATGACTAAGAACAAACTTGAATGTTGTGGAATGTTGTTCATCATGACCAGTAAACAAGAAATTTGTTGTTAAGAAACTGCTTACCAGAATCTAAGCATCACTCTGTAAATTTCAATTGACCACCCCAGCAATCCATAAATTTACAGTCACATTTGCAAGGTAACTTCTGTATAACACTGCCAGATCTGCATGCAATTTTGTTAATACTCATTGCACAGTGGGGTAAATCAGGTGGAACGTCCTTGAGCTCAGTATAGTTATAATTTTCAGCAGCCTAAACTGGTATTTTTACACCTGAACATGGAAGTCAAATCATAGAATCACAGAATGGTTTGGGTTGGAAGAGACCTTAAAGATTATCCTGCCATGGGCAGGGACACCTCCCACTAGACCAGATTGCTCAATGCCTCATGCAACCTGGACTTAAACACTTCCAGAGAGGGGGTTCCACAATGTCTCTGGGCAACCTGTTTCAGTGTCTCACCACCCTCACTGGAAAGAACTTCTTTCTTAGATATAGCTTAAGTCTCCCCTCCTCTCCATTACTCCTAGTTCTGCCATCTTGTACCCTATTAAAAAGTCTGTAGCTCCCTTCAGACATTGATAAGTTACTATGAGGTCCCCCCTGAGCTTTCTCTTCTCCAGGCACAATAACCCCAACTCCTTCAGCCTGTCCTCATACAGAAGGTGCTCCAGCCCTCTCATCATCTTCATGGCCTCCTCTGGACCTGCTCCAACAGCTCAATGTTCTTCTTATGTTGATGGCTCCAGAACTGGAAACAGTAACTCCAGGAGGGGGTCTCACCAAACCCTAGCAGAGGAGCAAAATTGCCTCCCTACCTCCTGGTCACACTTCTGTTGATGCAGGCCAGGACTGGGTTAGCTTCTGTGCTGCAAGCACACACTGCTGGCTCATGTTGAGTTTTTCATCCACTGACACCCCCAAATCCTTCTTTTAGGGCGACACTCAAACCATGCTCCATCCAGCCTGTGTCTGTGCTTGGGGTTGCCCTGATTCAAATGCTGAGTTTTGCTGCAGCTTGTGTATCTAGGTTAAATCAAACTTTTATTAACCTCCCAAGTAGACAAAGAATTTGATTGCTTTACAAATTTAAAACTCTAAATGGCATTAATTGTATATTCATCTTGCACAATACTTACTGCTCTCCTATACAGATGCACTAAGCTCGCAACATTTGAGCCAGCTTCAGTGGCCGGAAACCATAAAGCCATGCAAAAATGTCACTCACTGTAACTGTCCTGATGAGTGGCAGTCTTCATAGCCAATATCAGCCTATGTTATTGTAAGCATTGTACTGCATTATCCAGAAGCTCTGGCTTGCACTGTGATAGCTGCAGTTTGTGGGGAGAATACTCCCAAGGTTATGCAAGTTTCTGTTAGCCTGTCAGATAAAATGCAGACAAGCACATCAAAGAGCAGTGAGCTTCTTGACCTGTCTACATTATACACACTGCTAGGGTTTGGTGAGCTTCTAGTTCAGTTTGGTGTGACTCAGATACAGGCTGCCTTCCTGCTCCATTATCTGTTAGATGGAAGATGCTTTCTGGGCACAATATAGTGACTAGCATAGCTTCTGAATGTGAACCATAATTGGGCCCATGCTGAAGATGAATGTAATGCTCCATTTGCTTCCTCATCATAGAGCAGCCTTACTATAGGTATGTACCCAAGCCCTCAGAAGAGGAAGTGAATTTGGGCTTTAATACAGGAAACTGTCTATGTCTATCTATAAAGGCAAAAGTGAGTGTGATCAGGATTTAGTTTACAACTATTCTTAGTCATTGCTTTCCCTTAATTTTCATTAAATGCATCAAATGTAATTTTATCAAATGAATCTCATGGAACTGTAGACAGTGTGCAGTATTTCATGGCTGATTTGTATTATTTAGAAACAGGCGCTAGTGACTCACTTCTGTGTAATACAAAATTGAAAGAGAAGGAAGAAAATCCTCCTTTCTCCCCAGATAAATGTAGACATGAATTAGCTATCCTAAATTTTATTGTGCAAAATAAAAGTGAAAAAGTATGCTTTATATACATGGCCCACATATACATCTATGTACATGTGTGCACATTTTCTTTTTTAGCAGTGGTGGCTCATGACTATTGGAAACTTGGCACCTTTACTTATCCCAGGTCTGGCATCGTGCCCACTCTGCATAAAGAAGGAGTGAAAAGCTTTTCAGTTTCTCCAATCCAATTCATTCTGCAGTGGTGCAAAAGTTGCCACATGTGCACTGTTAGGAAGTCTCAGCACATAAAAATACAGGCATTCATCACTGGTGATGCTGAGCTTCCTGAGATTTATAATAACTCACCTCTGAAGACTATATGTCTGGGAAAAAAAGGATTAGAGAAATTGAAATCTCCACAAGAAGAGTTGCAGTGCCTGTTACACCACTAGATGGCAATGGCTGTTAGCAATAAGAAGGGTTGTGCCAAGTGAAGCCATCTCATCAGATGTGAGTGAAGTGTTAGTGGTTGTTCCTAACTCTCTTTTGATTTTGATTGTTCTTTCGATCAAAGAAAACAGGAGGGAGTTTTACTATAAACTTAGCATTTGGAACTGGGAATAAGGAACATCCATAAAAACTTATCTCTTATGATACAGTAATTTTAGAAGGCAGGAACTGCACAGCACCCATTACAATGAAGTCTAAATCTAGAGGGGAGATGATGGGAAACAGTGTCTGCTCAAATGGTTTCTGTGGCTCCTCTTGGCAGCTTGGAAAATCTTGGTTCAAAGGGTCACATTTTTTTGTGATTCTTTTTCATGGCTGTCTCTATGGTCCCTAGTTCCAGCTGGAGTCTGAAATGGAAGTACTGTGTTAATGCTTCACAGCACAGGCTGGGGGTTTCCAGCCCAGCCAGATGCTGGAAGTCTTGCAAAAGAGCCTGCATATATCTGCCACTCAGTTGCTGCTTGGCTGTCTACAGCTTTGGAGGACAGTCTTTCATGGTCTTGATGCCCCCTGCCAGCCCTGTGTTTATTTATTCACATTCAGATAGTTGTGATCTAGAGACAGATAATTATTTTTGATACATTCCCAATTTTTATCCTACTCTCTCCACATGAGGTTAGTACTGTCAAGCTTAAAGGCCAAAGTCTCTTGAAGGGAAAATAATGAATGTACATTATTCTCTTTTGTGCTCATATTGTACTAAACCTTATCATCCTTTTTTTTCTGTGCAGCTTTTTCTTGTACCAGATCCTTTATGCTGGTTGATACACTGAGGAGGTGGAACTACTCTTCTTTCCCACGTCTGGCCCTATACACTTTTAAGGACATGATTAATGATAACTCTGTGTTGAGAGTTTAAGGAACTGTAAGTATTTTATTTATCCCCACTGTTATGAGCAATTCCATAGATCAGTACACTGGTTTACAATTTAGTTTGGTATGCAAAATGCTAATTTCTTTATTCCAAAGTTTTTTGCATCTTTTATCCTAGAGTATGACATACGTCAGACTGCTGCTACTTGTAAGATGAGTGTAACTGCTGATTTGTCAGATAACAACAAGGATAAATGAGTATGGGCTAACAACCATAACCATCAGTAGTGCTAAATTCTGTTATACCTCCTAGGTGTACAACTTATAAGAGAGAGTTAAAAAAGAAAGCAAACATCTTACCATAACCCAAGTCTAGGTAGGAGCAGGAAAAAATTGTGACAACTCTCTCTCCCTGCTTTCCTTCCCCTATTTCACTACCAGATATAGCCCAAACCTTTGGAGTATCTCAGCTTTTGGTATAAGATGTTGCCTCATGTCTGATTTCCATCTGGGTCTGGAGGCAGAAATGCCATAAGACCACAAGACAAGCCTCTTGCATACTACTCCTAATCATGAACAGGAAACTGGGCTGCCCTTCAGAAGGGACTAGATGTGTCACAGGATAAGCCAACATCCCCCAGAGCTCTGTGAAGTAGTGTAGTGTCAGGCTGTCAGCTCCTAAAAAAGTTCTTTCTTGGTTACTGGGGATGTGCAAATTTTCCTGAACAAATCTATGCAGCAAACTAGAACTTTCCAAACACAGAACTAAGCCAGGTTGAGGCCAGTTCTGGCAGCAAGTCATGCAAAATATTGACCTGAACCCTCGGTAAAGGTGTATATATCTGTTTTTTTCTAAACTGTCTTCCAATTTACAGGTCTCATTGTATGTTGTTGTTATAGCCACACAAAATTTCATTAATATAAGAAAGAGGATCCTTGCCTGATAATAAAAATGGCATTTTTATTGTGCAAATCTGTGCAAGTTTCGTGGAGTATGAAATAAGAAGTAAGAGTATGTGATGATGTTGGTTATGTTTGTTAGTGTAAGAGCATTCTTTAGGCTTCTGTATACAGCAGCAAAATCCCTCTGTCTATCTTTTCTTACCCTGACAAAGGGCCCTCATTAAGGGATTAAAGATGTTATTGCAGTGCTATTCATAATGTATACACTTTGCAGCCCCTCACATCAGTTTTCTGCACTAATCATCAAGACCCTTATTCATATTTGCCTTGGAGATAACAGGGCAGGATATCAAAGGATTCCTGGCCTGAGAGGAAATGACAGAGTGTTGGTGTAATGGACTAATTAAAAACTTCAAGGTCAAACTGGAGAAATCCAGAGTTCTGTGGTGTGGAGAAACTCACAGGATACACAGCTCTACCCCATTTTTAATGACACAGGCCACCTGATCATTACATCCCAAGTAACAGGTCTCTGATAAGTGGCTGATGTTCTCAGCCGTGCTTAGGTCTATCAACCACAACTTGAAGTTTGAGGAAAGTGCATCCCCTGATGAGAAAGAGCTATGTGATGTCAGGACTAGGAATAGAGGATGTAAATTGGAAGAGGGGCGATTCAGGCTAGCTATAAGAAGGAATTTCTTTCCTGTGAGGGTGGTGAGACACTGGAAGAGGTTGCCCCAAGACGTTGTGGATGCCCCCTTGCTGGAGGTGTTTAAGGCCAGGCTGGATGAGGCATTGAGAAACCTGATCAAGTGGGAGGTGTCCCTGCCCATGGCAGGGGGGTTGGAACTAGATGATCCTGAAGGTCCCTTCCAACTCAAACCATTTTATGATTCTAAAACTCATAGCAAAAGAAGGCTGAAGAACTCAACAACTTATTTGCCTCGGTCTTCACTGACAAACTCTTTCTTCAATCCTCTCAAGTCAAAGGACTACAAGATGGAGACCAGGAGGACACAGTTCCTCCAGTTGTAAGTGAAGACAAGGAATCTAAATGTGCACAGTCCATGTTACCTCATTAGAAACATCTCAGAGTCCTGAGGGAATTGGCTGGTGTAGTTGCCAAGCCACTCTCCATATTTCAGAAGTCATGGCAGTCAGGTGAAGTCCCTGGTGACTGCAAGAAGGCAAATATCGCACCCATTTTCAGAAAGGGTAGAAAGGTGGGTGTCTAGAACTACTGACCTGTCAGCCTCACCTGGCAAGATCATGAAACAAATTCTCCTAGAATCTATGCTAAGACACATGGAGGACAGGGAGGTGATTCAAGACAGCCAGGATGGCTTCATCAAGGGCAAGTCCTGCCCAACCAGCCTAGTGGCTTTCTACAATGTGGTAACCACATCAGTTGACATTGGTAGACCAATGGTTATTTCCTATCTGAACTTCTCCAGGGCCTTTGATATGGTCCCCTACACCATCCTTTTCTCTTTGTTGGGGAGATAGGTGGAACGATGAGACATGGGAGGGCTGTTTGGTGGATAAGGAACAATCCCATCCAGAGGGTAGCTGTCAATGGCTTGATGTCTGGATGGAGAGGGGTGATGAGTGCTGTCCCTCAGGGATCTGTGCTGGGACCAATGCTGTTTAGGATCTTCATCAATCATATAGACAGTGGAATTCAGTGCACCCTCAGTTAGTCTGAAGATGAAACCAAGCTGAGTGGTGTAGTCAACATGCCAGAGGGAAGGGATGTCATCCAGAGGGACCTGGATAAGCAAGACAGGCTAGAGGGGCCCATCAGGGCAAACCTGATGAAATTCAATAAGGACAAGCACTGGGTACAGCACTTGGGCCAGGCCAATCCTCATTACCAATACAGGCGGGAAGGTGATGAGATAGAGAGCAGCCCTGCAGGAGATCATTTGTCTTCATTAAAAGTTGCCACCCTTGATTGCCCTGACAGTAGCTTCTCCATGCCAGATAATAAGGTCTGTTATTGTTGAGAGGTAAAATAATGTATTGCAGTCCTCCTGAGAGGCTGAGGTGGGTCCCCTTGAATGTCATGTTATATAGCAGGTTAAGTCTTCCTATGAGAATGGGGAAACTTTTCCATGCCCAGAATTCTCATATGCTCTGCAGTTTTGGTGACTGAGCTCTGTGCTCAATGAGTTGAATTGCAGTTACCCAACAGACCTTGCCTCCATAGCTGGCTATGAAGCTTGTCTGCAGGGAAAGTTTCCATCTCTGCTTTAGAGCACTCAGAGCATAAATCCATTTAGGACTTTTGCAAGCTTCTGTCAATGTACCAACAGCTCAGTTTGGTTACAGATTTAGGGAAAACTGGTAACATGATCATAGACTCCTCTGACTTGGAAATACAGTGGAAACAACTGGAGCTGACTACACCCTACAGCTTCAATGAAAAATCCCCTTTGACTTTGCTCTAAAGTTCTGTCTTCTTTCAACTTCTCCCAGTGGAGTATCTTTTTGTTTTATAGTGGTGTGAGTCAAACAACTCCATTTGAGCTGTTTTGACCCAGCATCAGTTTTATAATACAGATGAGAGGAGCTATTCAGATATGTTCCTGTTTTCTAATTTGGGCTCTAAGAAGTCTTAACCACTGTTTTCCCTCAAAAAATGAACTGACATAGTGGCATGCTGAGTTTTATTTGGAATAATTTCTATATAATAAGTTTATTTTTGCCAGAATTGACTAATGCCCCGAATTAGAACCTCTGAATTTTGGGGAAGCAGACTAAAGAGACACAGGGCTGTAAGGCAGAAACAGGCCAGAGAGCAGTCCCACTATTTTAGGTATTGTAGCTATTTACCTACTCTTGAATCTCCTGTGTATTTCCTGTCATATACACAGGACATCCGGAGATGGCTTACTTATGATATAATTGTGGAAGAACATGTCTCACTAATTCTGGTTTGTTTTTGATTGTCACAAAAGCAAAGTGTGCTGGAATCTGTCCAGTTTTCAATATGTCAAATGATGGGGCTGAGTAAATTTTAAGACCTGAATTCATCAGCTGCCTTTTTCCTGGCTTTCCAGATGCTTGCGGGAAAGTCAATCTATGAATTTCCTACTTTTCTCACCACTCAGATTGAATCTCCTTTGTAAAACACTTCAAAATCTGTAGATGAGAAGATACTGGTTCACAGTGATGAGAATATGGAGTATTATACTAGCAAAGGAGAGCTTTGTATCTGTATCTGATATATCTTCTGTATCTGATCTGATCAAAGATATGATTAGTTTGACTTTCACAACCTGTCCATTGTGTCCCAACAGACTCAAGGCATCATTAAAGGACAGAGGACAGCTTCCTTACATTCTTGCACTATCTAGTGATCTGAGTAGAGATGCTGGGTGACATGAATGGCCATGACGAGCAGAACACCCCACTGCCTGTCACAGTCACATGTTAATCAGGCTACAGTAATTTGTGAGAACATTAATAAAAACAAATCACTCTCAGGAGGACTGCAATACATTATTTTACCTCTCAACAATAACAGACCTTATTATCTGGCATGGAGAAGCTACTGTCAGGGCAATCAAGGGTGGCAACTTTTAATGAAGACAAATGATCTCCTCCAAATGAGTGGGGAGCCTTGATTGGGTTTAATGGCTCACTAGTACAAAACATGGATTTAATCAGGACTCTGGCTTCTGTCATGCATGGGTATTGAAGTCAGATAATTGGAGGCAGGTGCTAAGTACAATTTAAATGAAAAGTCTAGTAAATAAGGACACTTTGAAACAAGCAATTTGTACCCCTCCATCTAGTCCTAGCCCACTCAGGGACATGAAGGCAGCAGCTGTGCCCAGGATCCAAATGACTTAACTTCTCAGCATTGTCTTTCTCAATCCCAACACTGTGCTGCTACTTTTAGCTTGCCAGATGTCCCAGTCTGAGTGATCCTCTTTCAGATTAGATGGGCAACAGACTGACTGTCAGAGCTGAGTATGCTTTGTTTTGTGCTGGAAGAGGCAGCTGAGCCAAAATACAGACTGAGATATGTTCTGTAAAATCCTGGCTTTGAAGCATCCCAAAGTCCAGGGAGAAAATAAGAAGTAACAGAATAGCAAAGTTTCCCTAAAATAAATATCATGGTTTACTCCTAAACTGTGGATCTTGATGAGGGGATTTGACTACACAGACTGTATTGCTCAGGATGTTTCTAGATGGTCAAACCACTATACTGAAATTGGAACATGTGTGACCCACAATACATCATAATTCAAATTGAGGAGCCTCCTGTAGAATGTTGTGGACCCTTTCCTACAGGCTAACCTGTTATGTTGCCTTCCAAAAACACCACCATAGTTCATATTTTATTTATACCTTTTTCCTTTTTGTTGGTGATGGTCAAGGAGACGATCAGATCCTCTGAACTTGTCAGTTCCTGCAAGAAACTTCCTACAGCCTGTGACCTTTGTGTAGTTTTATTTGGAATAATTTCAGAACCATCAGCATCACTAAATCTTGTTCTTGTGCTTTAAAGGAAATCCTTATAATGTGTGGATTTTTTTTTCCCCCTTGAAAATCCAGAAAATAGAATTGAGTGGTTGTAAAGTAAAAAATGCTTACAGGTGGGAAAGAAAATCTGAATTCTTACCTAGAACAACTGCAGCAACAATCCAACACCTCACCAGAAAAGAGATACTTATTTTTAAAGGAATCCTACAGTTCTGAAGAAAGGTCTCTCTTATTTTAAAAAATTTGATGCCAGCAATGCTGAATATTATATGGAATACAGGGAGTTATAGGAAGTTCAGTGAGTGATCACTAATACATTTTTCATATTCTGAATTTTCAGATATGAGTCAGCAGGGAAACAAACTATCTTTTAAACCATAATTATCCATCACTTAAAAGCAGAGTCTAACAGGTGAAAGCATAGTAAGAGCAGTACTATAGGTTCTACAAGACATCCCTTGTCCCTTCTAGGTCTTTCTTCCATCCCTTGAAGCTAACTGGTAGCAGGTAGTGCGTTCATAACAAAACTTTGACTTCTGAAAGGGAAAGGAATTAGCCACTGGATGTGGAAATATTTTCCATTAGCTGTTTTTTAAACAAATACTGGGATGCAACTGTGTCCATAAGGTCTGCATGACTGGGAGGAACCACAAACTTTCACTGTAGGAAGATTTCTATGATCAACTTCTGTGAGACTCATTTCTTAGTCAAGGAAGTACACACAGGCAAGCAAAGACCACTAATGTAATTAGAGAGCCATATATCTCTATGTGCTTTCTTCAGGATGATAGGAGTTGTTATACTTTGGGCCAGGCAACAGGTAGTGCTGCCTCCCTACAGCAGGACAAAACGGAAGCCCAAGGTACGTGCATCTATTTTGGGAACATGACAAGACAGTGATATTGGAAACTGATTTCTCTTCCTTATATTTTATTATAGCAGGATTGTTCCAGATTCTAAGGAATATTTTTCAGAGAAGAATTAAAGGAATCCTTGTCTCAAATTACTTGCTGAACTCCTTGGAAACAAGAATTCCTCCTCAGGGCTTCTGCAGTTTTGTCTAGATTTTCGAAAACCAAAGAGGTTTTGGCTTTTCAGATATGTTTTGAAGTTCATTGTTGGGTTTTTTATTCTATTCTTCTCCCTTAATCTGTTGGGTTTTTTTTTTAGCTGGGAAAAAAAGTAACAGATGAGAGACAGGGCAATCTTGAGAGTGGAAATCCAGCAAGAAGAGCCAGAAGTAAAATACAGACCTTTTAGATTACAGGCAGATATTCAGCTGATTAGAGTCCTGCTAGCTGTTTGCTTTATGGCTTGAATTCCTTCCAATAGCCATGAAGGATGGAAATTTCCCTCTAGTTACAAAACAGTTAACAGGCAAAATGTACAGATGACCTTTTGATTTTACAGCAGCAGTGTGCTGATGGAAGTGTTTGCAACTCAAGTAGCTGCAGAAGAGCTGCCAGCTGTTAGAATTACTAAATCTAGTTAGGCAGGTACAAAAAGCAGAGGACATTCAATAACGTGTTGCATCACAAACAGAACGAGGCTGGCTGGGCTGTGAGCAAAAGCACTGTGTCTTTTGTGGTCAATGTCTGTAGTGGAGGAGCAGCGTTCTCTAAGTGGCAGAGGTTTGTGCTTCCAATCCCATGATCACTTCCTACTACTGTGTATGTCAGTAGGATTTGTCAGTGGGGCACACATGGCGATCAAAGCTGATGAGAGGGATCACAAAGGGGGATTTGATTCTGTACTGGGAGGGGTGCAGTTACAGTGCCCACCTTACCTTTTAGATGCTGGCTATTTCTGTGTACCAGTCAAACCAAGATGTTTATGGCAGGAAGAGAAACCATTATTCTGTCAGGAAATGAAGCATTGGAAATGCTACAATACTATACTGAGTTACTGACCCAGCTAAGGAAAAAGAGAATTTCCAAAAAGAGAGGAGTTTGTGATATATATTATAGTCCACTTTTGTTGATCTAGGGGAAAAGCATAGAGAGAAAATCCAGGTTGGGATTATAGTTCCCCTCTCTTCCTCAGGAGGCAGAACTGAGACCATGTAACCACAGAGCCATTAAACCAATAAATTAAACCATTAAAAATGTTTTTTCTGTTTTCTGTCTTCAGAAAAGATATACACAAATTTTGGAGATAATTCCTACCTTAACAATGAGGGTAATGAGAGTTCTAGTTTGGAAGCTGTTCTAGTCAGTCAGGAGACCATAACTCTGCTACAGTGGGCAGGAGACAAGACTAGGGATATCTGGTAAGTCATGAAAATGACGCCTAAGACTAATTTCTCTGCTGAATCATGCTGTGACTGTTGTCAGCTTGTCAAAGAGTAAGGTCAAACTGGGCCTGTTCTTCTGCATGCCCTTGGTTGCTGTGCACTGTAAAGAGCAATACACACTCTATTCCCAGCTCCACAGGACAAACAGGTTTTGTTTTTTCTGTGGAAAAGGATCTCTTCATCACAGTGTCATTTGTGAGAGCTGAAGCAAGAGAAGCCCACTGCCATGTTTCCCTGGGAGCAAGGTTGCAGAATCAAGGCACTAGGCCAGAGGGTCATTTATACTGATCAGGATTCACTTTCCCAGCTCAGTGACCTGGTCACCATGAGGCCAAGTAATTTTGTCTCTGTGTACTTCAGTGCCAGAATAATACTACCAGCCTCTCATGATTGGACTGATTTGAAGCCCTTCCCAAAAAGGTGCTATACAAACCTAAATTGTCATAGACAAGCCAGTCTCAACAATACCTCATGGAATGTGTGCCTTTCAAGCTTGATCTGGTGCCACAAGGAACAATCCCTTTCAGGACAACAGATGTCTGCGATTCATGGTGAATTTCCTTCCTGTCTCTCATTAAAATCCATTCATCTCCAGTTCAGCCTTTTCATTCTCAAACATCTTGGATATTTGTCAATGCCTATTCACTTTACTTAGTCTGCACGTCTAATCTTTTTGTGACTAAACATTTGCTTTGATGGCAGAGGCTTAAGGATGCTATTCTGCCAATTGGGATGTATTGAGGAAACCCTATTGGCAAGAAGAGCTCACGTTTGAGTAATGAGATCTCAGGCATTTATGTTGTGGAGGATTCAGTAAAACTCAGAAGAGAACCACTGCATTGAAAAGCCAGATGCTTACTGACAAGTGTTTTTCAATATGAGTATAGAAAGGTGGCTTTGATGACCTGTTTAACTCGTGACTCCCCATGAAGTTTCAGGCAGGTCACATCATCTTAGAGTCAGTAACCTGTAAAGCAGTAAGATAAACTTCCTTCCAGCCTGCTCTGCTACCTGTTTCAGGTAAAGGAAAGCAGAATTGTGCTGGTAATGTTCCCTAGTAGTACATAGAGGGAGATTGACTCCTTTCTGATAGATTCTTTCTCCACAGCAGTGAAATCGAAGCAGCTTTTGGCTCAGCAGTAATTCTTCAGTGTTTCATATGCACTCACAAGGAAAGGCTCTGCCCTCAGTTCATCACATTTGCTGGTCTACCTTGTCCTCTTTAAAAGGGAAAGACACTGTACAGGGATGGAACTCAAACAGGAGGCTTCTGCCTCCCGCACTTGAGAGATCCTTGAGAGCTTAGTGACATCTGGTGGTAACTAGAAGGATCACAAGCTTTTGGGGATCTTCACTCCAAAGTAATTCATAAAACCAATTTTTTTTAAATATTCCCCCAAGCAAAAGCCACAAAAATTTATATTAATTTTATGCTAGGATTCACAAGAATATAAAATGAAAATATAATGCTATAATGATGCATACTATATGTATGTGTATATTTTAGTGTTCAAAGGGCTTTGAATGCTGATGGGACATTACAGAGCTGAAATAAAATTAATTTGGCATTAGATTTTTGCAAGCATGTAAATGCTATCTTCTCACTAGCCTGGTCAGAATATCAGTATAAAAAGAAGATGCAGGTCACATTTACTCATCATGCAGTGTCAGGCCCCTGTGGTATAACTGAAATGTTACCAGTCAATCTTCCTTTCTCCTTTATCCCTTTTCAGGATTTGTAAAGGGAAAGAATGGATAGAAAAGGAGGAAATTTGTCAAATGATGCCCAAAGTTTTCAGACATGATTTTGAAAGGTACACCACAGATTCAGCTGCTACTGAGATTCTAAAAAGTGGATACACAGCATGTCTTGAAATTCAACCTGCTGAATGGAGACCTTAAAATCACTGGTAAGTTTGAACAATTGCATCCTATTGCTGCAGCCTATTTATCTTTTCATCCTTCAGTAAGAAAGAGTTAGGTTAGAAGACAAAGCAGGGTAGATTTTCCGGATGAAATCCATCAAGTCCAAAGCACATATCCTTTTAGCCTCTTGGGAGAAAGGTTTTCACAATAAGGATTTGACTTACCTGCCTTAGAGCTTCTCAGACCTCTGACAGTTGATCTTTGCAATGATGTAATGAGGTACAGCATCAAAGCTGGTAACCCTATTAGCAGAGCCAATTGTCAAAGACCTTTGTATGGGCAGCTTCTTGCCAATGTATGAGCTCTGACCCTATTGCTTATGACAGCACCAGGTGACCTAATTCACTCCAGTGGATCCATTTCATATATCCTCATAAGGAGATTTTTCACTCTGACATGCCATTGTCACCCTCCCTCTTGGTAGTTCTCTGCTGGCCCTAGCTCCACATTTATGCAGACAGAAAACTGCACACAGATGGGGCAAATACCGAAAGCTCCTCTTGGTAGTGGATATTTACCTTGGCATGAACTCAAATCAGGAAACTCTTTGGAGTCTTCAGAGCTTAGTATTTGGTAAGGCCATTATTTTAGCTTCCAAAACCAGCAATGGAGCATGAAACTGGTCTGTGGATAATGAGGCATTCAGGGTAATCCTCCCTTCTTTCTGGGCTTAACTTTATCTTGAGCTCTTTATGTCCTCCAGCCAGGCAGCACAGGGGAACAGGGCATGGGGGTGGGAGTCAGTTCTTCACTCATTATCTCTGCTGCTTCCTTCTCAGGGGAAGGACTCCTCACACTCCTCCCCTGCTCCATTGTGGGGTTCCTCCCATGAGAGATTGTCCTCCACAAACTGCTGCAACATGAGTCCCTTTCATGTGACTTTCATGTGAAATCTTTGAGGAACAGAATGCTCCAGTGTGGGTGCCCATGGGGGTCAGAAGCCCTGCCAGCAAACTTGCTCCTCTCTCCACAGCTCGACACATCCTGCCAGGAGCTTTGCTCTGGCATTGGGTCATAGCCTTCTTGGGTCATTCATCTGCTTTAGTGTGGGGTCCTTCATGGGCTGCAGGTGGATATCTGCTCTGCCGTTATCTATTAGCATCTCTTATACACCTATCTTGGTGTATGCAGTGTTGTTTCTTTCACATATTCCTATTCCTCCCTTGTGGCTGTAGTTGGTGGTTTGTTTGTGTGTTTTTCTCCTTAAGAATGATGTCCCAGAAGCACTACCACTATCACTGACAGACTCGACCTTGGCCATCAGTAGATCCATCTTAGAGTGAGCTGGCGTTGTCTCTGTTGGACTTAGGTGAGCTTCTAGCAGCTTGTCATAGAAACCATCTGCTACCAAAACCTTGCTAGCAAACCCAGTACAATCGGGAGTGAGTAAATGCTCCCTCTTCCAGAAGCCAAGGCAATTGCAATATATGGGTACCCCTAGCTGTTGGAGAAGTAATTGAGATCTAAGAGCAGATCAGTTATGTCCCAGCCAGCATTCAAATCAAAGCTTGACAGGCATAGAAATGCTGGGGGTCTGAAGGGAAACCTTGAGGGGTATAAGCAGATCTCACACTGCTCAGGAGCAGACAAGTGAGCGGGGCAAAATGTGCTTTGATTAAGGACCAGCCTCATCCATCAGCAGTGCAGTGCAGGTCTTAGAAAAGCTGGGTGGAAACCTGTTCTCAGCTTCAAGTGCAGATTGCTTTTTGAAGACTTCTCAGGCAGGTGGTCTGTGTAATGATTTAAGGCAATTTGGACTGAAGCCACAGAAAGCAGTGGCTTTGGTAAATAATTTCTATTCCCAGCTTAAAGCTGTAGTCATTTCAGCTGGCTATAGGCTACTGACTAATGCAATCCTGAACACCTGGAGGTAGCCAAGCTACGCTTGGATTCCTCAAGGACATAGCAAAAACTGGGAGTCAAGATGCATAACCAGAAGTGGGGTGTGCAAATCTGTTGCTTCATTAACTGAAAAACTTAGAGGTAAAACACTGAAAAGGAGACAGAAGAGAATTTTATTTAATAGATATTTTTTATGCATTTACTTGTTGATGATGCTTCCAACTATTCTGTGTTCTTCTCAGAACTCCAAGGAGATACCTGAGTTTCACCAGATGCTTTGTTAGAGCTCAAACCAGTGTTATGTAAGTACCCAGGAGGATTCCTTTAATAACTGAACCTGGCCTTTTGAGCCATCAACAATCTAGCAAAAGAATGTAAGCCACCCACACTGTTAGCTGGGGGGTTAGGTGAATGCTGATGAGAAGGGGAGCAGATGGTGAAGACTCCGTGAGGCTGAAAAATCTCTGAAGAAGCTGAAATAACTGCTCATCCTTAGAGCAATGTTCCAGCAAAGGAGTTCAGCTGGGAGACGTGGTCATCCCACTGCTGCTGGCATCCTAGGCTTTGTCTCGATTCTGATTGTGGGAACAGTTTTAGATCTTTCAATCTAAAATTGCTGTGAGGCAAAAGGAATGATGTTCAGACTGTGCTAAGTGACTCAGGTTATGTGATACTAATTGAATTTCTAGCTCTGAAATAACCACTTTGTTCCTACTCAGCATTCAAATGTTTGAGGGAACATGCACATGCAATGGAAATTATTTATTCATGTGAAATGTTTCCCTTAATGAAGCAGTACAAATTTCCTCATGAGAGAGACAGATGCTTGCTATACGTCCCCTAACTCACACACCGTGATGGAGGGGAACATGTAGTACCTGAGAAGTGCATGGAGAATATTTTCTGCTTTGTATTGCCTTTTTCTCGAGTACCTTCACAACACTTTGCAAGTGTTAGTCATAACTCATGCATCTCCTCCAAGATAGCAAACCATTAGAAAAGGACAATGAGACATAATACTGTAAAATAACTTATCCTAGAGTGAATTATAGATATGATGATGAGAGGAACCTAGGAGTTCTTGAGGAATATGTGTAGTGCTAGTCCAAGTAAAATTAACAAAATTTTTGTTACTTTTTTCTCATGAAAGTTGAAATTCCCCAGGACCCATTTGGTTATTCCAGCTTAGGATTCAGAAAAAGCCAGAAAGCACTGTCTGTGTTCCAGTTGAATACACAACTACAGGCTTTGCCTGGTTTCAGTGGATGAAGTAGGTGTGAGGTGAGGCAGGATGGTTTGGTGAGGGACCAAGGTTCAGTTCCTGATCCTGAAACAACAGCAGCCTCCTGATCACTACTGCAGCATTGTCAGTAAATGATGTCTTTGATGACGTGGTGCTAAAACTTTCAGAAAAACACAGAGCCAGTTAAGTGAGGTTTGGGATTTCCTTGCAAAGACTCAACAGTTTAGGGTTTGTTGTATCACCCAACATTCACAAAAGTCTGTGAGCCAAGTTTCTGTCTGCTGTAGGTGTGCTTTTGTGTATGTTGTAGCAAGGCTGCAGGCCAGGCTTGCCCTCTCCTGATGCTTTAGCCCAAGTTCCTGCTTTATCAGCATTTTTACATATACAATAACAGCAGTTTCCTTGCACTCATGATGGAGATTTGCCTTGTGAACACAGGCGTTGCTATAGTTACATTTGCCTAATGTTCATTACTTCCCCTGATGTCCTTGTCACTTATCCAAGGATGCTGGCATTAAGCAAGCTCACAGCATGTCATTTCTGCCTTGGGAGCTATTGGTAGGTGCAGTGAATGGGCAAAGAGGTGCTGCAGCTAATGTTTGCTTGAGCTGATTTTGCTTCAGCTATCAAGGAGGTGATCAGAGAAATACGAACTTTTTTTACAGCAGTAAGAGAGAAAGGAAAGCCTGCAATTACTAGTATGCCTTTCCAAGAAGGTTGAATGTGAAGGAGGAGAAGGATTTGTCATCTTTCAATGGTACAAATGCAGGGAGAGGAAGGAGCCAAAGCCATTTTGGTTAATTGCTAGGTTGCGTAATGGACTGGGTGCTGGGCAACTATTGTACAGACCCCATTGTGTCTGTGGCCTGGTTGGGGTTGTACTGCTCATTTTTGGTTCTGAATAGTTAATGAGCAAGCTAAATAGCTGTAAAATTCAGAGAAGGATCTTAAAAAGTTTACTGTTCAGACGTGCAGAGGAGACAGCACTCTATTTCCTGTGGGAGGGAGCTATGTACACAACTCAGTTACACAAAGAAAGACATTGAAGACTTAAGACTAGCTAAAAAGTGGAGCTGATCACTGACAGATCTTGCAGTATCACATCCAGAGATACTCCAGACTCTGCATCTTCTCATCAACTCCCATATTGGCTCCTCAGGCCTTGATCAGTTCAGAAATGGTATTAAAACAACTCTCTCATGCTAGAAAGCACCAAAAAAATTTATCTCCTAATTTCAGGAGATATGCAGCATTTTGATGGAATCATGTCCTCTCTCTGAATCAGTATGGTTTTGAATGTCTCCAGAGAAGAAGACCCCACACCCTCTCTGGGCAGCCTGGGCCACTGTGAAAAAGGTTTTTTTTATTATGTTTTTGTGTAACCTCCTGTGCTCCATCTTACAACCATTGCCCCGAGTCCTATCACTGGAGGACAGTGAGAAGAGCCTGGCTCCATCCTCCTGACACTCATTCTTTCCTTATTTATGGACATTAATGAGATCACCCCTCAGTCTCCTCATCTCCAAGCTAAAGAGACCCAGCTCCCTCAGCCCTTCCTCAGAAGGGAGATGCTCCAATCCCTTCATCATCTTCATGGCTCTGGATGCTCTCCAGCAGTTCCCTGTTCTTCTTCAACTGAGGGCCCCACGTCTGGACACAATACTCCAGATGTGCTCCCATCAGGGGAGAGTAGAGGAGGGAGGAGAACCTCACTCCACCTACTGACTGCTCCTTCTAATGCACCCCCTGTTTACCGTTGG
Organism: Turnix velox; assembly: GCA_013400935.1. Taxonomy (NCBI): domain Eukaryota; kingdom Metazoa; phylum Chordata; class Aves; order Charadriiformes; family Turnicidae; genus Turnix; species Turnix velox. Next base: position 37,747 of record VZTY01013354.1, read on the forward strand.
CCTTCTGGCCACAAGAGCACATTGCTGGCTCATGGTCATGCTGCTGTTCACCAGGACCGCCAGGTCCCTTTTCCCTACACTGCTCTCTAACAGGTGGACCCCCTTTTGCAGCACAGGCAGTAACTTCACTCTATTTGTTCCACTACGGAAGACTCTGCTGTTAAGTAAGGCCATGAACTCTAACCAAAAAGACTCCAACCAAAAAGAAAATTAAATGCAAGCCTGATTATATCAGTGCAGATTGCAAAAACTGGTGCTTTTTAAAGATTTGAAGCTGACCCATGAATGTGTGGACATTTCAAGCTACCTTGGACCTTAATTTGAGTAAACATCATTCTGTCCTGCTGTCAGCATGAAGCAATCTTGAGTCCATGGAACTCACCGAAGATAAAGAAGCAAAGAATGGATATGCTGGTTTCTTCCTGGTCACATGGTGACCTTATGAGATGATTGTCCTTCCTTTACTTACTTTCAAATTGACATTTCAAAATTAGACTCAAACAGATTCTAATGCAGTAGAACTGTTACTTCCCCAGAGTCGGATGATCAGTGGGCAGAAGCTAACTGTCTGTGTTGACATATGGGAACAAGATAGTCCTATAGAACTGATAAGCTGCATATTTGCTATGCTGAGCCAATGTTCTGTTGAATCTTGACAAACTGCTGTTCTTTGTGCAAACTTTGCTCATTATACTGTCATGATAGCACCAAAATACATCTCCATCCCAAAAGCTACCCTCCTCCATGGTGAGACCACTCCTCCTTGACTCTGTGCTCTGAATTTTTCATAAACTATAAATGCAAGGTGAGAGAAATTTACTACAATCAAAGCGAGGTATTTATGACTACAGTCACTCAAACTCCATCTTGATGATAAAAAATAATATTAAAAGGGTTCAAGAAAGGAGGGATACAGGGAGAAGACACCATCATGTAAAGATAATATCACAAATTACCTCCAGCAGAATTCTGTTTATATGGTTTGGCTTATTCAGGAAGTATGTAGCGGAGCTAGAAGCTGAATCCCTGAATCCTACCTTGAAAGAGAAACTGAGAACAGAACTTTAGCATCTCTAAGAGAGTGTATACAGCAGCCACATCTACTGAGCAATTTCTGAAGATAACACGTTGTTTCTTTCTCCAAATACAGTGTCTACTCTAGGAAGAAGACACATCTATCATTTCAGTTCTTCCCTCCTCAAAATTTAAATGCTGTCTGGGCTGACTTTCAGCAGTGGAGCTCAGGAATGGTACTGCTACTGAAGTGACCAACCTTTAGCTGCAAACATATGCCAAATTTTTGCAAGTTTTCTTAAAAGTTTTTCAGACTTCGGATTGAGGGATTTTCTCTGCAGGATCGATCACTCTGGGACAGTGATAGAAGGTTGTCACCCAGCATGTAGTAGCATGTCTGTTTTTTTCTCAAAGCTGGTTTGGGAGACTCTGGGACATTCTCTGAGTCACAGTTTCTTTTTTTATATTAGAGATTATGAAATGTTTGGAAAGATGGTTCTGCTTTATCTTACTGTGCTGGCAGTTTTAGAGGACTTAAGACTGTGTAAGTGTCTAAAACAAAGTTCAGTCTCAATGAGGACGTTATTGTGGGGATCATAACCCATAACATCTGTTTAAAAGCACATGATTATAATATTCCTAGAGGAGGATAAGAACATGAGATATGGCACAAAGTCTCAGAGGTGGCTAATACCTACTACAGGGGAATGTAAAAGAGGTGAGTCATCACAAAATCTGCCTTCAGAGGATGATAAAATATAAGCCTCAGTTAATAGAAGTTTATTTTCCTTAGAGCTTTTACTTTTAGTAGCTAAGTATTATAGCTGTTTTTTCAAAAAATGAAATGGAAATGAAGCACAACTCAGTTTTCAGAAATTTTTTAATATCCCTGTAAAACAGGGAAAACTGCCAAACAGCAAACACTTCCGTTGAACATCTGCAAAGGTGGTGCCCAAATGTGGAGTAATGAATAATGCCATTAAGGTTGTCTTCTAGATCCAGGACACTTGTTCTCAACAATGGAAAAAAACACCTTTGCATAAAGTACAGGAATATTTTCACTGAGAGGCTTTTTAAAGTTCTTTTGGTACAAAAAGTGAATAGTGCATTCAGGTGCAGTGTAGTGCAGTCATTGCATAGTAGGATGTGCAGGAATTAAAAGTTAAAGGCCAAATACCAAATGAAGGTAACAAAATTGAAAACAAAAATTTGGCTGATGACACTTGACAAAATTGCAAATAAACCTTTATATGCAACATAAAGATAGCAAATGCAGGATGTATGAAGAGGTATGCTTCTGGGAAGGCTGAAATACAATGAATTTAAGACAAAACATTGAATTCTGTTGATGTTCATACCAATAAAAATCCAGGACTACTAAAAATCCACTAATTTAGCAATACTCTGGATCTCCATAGATCAATTGTTTGAAGTTAGGATCTGGTTCATAAAATAAATTTCATTTCTGTCACTTTCCAACTTCCAGTAGCCTGTCTGAGGACAGAATGAACAAACAGTACTTGGTGTTTATTATAATTGTATTACAGTGGCTTTTGCTAAAAGTAATTTAATCCTTCATTCTTTCTAAACCATAAGCCTCTCATTCAATGAAAATAAATAGATATTTTGTTGCCTTTTTTTCTACTGCGTTTTTTATATTCAAATGCCTCCTTTCCTGAAATCAAAGAAGTTCTAAAAATATGTACATTTTAGTTAAATGCAATTATTATTTTCCATCTTTAAAAGTTACTCAACCAATGCATATCTAATAACTTCACTTTCAGAGATATCACCTTATAGATAAAGGGCTTAGAAATAAAACTGTCAAAGCAAGTACAAACTTACCTACTTGAACAGCAGATTTTGGCTCAAATCCACTCAAACTCACACTAAGAGAAACACTATTTATAAAAAGAAATAAACTGTACAAAAAGGTTTTTGTTCATAACTTAAAGATCTGATTCAACCTCTATGGAAACCAGTGAGACTTTCCATAGATCCTAGATAAGAATTACAAGATAGTTAATCAATGGAAAGGTTTGGGAAATGGAAATGTATATGCATATCACAACACACACGGAGTCACTCCATCTTGCTGAGTTTTGCATTCCTTTTTTTCATGGATGCAGAATGAAAGAATACTGATGCTATTTAAGATGTTCATATTCCATCCAATTAATAGAATATTTTTCCTGCTTTGAAGAAAGCCAGACAGAGTTTAAAGGCATCCTATTTCTCTGTGAGTTTCTTAATTTAAGATATCCTGTGATGGTGATTAAAATTCCTTGGCTGGAGTGATGACTAGAATGGTTCTACATCATCCAAACAACAAAAGGCAAACAAATTGAGTCATTTCACACAAAAGCATAACTACTGTAGAAAATACTGAAGCAAATAATGCACAGCAATATGGAAGAGACAACTAATCTTCCACCAACACCAGCAGAATCTTAGATCTTCGTAGTTGCCCTCTGGAAAACAAAGCTGATTCCAAAGGCATCTCCTTGTCACAGTCCCAAAATCTCTTCCTAACAATTAATATATTATTACACAAAAGATGCAAATTGTCCACAGCAATTGAACAGCTCTGTTGCAGTGCTGGCTGGTTGTTTCTCCAAACTGCGAGACAAGATTTAAATTACTTACCCAGGTCCTACCAAGCAAGGTTTTGAAATGCCTAAGAAATCAGAGTACTCTGACAAAGCATGTAATGTAACACTTGTCTGTGCCAGTGTGGCATCTCTTTAAAGCAATTGTTGAGTGGTCCCTGGTGTCCAATGGAAACAGCAACACGGAGGAACCAAGTTGCAGTCAGTAAGAGTCAGTAAGAGCCATTGCTTGAAGGTTCTGAAGGACTTCCAGCACAACTTCATAACAGAATAAATACTCATCCTGTACATGGAGACACCAGTGCAAAATACCTGATTACATTCAACAGAAGCAAAAGAAGAATGACAAAGAAGAATGAACGAACTTAAGTGCTGTTCATACCATCAGCATCTTTGTAAGTTTACTTGTAAAGTGCAGGAGCACTTTCTTATTCAATGCAGTACCTGGAAACTTATGCTTAAGTCTCATGTAGATCAGTGAGTTTATAAATTGTCTTAATTTTTATCAGGTACTCAATCATTTTACTGGAAAAAAATGTAGCAAAATGTGATATAATATTTTCCAATAGGAAGAACCTGCCCTAGTTTTATCTTTCTTTTATCCCTACCACCTATTTGCTCTAAATTGAGTTAGCTGCATCTTACAGCATCATAGAGTTGGAAAGAACTTTCTAAGGTCATCGAGTCCAACTCCCCTGCAGCAAGCACAGACATCCTGCAGTAGATCAGGTTGCTCAGAGCTTCAGCACGCATAGCCATACTTCCAGGGATGGGGCTACAACCACCTCTCTGGGCAAGCTGGGCCAGCGTCTCACCACCATCATGCTCAGAACTTCTTCCTCATGTGTCATCTAAGCAGCCACCCCCAGCTTGCCTGTAGCCCCTTCAGGCATTGGGAGGCCACTATGAGGTCTCCTTGCAGCCTTCTCTTCTCCAGGCTGAACAGCCCAAGATTTCTCAGCCTGTCCTGATAGGAGAGGTCCTCCAGCCTCCTGATCATCCTCATGGCCCTCTTCTAGACCCTCTCCAACAGCTCCATGTACTTCTTGTACTGAGGACTCCAGAGCTGGACACAGTACTCCAGCTGGGGTAGAGGGGCAGAATCATCTCTTTTGACCTGCTGGAGGCACACACTGTTGGGTTATGTCCAGGTTTTCATCTATCAGTACTCCCAAGCCCTTTTCCACAGAGCTGCTCTCTATCACATCACCTCCCTGTCTGTACTGGTAATGAGGATTGTCTTGGCTCAAGTGCAGCACCCTCAGCTCATCCTTATCCTGTATTTTCCAGTGTGAAAATTCTTTTCAGGGTGGGTTTAACTCAGCAGCAGAAGAATTTACTGAGGTCATGACAACTCAGCAATAGCAAGAATTTGATTCAAGGCTGTAATTTTGAAGGGCAGAGTTTATGGCACTACACCAGGTTTCTTTTGCTGATCATCAGATTTCTTTTTGCTTAAAAAATAGGTGTGGGAAGGGGGGAGAAGACTGGTATCTGTACTATATTGATGTTTTGCTTTTATTTCAATGAGTTAGTATGTCCTAGTTCTTTAATATTTGCATTGAGACACCAGTTGCTTAGAAGGCTGTTATTTTCCTCAAATTACAGGGTTAAAATTATGCATTAAGCCCCAGATTTATTAAAGCATGTCTATATGCACCTCTTTTAAAAATCATGACCTGGTTGAGAATTGAGAACTTACCTTGGTTTGGATCAAACCAAAACGCTGAGCTCTCAGATCTCTCACTATCTGCTTGATGTTGAACTGTCAGAAGAGAATAGGTTTTATTTTTTTTGACATGCAAGTTACAAAGAAAAATTCATATGCATCCAGAGAGGGAAGCTGTGACTCAGTTCTTTTACAAATGCTATATTCATAATTATTAACTTGGTTGTTTTAAACAACAAACACTGGTGTTTACTCCAAGCTGTTACAGTGAATTCTACCAGGAATTACTCTGATCTAAGATAACCCCAAGTTACTGACATCCATACCAGTTCTTAATACTTAACAATGATCTGTTCAATACTTACACTTAAGTCTTTCTCTATATAGCTGAGCAGAATTTCAATACACAGCAAAACTCCACTTCTTCCTATGCCAGTGCTGCAGTGAGCAATAATAGGTCCTGTACTGTGAGTTTTTCTCATGTAGCCAATAAATTTTACAAGCTGCTCAGCCAGTTTGGGAGTGTTGTGGTCTGGCCAATTGGTGAACTGCAAATGACTTATAATACGTTTTGTTTCTGTCTGGAACAGAAAGACCAGAAATGTTGTAGGTGATCAGTCCTAAGATTGATTTTAAAAGAATTACACTGATATTTTTTCCTTCTACCTCAATCTTAGTCTATTGGCTGTCTGTTCTGCAATTCATCAGATTTCAACACTTGCCCCTATTAAGGTTTCTTTTAGGTTTTCAGAAATGTACTCAGAAGACAGGCCTAGGAAATTTACTTCATATAATCTTGTTGAAATAACGAAATTATCTCTGTTGCCCCAAAAGGATGTGGTTATCTTACCTGTTAGTTAGAAAGGGGAAACAAAAACACTTGTTAAATTGGAACATTCCCATTCTCTTTACTAAAATTGTTCTTGTGACTGAATTAAGCCATAATATCTGAAGAATGGTAATATACTAGTCACCTAAGGCTGTAAATGCTATTCTATCAGCTATATAAGAAGAATCTGTGATAGGATATACATACAAAAGAAATCAACTTTAAAAAATGATTACAAGAATATTCATATTTAGCCTAAAAACAGTCTTAATTGGTTGGTATTGGAACATCTAGTTGCCACCCTCCCAAAGTGTGTGATGCTGAATGCAAAAAAATGCCTGGATTTATCCATCAGAAGAATTTGAATGCATGTCTAGATTTCTAACCCCTGTTGTTTTCTGTAGTAACTTCATACTGTTCAAAGGAAAGCACAGCAAACATAACATGTTCATTGAAACAATCACTTACAATGGTCCATCTTAATAATCTCTTGGGAAGACACCTATCAAATGTCTCACATTCAGGGGCATAAGGTGAATTGTGTCATCATCATATAAAGAAATCGGATTTTTGATGGAAAAAGACACCATGTTAGTCTGGTACAACTACAAATCTTTTAATAATTCCATTAATTAGTATTCCTCCAAAAATTTTTAAAAAGCATTATAAATATCGAGGCACATCTGATGGACATCTAGTTGTCCTGATTTCCATGGTGTTACATCAGGATTCTGTATTTGTAAGTTTTCTAAAAATTTGTTGCAACACTTGTAGTTTCACTTTGCTCATGCCAGATAATGAATGAAAGAAGCTTCATTTGCTCTAAACTTTAGGATTAAAATCCCATTCTCCCCCTCTTACCTTCCAGCCACCATTACTGAACAAAAATCCCTTCTGGTTTCCTATGATGATTTGATTTGATAAGAAGGAGAGAGCAGATCCACAAAACACTGAACATACAAGCTCTGTGACTGATTTTTGGACATTCTGGTTTGGGATGAAGTGGAGACAATGCTCTGCTCAATGACAAGCTCTTGCTCTTACTTGTGGCTGTGGCAACTGGGGGCAGCTGACCTGGACCTTGACCCACCCAACAGGGTGGAGTCGTCAGGTGGTCAGGACCCAAAGGACTTCTCATTCCATCTACTATGCTCAGTATAAAAGCTGAGGGAATCAAGAGGTAGGTTGGTTCTTAACTGATGGCTGTCTTTTGGTGGCTGCTTTTCATTATACTTCATCAGTTCACCTGCCTTGTGATGGTGGTCAGCATGTTCCACTTCATGTTTGTCAGTGAGTGAACTTCCCCATGTCCCTGGGAGTTTGTTATGGTTTTGGCTAAGTTCTTATATATTTCATCTATTTCATAATTTATTTCTTTACTTTTAATATTTTATTGAAGTAGTTTAGTTTTTTTCTAAATTCACGAATCTTTTTATCTCTCTCATCTATCATCTTGCTTTTAGCCCACCTACCCTACACCATGACAGTCTGTAATATTGAATCTATTGCTTTTGCAACAAGCAAAGAAGCAGAGTCTCATTAACACAAGTTATTCAGATTTTTATGTCCCAAAAAAATACTGAGCAAATGTTACCAAAGAAGCAAACCATATTACCATTTACTTATGTGAAAGTATGAAGTATACTCAACTTACCTGCTTGTTGATAATTTCTATTGTTCTAATTATGAAGTATTCTAGGTCCTCATAATTATCTAGCCTAAGGTGGAAATTAGCCAGGTCTATGGAGTCATGGGGATGTTCAGGCCAATACCGATGACATTTGACTTGCCCTAGCTCCACTTCTTTTGTCATCATTACAATCACATCTGATTCATTCTCCCAGACCATTTGCCAGAAGTCCAACATCGTAGATGGTAGAGGCCCCTGAGTTATAATATAGAAGTGTTCCTCTTCTCCAACTTCCATTCTGATGTAGCTTGCATTAATGTAGCCATTTGTTTCTCCCAGAGGTACCCGTGTCTTATCATCTGTACAAAACCAGAAAGTTCCTATTTCAGCTGTAGATCTGAAACAGAGTTTTACCACTGTAGCACTCAGAGGATGGGGAACCTCAGCCTCCAACAATGAAGCATTCCTCTGGATTTTCAATTGCTTTTGCCTAGTAGCACTAATATGAATCATTGCTAATAGGAAAATCAGCAGATAAATGTTATGGTTCACTACAGTTTTATTTCTAAGATACCTGGGTAACACTGACAAACCTTCTAGTTACCCTAGAATTATTTGGCAGTGACTCAAAATATTGTATCAACACTGTTTTTAATGTATGGCACGGAACACAGGAAACTTCTGAGGATGTATATTGTATCAATATAGAGAAGTAACAGTGCTAAAAGTATAGCATATATTGTCCTCCTACTGCTGTTTAGAAAGACATCAAGTGTCCAGAAAGTGTTCTCCCTCTATGGTGATACGGGGAATCATTGCCACAAGCAGTAGATGTAGCTGTACATTTAAATAGATTCAAAGAACTGCTATTCAAATAAAGTTACACTTGTGCACAGTAATGCAGAGCAATATCTCAGAGAAAGAGGGAAAAAAGCATGAAGAAAGCTGTCCCCCTGCCAGACCAAGTCCTACCTTATGAAAGACAGAACTACAGAAAATGACATATTATGTGCTACATACATCCTTATGTGAGCTCTGACTCTTTTGGGAAAATCACACAATGGCTAGAACTGAAAGAGACCTTAAAGATCAGGTAATTCCAAGCCCCTGCCACGAATAAAGACATCTCTCACTAGAGCAGATTGCTCCAAGTACCATCCAGCCTGGTGAGATTTACACCTCCCGTATCTCAGTGTTATATCTATTTTTCTGTTTTCTGGTGTATTTTTTCAGTAAATATATTTTCTCCATTGTAAATGTACTTACATGGAAGAATATCTTCATATCTGTTTTTATCCTGGTTTTCTGGTGCTTTGCCAGTTCTGCAGTCATCTATTGGTTTCACATGTTCTAAAGCCTAGATCAAAAAGAAATAGTCAACCCATGTTTTTCACATCCTTCATAGACAACAGAGTCGGTGTGAGCAAACTTAACTACTATATGTGACCCAAGACTGGCAAATAGACTTGTAAGAAGGAGCTGTAGCACAGTCAGTATATCATTCTCTAAACTAGGCAAGGAACTCAAATTGATTTCATTTTCTTCATCTTGCACCAAATTTTTAAGTGAGATTTCCAACCCATATCCACAGCTCTTGCTATTACAAATTCCTCTTTTATAATGCTTTAAAATAGATGTTTGGAATAGTGTCTTGGCCAAATGCCAGCATACATAAATGATAACACACTGATGAATGCACTAACAATTGCAATGTTAACAGGAATTAATGCCAGTGAATACTTTCCAGTGATGGAGGAACTGAAGATTGCTGGAAACAGCATCACTAAGTCACTTAATAAGTAGATGTAGAGGGATGGAATATAGCATAGCTGGAAGCAGTAGTGTGCAATTTGAATTCATTTACGGTTTTGAGTTCTCTTCACCTTTCTTTATTCTTAGCTTGTTGGTACACATTGCACAATGTTCAGCCATCACATTATGCCACTACACAGTGTCTATGGACAGAAATATAAGTGGAAGTTCTTTAACATCTATTCATCAATTACTACAGCTTTTACTCTGATCGAATATCCATTTGCTTTGGTAATCAGTGTTTTTTCTATTAGATCTTTGTTTTCTGTGCAGATATGTGTCTTGCCTCATATTATGCTGTGCCAACTTTATCTATGATATGGAATCAATGGAAATTAATGCATGCCCTTGAGCCTTCAGGGAAAGTCAGCAAAACCTATACACTTGAGCTGGTGGGATTTTGTACCAACAAAGGCAGAGATGTAAAGGCAAGTAAAAGAAACTGATAACATTGTAATTACTATGCAAGAGTGGTGGCAAGCTATTTCACTGGTGATGAGTACATCCTTTAAAGGAATTCCAGTACAGTACTGAAGAATTATGAATAAGCTGTTCATAGGGAATTTGCTGATAACTGAGTATTCTATTTATATCCTAAACTAAAAAATGTTACATGCTCTCCTAATTTTACTCTTTTTTCATATCTATAGAGAAATGTTATTTTTTCTTTTTAATATCACAAAATTCCTGACCTTATCATCTTGTGACAGTGACCTCCATGGATAACTGAAGCATTATATGAAAAGTTTTTCTTTCATCAACTGTTTCAATGCTAGTAAATCCCTTGTGGCATGAAGCAAGTAGAAAAGTTCCGAGGGAGATGTTCAGCAGAGCTGAGAAGTAATAGAAAAAACACAGCCTGGAAGAAAGTGATTCATACTCTAGTCCTGTGTATTACTTATTTTTTTATTCCATGTGTGCAGTGTCTTTGGCCAGAGAAAAGTGTGTGTGACCTTTGTAGAGAGATCCATATACAGTAGCATCATCCAAATAGCAAAGCAGAAGCCCTGTTTTGTCTGCAAAAATTTCTGACACAGCTGATTCAGTTAAGATACACAATTCAATCTCCCATACAGTATTCAAAAGACTGATAAAAGTCACTTTCTTAGTTCTACTAAACACTCTGATCTTAAAAAGTATCACACTTTACCATGAACTCTTTTAACACCTCTTGATTCTCAATCTGCAACTGAAGAACTCGAATAAGACCTGTGATGCCAGTCCTTGCACCTGCTTCAGTCAGCAATGGTTTGAAGTTCATTAGCTGAATCAGTTCATCTCCAGAAGCAAAGGTTCTGCCTATATATCAACAAAAAAAAAAGTTTTCATGATTTTCATAGTGCAAATTTTTATTTTAAATGCTAGGGGACTAAAGTCCTGAAGAACTTTTTGATGATTATATTGTGGAAGTGAAATGAGAAAAAATCTTTGGCTTATTTATGTTCCCAGAAGAAAGCAGAGTAAGGCAGCACTGTGGATACAAACATCAAATTTCATGCAATTTGGAGGCAGATCCAGCTATTGCAACCTAGTGCCTCATATAATTTCTAAATAAAGTCTGTTCTCTGTAAACTCTTCCCTTCCAACCCAAACCATTCTATGATTCTATGATAACTGTAAAATGTAATGCTCATTTTTATTGCTATAGGAGACTCTGGCCCTGTCTTCACACAGAATCATCTTCTTGTTTCCAACACTGCCCTGAAAATTAGTTTTGTCATGTGCTTTTTTCTCCATTTTTTGTGTGTCTTATTTAAGGGGTTTTTTTTTGAGTTTTATGTGAACAGTAAGGAACAGTGGAGAATTTTTTAAAAACTTATATCATCCAAGAGACAGCAAGCACATTTTGTAGTATATTCCTGTATTTGTTCCATTCACTCTCAAATGCGCCTTTCTCATTGGCTTTCAGACATAAAAAAGGCCACCTACTACATCCAGCCTGTATACTTTATCTCTTGTTAGATAATTCATGTGCCTTTAGTCATTTTGGTGCAAAGTTAAGAACTGCAATTTCTAAATACTGCCCTGGGAAACTCCCACAAATTGTTTCTAATTACTTGTTTTCATTCCTCCACTGAGTCAATGTATCATTTCTTTACACTATCCAATAGTACATGATCTGAAGAAATGTCATGATGTTGCTCTAATAAATTTAACAACTTTTCTTTTCCTCTTAGTACTAAGTTTTTGTGCCTAATCGAGTGTAATCAAGGAGTGTAATTGAGCAGTTGGAGTGAGTCCAGAAAAGGACCATGAAGATGATGAGAGGGCTGGAGCACATCCCTTATAAGGACAGGCTGAAGGAGTTGGAGTTGTTCAGCCTGGAGAAGAGAAGGCTCAGGGGGGACCTTATAGAAGCTTCTCAATACCTGATGGGGGCTACAGAAAGGCTGGAGAAGGACTTTTTAATAGGATATGTGATGACAGGACTAGGAATAACATATGTTAATTGGAAGAGGGGAGATTCAGGCAGGAGATAAGATAGTTCTCTCTGGTGAGGGTGGTGAGACACTGGAACAGGTTGCCCAGAGAGGCTGCGGATGCCCCCTCCCTGGAGGTGTTTAAGGCCAGGCTGGATGAGGCATCGAGCAACCTGGTCTAGTGGGAGGTGTCCCTGCTCATGGAAGGGGGGTTGGAACTAGATGATCTTTAAAGTCTCTCCCAACCCAAATCATTCCAATGATTCTGAAATTTTTTTAGGGGGAAAGACATGATATATCAAATTACCAAAAATCACCCCACAAAACCCAAAATGGAAGGCACAAAGAGCCCTCACAAAAATAAAAATTTAGAGTTGCTCATTCTTTTGAAACCAGAGTATCAAAGTAGTAGTGACTGGGTAATGGCCAGCAGAGCTGTCCTCCCTGGGTTCAGCAAACTACATTCAGACTAAATTTCCTGCTTTCCAGCAGCTTTCCGTAAGAGCTGGAGTGCTCCTGATGCAGTCTGCTTTCTGGATGTTGCAGAGAATTGATGGCCCTCATATATATCACTGGTAAAAATTGTCTTTGAGGCACAAAAAGTAAATTCTTAGCTTGTATGAAGGGATTAGCATTCTTCTCAGCATACATATATGGAAAAGCTAGCCTATAATGTTAAAGAAACAAGAAATGTTTTTGCATGGTTACTTCTAGGTAGAACAGAAATCCTGAGGGGTACATCATATTCATTGCTCCAGCTGGCTGATGCAGACTGTGGACTTTCTTTCCTGCAGCCTTCACATTCTGCACATTTCTGTGACCTGTAAAACAAAATTTTTTCAGTGGTCTTATGGAAGTAGCAGAAACTTCAATAATCTGAACTGCACAAAGATTTTTTCATCTATTTTGGGTAACTTCTAACATTCTAAAAGAACTAGTTTCAAGAACTAGTGTGAAGAATGTGAGTTCAAGAAGTAATAACAGCATGTTGTCTGGAGTAGCCTCCACAAATATAGCACTTATTTCTGTGGTATTTTATTTTATCAAAGAAATAAGAACACATTTTATAAAAAGCTTCCCAAAAACGGTTGCAAGTAACAGTTTGTCACAGTTATAGACAATTTTTCATGTATGACATTTTTTGGTTGTTAGGCTGCAATGGCTCAATAGGCTTTGTTTGTTATTGTTTTCTACAGTACTCAGAAAATTTTAGATCACTTCCATATGTTTAAATAATACTTTGCAATCCAGAATATGCCAGAAAGTACGAGCAGTAAAAAGACTGATTACAGGACAGGGTCCGGAAAACCATTCTAACTGCATAATAATCAGAAAAGATGTTATCCCTGTATATAACAACTTTGTATTAACCATAGACACATTTATGTATCTTGCACATAGAGCAAGATAATTTCATAATCACCTAGGTTGGAAGAGAGCTTCCAGATCAAGTCCAACCATCAGCCAAACTCTAACAAGCCTCATACCGGGAGAGGGACTTGAACCCTTGACCATCTGATTAGGAGTCTGATGCTCTCCCAACTTAGCTACACACCCAGGTCAAATAATAATCACAACTGATTACCAGGTATATCACAAGGTAATATTATATTAACCATGAAATGATAGCCAGACCCGGAGACTCTGTACACATGGATGCTCTCACTTGGAGATACTCTCTAAAGCTCCTTTTGACCTTTTCCCTGAAAACAGGTGTGTTAGGGAAGATTTTAACCTAACTGATTGGCCAAATAATGTTCTCACAAAATCGTAAGGATTTTTGTATATATTTACTCTTTTTTCCCATTTATGTGCACTTTAAGTGATAAAGAAAATCATATTTGATACAGTCTACATTGCTGTAATAGACAAAACTGCCCATGTCTTATAAACACTCTATTATTCTTCCATTTCCCATTGCAGTTTACATTTAAAATTTCAAGTAACATTATTTTGTACTATGTATTTTCTCTGGGGTAATGTCCTCAAATTTTCCTGTTTTCAAGATGTTTGGAGTTCAACGTCTGCATCACAACAGTCATAGCCACAGTCACAGTAGTCATAGCGCATGGCTGCATGACCTGCTTGGAACACTTAGTAAAACCCATGCGACCCTACCCACAGCAAGAATTTGGTACTCCCACTGCTCTATCTCCTCCTCAGTTAGAAAGGCTAAAGCTGCCACAGGCATTTCTGCATCAGCTCTTTCACCTTGAAGCACCTGTTTCATCTGTCTTAGCAGTGTGTGGAAGCTGTTTAGCAACTCTTCCTGCAGGTAGAGCTGCATTCCAATAGAAGTGTACTTCTGTCACTCAGAATTTAAGTGCATTTGCATACCATATTAGGACAGCTTTGGAGGTATAAAATAAATTATTCAGAGTAATTAAAAATAGTTTTACTGCATTTGAGGGACTTACCTGTCTGAGATGTTACTGATTATATCCTTATCTTGCCCAGCTAGCTGACCTTGTGGGGGGGAACTCTGTGTACTTAGTGGATCCTGCAGGTTTGAAATAAGAAAAAGCTGAGAAAACCCAGCATCAACAATATAATTACTTACACTGACATTCTTTCTCTTAGCTAACAAAAATCTTTCACTCATGAAAGAAAGGTAGAACAGAATAGTTTCTACATACAGAAGGAAGTATGCAATTTTCATCCAGCATTGCAATGCCTACTTGGAGTGAAATGCCACATCAGCTGTATAAGTTTCATAATCCAGTCTCCAGACATCTCTACAACTTAGCATGCACAAATTTTTTAAATCTTTGTGTTTTTTATACATTCTGTGATCTTACAAAGAAAATGCAATCATAGAACCTCCCAGTGCTTGACAGCAGAAAGCACTAGTGTCTGAGACAGAATTGTTGGTAATAATTTAATTTTTTTTAATCTCTGATACAATGATGCCAGCTCATAGAAGTGAATTGCATCTGCTCTACTGAAGAAGCACTCAACTAACAGAGAAGGCTACTGAAGAAGCTCTCAACTAACTGATCAGATATTCTGATCATCTCTGTATGCAGTAGAAGCAGTAGTTTTGGTGTTTGGTTTTCCATTCTAGAGGATAATTGGATCCTGCATTTAAAAAATCATGCAAGACACATGCCATTAGTATTTGGAAGTGGCTTCTTCTTAGTTGTAATTTGATAATTAATTTTTTGGAGTGCTGTTGTTTCTCCTGTTCCTTCTTAATATCACAGATGCACTCAAAAACCGCCCTGGCATGTTAAAATAGTATAAACTACAGAATGCCAAACAAAGTCTTAATGGTAGTTACCACTTACACCTCATTTTCTTACTTCTATGCTTATATTTCTCCATTAGAATAAGGGAATTCATGGTTACCTATTTTACCATTAATTAATTTACCCAGTTTCTGCAACTACTGATAACACTGAATGAAGTGCACTATATGAATTTTTGTTTTCTATTTGCCTAGGAAATGCATTTCACTGCTGCTAATTTTTTTTCAGCAGCTTTCAATTTTCAAAGTCTACATGTTTGGAGTAGATGGCAGCTGTGCCCTACAAAGTATAAAGTCTAAATAGTTTCTATTAATAGGAGACAGATAAAAGCAACCCTGAAATAATAAAGAAGAGACAAGTAATGGAAGCAACTCAGCAAAAATTCTAGCATGGGCTTGAAGTCAGGCATCTGCTGTGATAAACTAGATAGACTAAACCACATGGCTAAAACTAAACTTGTGCCTTAATACCTTGCCAACACAGGGATCTAACAAGGAATCTGTGACCATCTGTATTACCTATTACTTCTCATTTATACTATTTCTTGGATGTACCTCCGTGTCTAATCACAGACATGAACTTGTTTTGACATTACATTACACCAGTCTCAAACAGTTGAGTTCCACAACTATTCAACATTGTACTTCCTCAAAGAAAACACTCTTCAAGGTTTTCTCAGCTTGTTCACATCAAGGATTTCTTCCACTTTTCTACCAAGGGTTTTCTGGGTTTTGTTTGTTAGTTCTAGAGGATTAGAAGACCTGTATTTCTTACATTTTTCTGAGGAGAGGTTTTACAGTTGTAAATTTAGAACTAATACATGCTGTAAAATTTGATGTGGAATGCCGTGCAGGACTTCCTAAGATTCAATAATCAAGTTTGAAGAAGCTGAGGTGCCTGGAAGTTATGAACATTAATGAAGACAGTTGAATAGAAATTTTTAAATGTATTTTGTTTTAAAATACTAAAAGAATGGTAAAATTAATACACATGCAAATATTTTATAAAGCACTAGAACTAGACTTGCATGTGGAACATTCTTTCCCCACACCCTATTAGCATATATTAATCACACACTATTATTTCAGTGTAATTCCTTGACTCATTCAAATTTTAGCAGTTTTGGTCATTGCAGCACACTCCATTCACTTTAAACTTTTTCATTGAGAAGGTGTGATTCTGGACTGAATTGCAGCAAACCCATTTTGAAAATAAACATATGAGTATTTTGTCTAGTTAATTCTTAAAGCCTGATCCAGATTTTACCTTAGTGTACCTCTGGTTGGATTCTTCTTCCTTGAAAGTGCAATCAGGCTGAACTCGCGGGCTTCCTGCAACATTATCTGAATACCAGAAAACACAATTCAAGTAAAATCCCAATAAAGTTTGAAAACAGGGATCTATTTCTTTTCTGCCAATCATACCAGGGGGCTTTGATCTTGGAAGAGGCACTGACATGTAGTGCCAGAAGCTGGCAAGGAATACCCCTTTTGTGGATGATCTGAGAGGATTAAGTAGAGCAAAATTTTCATCACCACTTAAGAAGCCAGCAAAACTCAGGTTTCCTGAAGATACACTGAAGTAGGCCCCTGAATCAATAAAAGTTATGAAAACCCTGAAGCAATCAAATATGCTTTTCCCAACCTTGCCCATTAATTTGCAGTGCTAGCATTGAAGTTTATCTATGATATTTGCTAGTGCTTCTATAATACCACTGGGTTTGGCTGGCCCAGGAAGAGAATTTAAACTTTCCAGCACTTTGTAATTCACCAAAGTCATGTGAGATGCAAATAAATGTCTCCAGTCGCAGTTCCTTGAATTTACAGAGCTAGAGAAAGGCTAGTCTCACTGAAGAGAATGGGAATATTTCCACAGCCTTTGAAAGAGCAAGATATTCAACCAGCCTTTTAAAACTGACTATCCTTCCAATTTTTTCATCATTAACCCCAAAAATTTAACTAGAATGGAAATGTGGCAGGGGACAAGTTCCTTCCAGTCTGGTGCTGAACAGGTGCTCTCTTATCCTTATGGAAAAAGTTCGTTCTTGAAACACAGAGTAGCTTCCAAGAGAAGTGTCCAGTGTTTATGACACAGGCTAGGAGTTAAGTTCTGTCTAATAGCAACTGAAAAAGCTGAGATTCTTAAACCCTAGAGGCAGCTTGTGTAACAGTGGAATTGCCTAAAACATTTCTTTAGGTAGGTTTGCATCAGTAAAGCTGACTAGGTGCATAAATGTTTGCATAAATATCTAAAACCCCCATTCAGTTCTGCCTCTCTTCCTGGAGGAGAGCAAATAACGATGGTGGTGGTTTCTTGCTTGAGAAGATTTGAAGCAAAGCCTCCAATTTGTAACCAGCAGACCAGAAGGGGGAACACTATATTATTCTCACATTATGGGAAACAGAACATAAGCACCCATAATCTCTTGGTAATAGTATACCCTTGCTTCCACTCACAGTTTTAATTAGTATTTAAATTTTGAGTATTCAGTGCAACAGACCCTGCAGCACAAGTTTCTTTGGTTAGAGTGGTCAGGTCACCAAGCACTGCCCTGCACTCCTAAAAAGCAGCCTGGAAGCGAAGGCTTCTAGATTTGACCATGAAGAGGCACAAAGACAGAAGGCAAAGAAGTGGTCTGCCAGGCAGCACATGATGTGCAGTGCTTCCAAGAGACAAGGTAGGAATATACAATTTGTGGGATATGTGCTTTAGCAGCTAGGTCAGTGGTTGGTTGTAATTCCATCTGTGAGTTGTGTAAAATTGGTAAAATCAGACCAGGAAACTTTGTGAGCTAAAAACATAGGCTGAGTTGAAGCATCTTTGAGCATATTGTAGTTTTGCTTCTGTTACTTCTAGATGAGGACAGGCTGAAGGAGTTGGGATTGTTCAGCCTGGAGAAGAGAAGGCCCAGGGGGGGCCTCAGAGTAGGTTATCAATACCTGATGGGGGCACCAGAAAGGCTGGAGAAGGACTTTTTAATAGGAGATGTGATGACAGGACTAGGAATAACAGATGTTAACTGGAAGAGGGGAGATTCAGGCAGGAGATAAGATAGTTCTCTCCGGTGAGGGTGGTGAGACACTGGAACAGGTTGCCCAGAGAGGCTGCGGATGCCCCCTCCCTGGAGGTGTTTAAGGCCAGGCTTGATGAGGCATTGAGCAGCCTGGTCTGGTGGGAGGTGTCCCTTCCCATGGCAGGAGGGTTGGAACTAGATGATCTTTAAGGTCCCTTCCAATCCAAATAATTCTAATGATTCTATGTCAAAATCTCACTTGGTTATTCTTTCCCAGTGATTCTATCCCTGAAGTAGTTTAGGAGAGCTAAGAATGTGTTTGTGTCTTCAGCTATGAATCAGGATGAACTGTGAAGTTAGTAATATTGAACTATTTTGTGAATAGGAAAGTTGTGTTCAGGCAACACATAATCCCAGTCTTATGGCAGACTGAGCAAAGGCAGGTGCTTACCTGGCTCTGCTTCTGTGTTTGTGGGGGAAGGAGTGATGTTGCTCTGGTTGCCCGAATAAGCCCAATGCAGACCTGTGCTTCGGCTGACAGTCAGCTGCACAGTGCCCTGAGCCTTGCGCAGCAGATCTATCACTGTCTGGCGTGGCAGACCAGACACATAAGTCTCATTCACCTGAAAAATACAATGAAAAGTGCTTAAGGATTGCAGTAATAGAAAGCTTTCTTAAATCACATATTCCAGCACTATCAAATCTTCACATAACTTCATAGATTCCAGTGCTTTTTGTTTGTCTTGTTAAAGGAGAGTGAGAGAACAGTGGCACAGGCTGCCCAAAGAGGGTGTGGAGACATTCAAACCCTCCTGGATGCCTTCCTGTGTGACCTGATCTGGATGTTCCTGCTCCAGCAGGAGGATGGCACTGGATGCTCTCTTGAGGTCCCTTCCAATCCCTGACATTCTGTGATACCTAACTGGCACTAATGAGAGGTTCCTCCCAGTATCCACCCTGCTAGCTGTTATATGCCTGTTCAGTCAGTTAAGTCCTTTCACACATTTTGTCATGTGCAATCCTGACCTGGCACAGTTACACCATATTGCACTTTGGCACTCGTCCTGCTATTCTGGATCCATTTCTCTGCTGGAGTGCCCAGCAGCAACCTCCAGCTGTAGAGAAGCCCAGTTCCATAGGAAGCTGAGCTCTTGGCAAAGGAGGGCAGGGGGCATGGGGAGATGCAGAACAGCCCTCTGGCCCCCAGGAGTCAGGACACCATGTTCTGTGTGCTGCTGTGTCACACAGAATCAAAGAATCACAGAATATCAAGGATTGGAAGGGATCTCAAGAGATCATCTAGTCCCATCCTCCTGCTGGAGCCGGAACACCTAGACCAGGTCACACAGGAACACATCCAGGTTGGGTTTGAATGTCTCCAGGGAAGGACACTCTGCACCCTCTCTGGGCAACCTGCACCACTGTTCTCTCACCCTCACTGTGAAAACGTTTTTTTCTTATATTTCTGTGGAACCTCCTGTGTTCCAGCTTATACCTATTGCCCCAAGTCCTACATTGTATGTCACAGAGAAGAGCTTGGCTCCATCATCCTGACACTCATCCTTTGCTTATTTATTGACACTAATGAAATCACCCCTCAGTCTCCTCTTCTCCAAGCTTAAGAGACAGCTCCCTCAGCCCTTCCTCAGAAGGGAGATGCTCCAATCCCTTCATCATCTTCGTGCCTCTGTGCTGGATGCTCTCCAGCAGTTCTCTGTCCTTCTTCAACTGAAGGCCCAACAACTGGACTCCAGATGCGGTCTCACTAGGGCAGAGTAGGGGAGGAGGAGAACCTCTCTCGACCTACTGACTATGCCTCTTCTAATACACCCCAGGATGCCATTGGCCTTCTTGGCCACAAGAGCACATTGCTGGCTCATGGTCATGCTGCTGTTCAGCAGGACCGCCAGGTCCCTTTCCCCTACATTACTCTGTAACAGCTCAGTCCCCAACTTACACAGATACATGGGCTTGTTCCTGCTCAGATATAAGACCCTATGCTTGCCCTTGTTATATTTAATTGAATTTCTCCCTGCCCAACTCTCCAGCCTGTCCAGGTCTCACTGGAGGCAGCACAGCCTTCTGGTATGTTGGCCACTGCTCCAAATTTTGTGTCAAGGGCCATAAGATTTCTAAGCAGCACACTCAATAGAAAGTTCATTGTAAAGTAACTAGAAAAAATATAAGGCTAAAACAAACAACAAGAATTACCTTAAGCAGGATGTCACCAACTTGAAGCCTCCCATCTAAATCTGCAACGCTGTCTGGGCTGATGGCTTTTATTAGGATAGCCCTGCCATTCCTTCCACCTACCAGTGCAAATCCAAGGCTTCCATTTTCTACTTTTTCCAGTTCAATCTTAATAATGAAGTCCTACAACAGAAAAGGATGTAGTCTAATGTGGAATTAATTCAGAGCTTGGTTTTTTATATTATTGATACAATGAATTGCATTATGCTTCACTTTCCTCAATGGCTGATGTAGATTATGGGACATGTCCTTTGATTGAACAGACATATAGAGCTTCTAGTGATTAACACAGCAGCAGCATATATGTATAAGAATGAAAATAGTACATACTTATTTCCATAATACTTTAAAATAATTGCTAGAGAAGAAAGGAATCATGCATTAAACCTTTTACAGTATTCCAAATGTATCACAGTAATTGACAGACAAACAGCTCTTATCTCCAGCATAACAGTAATGCAGTATGTACTCCATCCTTTTATTGTTCTATAAGGAAAATCTTCACCCTTTAACCCAAACAGGCCCATCTGTTTGACTTTAGCACTTCTTCAGTTGTAAAATCAGCTGCTTTTTTAGAGTTCAGTATTATGTCAGAAATAGCAACAGCGTTGAAGAATTTATGACAACACAAAAGACTTGTTTTAATGTTGCAAATAACATACATGGAAATTGATTTAGCAAGTTGAACAGATAAAAAATCATGGACTAAATGGTGCAGAAGAAACTGTAACAGTGATGGCTTAATCAAAAATGGGAAAATGGTTCCAATTTTTCTGCCAGGCTGGAAGTCTGATTTTAACAAGAACAGCATTTTTTTGCAAACTATGCTCAAGATAAAACTAATAAATCTATTCCCATGAAATATCAATCCCTATGTGGTCCGTTTCCATTTCAACATTATTTTCTACATTTGTACAAATAGAAGCAATGCTTGCACTTGTAAGAATTTTGCATGTTGAGCATAGAAATTTCTTCTCTTTTAAATATGACACCTGTATATTTTAGGGATTCCTCATTTTTCAAATGGCAGCTACTGTTCTGGTTCATGTCAATGCTGCATAATACTCTAAAGGTTTGAAGTAATTTTACCCTTTTTTCAAACATTCCAATGAAGAATTTCAAAATCAAACATGTTAACCTCAGGTTTCCAAGATTATTGTGGAAATTTCTTCAATAAAATTATGCTTTTTTTTCCCCAGAATCCCAGGGTGATGTTCTGTACCTTTCCCATGGCACTTTCTTTCTAAGCGAAGGATTAGTCTTATAAATTATTAAGAGTACTACGAAGACCTAACTGAGGATCTGCATTACATGAATGATGCTTATTATACATTAAAAAACAGCAACAGAAGAGTCTGATCCCAGGAAGTGCTCAGCACATTCTAGTCCATGAATTCTGTAGCAATTAACAGGTCACACTCCAAATGCAGTGTATTTATATTTGCAAGGATGCTGGAGAGGAAGAAAATATATTCCACTATAGGAAAAAATTTCACTTCATACAGTTCACTTCACTTGATGGACCATCTCACACTTAATAAAATTCTCACCTTACATTCTGGTGAATCTGGAGTGTTTTGCTGAGTACCACAGTTCATTTCTTCCAAATGTTTTTCTATGAAAAAGCAGCAACAGCTTTCACACACTTGTACTGGTAAAGTGTTCTATAGTAAAACACTCAAAATCATATTCACAGGCATAATAAAACATTTCATATTTGACATTAAAAACATAAAAAACCTCCTGGGGATTTATCTGGATTTACATTCCTGAAGTGTAAACTGAGCCTTCTGTGTTTCAGCCCTCTGTAGACTTTTCACCTCCCAGTGAGCAGGTTCCAAAACAAGCTTTCAAAGCTGCATTCTACAAGGTCAGAGACACCAGACAGACACCAGGTAATGTTTAAATGTTCTCTGAAACTATGAAAGAGGCAGTTCTGTTTATGAAGAATTAATCTTTCCCAGGTGCTGCCAGAACCTCCTACAGACTTACTTCCTTTTGAGGATAGAGCACAACATTTTACAAATCTTAACTGAAAAATAGAGTTTCTTACCATATTGATGCAGCAGATGCTGTTCTTGGGAAGCCGGGCTTTCATTTGAGAAAGAAACAGTGGCTTTCTCTGTCATTGCATGTGGCCCTAAAAGCATATATGTAGATTTGTTCTGGCAGGCCTCCTGCTAGCCTTCATATATACAAGGTAATGTAAACTCAGGGCAAAGATTATTAAACAAAGTATCAATATCCAATATCAATACTATATGAGGCAGTTCAAGTCCCTTAACTGCATGATTAAGTTTGCCAGTTTGCACGGGGATATAAACAAATCTGTCAGGAATTGCAGAGATGATGTATCTCAGTCATTTCTATTTTTAAAACTGTAAAAGCAATCAGAGACCAGTTTGAGACATTCTATACATGTGGCAATGATTGGGCAGAGAAAGAAGCAGGCAGTCTGCTAAGATGACTATGTAAGAAGACAATGTACTTTTACTGACACTCTCACCTCTTTCGACCCAGTTTTGAAGTTTTATTTTGTCATATTTTGGTGGTCTTAGTTGTCTTCCACAAAGTACTTCTAATCTATAAATAATAGAAAACACAAAAAAAACCCCCAAAAAACCCCAAACCCCCCAAAGGATCTGGTTGTATTTACAATTTTAATATGCATTTTTGTAACTAAGAGAGTCCATAAAATAAAGGCTTGTTTTCTCAAAAAAAAATCATTATAGATGTATTTATAAATCTATCAAAGATTGCAGCAAACTAAATACCAAATTGCTACATGAAGAAACTTCTTTTATAAGTTAGAGGTAGGTAACTATACTTTTTTAGAATTTGTAGATCTATGTTAGGGATGGATCAGATTTGGTAACCTGTTTTGAAGGTGTCATGAGAAATCTTGTAATCTCCAAAGCTCACAGAGCAAGGATGTGCAAGCAAGCTCCTACCAGTATCTGCATTTACCATGATTTAGTTGCACCACAATAATGCAGACTACACATTACTTTTTTCTGTATCTTGTAGTCAAGTTCAAAACATCTTGTTCATCTACTTCACTTCATAAAAACAAAGACACAGCTAGGTGCTGTACAGTAAGAAATGTGTAACTAGCTTTTCAGGTAGCCATACACCAGTATTCAGGTGAGTGCAGGCATATGAGCAATTCTTGTCCAGAGTACTTTTTTACATCATCTTTGCATGATTAAAATAAAAAATAAATCATATATCCAGTCAGGTGAATAAAACTTTAGGTTAAGCCTGACTTAACACTCCAGTCAAATATACAGAGGAAACTATTAGTTGCCTAACTAATGTAGTTTCTGTGCTATGATGTAGAATATGACACAAGTCCCTTCACCTGGTGGTGCAGATGCAGCCTCTGCTTGCTGAAACTGCTCCAGCTGCTAAAGCAATTTTGGTCAAATCTCTGTAGTGCTGATGATTACTGATTTTGTGTCAGTTATAGTATTAAATATCATCCCTTATGGGAATGCTCTTATTTTACCTAAGCAATATTGGTGCTACATGTTTATAATTCTCTATCAATTTATTGAAAGCAATTTAAAAAGCTGGTCTACATGATGAAGTAGTGGCTCATATTAAATAGTGTCTCAAAAAGTGCTGGAAAACCCACAGGAACATTAGTTTCAATCAAAACAGATACTGAAATCTGACCGATGTAAAATTCACATTTAGTAACAGAGAATTTAAAAAATAGAAAATGTCTATGTAATACATATTTTTTATTGTTTTCTTTTTACAGACAACTTTACATTTTAAAAGAACTACTGGATTTTTTTCAGAACCTTAGAATGGCCACAACAGAAACACTGACTGCCAAGTTACAGAATGTTAGTAACTTGTAAAATGCAAGAAATCAATACCTTGTTCTTATTTAGAAAATCAGAAGCAAGTTTTTAACTAAAATCCATAAATAACAGCCTTACTTACTATTTTCCTGCTCTATGGGAATCACTGGATTGCCATTTCTGGGGGCAGAAAAAGTGAAAAATGTGAGCCATTAAGAGCTGCATGCTTTGTAAAGCAGATATCAAAAAATATTTTTAGAAAGTCAGTTGTCTAAAATAGAGCTGTACTTCTATGATTTTGTTAGTGGTTCTTTCCTAACAAGATTTTTTTGTAAATATATGGAATATTCAGTTATATTTAACAACAGAAATATTTAATGGGAGTTACAGAAAGAAAGAACATGTTAAAACACCTGTCCCAATGCAGAACTGCTTTGTGCTGAACTTTGAATTCAGCTTTAGATCCCTTTCTATAGAAAAGTATCCTTTTTCAGTTTGTTTCCTTCGATCATAAATTCTTACTAACTGCAAAAAGTATAATGAGGCTGCAGTTTCTTCATCTGCTAAACCAATGCAGGTTAATAAAACAGATAAAAATTTTAACTACATTAAGACTGCATTGTAAGACACACTATCACTCACACTTCTTATGTAAAACTTAGTTATTAATGTACTTTTGGGTTACTATTTGGCTGTTTTCTCTGAGATCTTTGAAAAGTGCAGCCAAGAGCTGAGGAATTAAATTCTTAGCAGCAGATTACTGATCAAGCCTAAGATGATTTTTTTCTTACATCCTGCAGATTAAATGCTGCATTTTTAATAGCATTAAAAGACATTTGGCTTTTGGAATAACTCGCTTTCCCATTAGAGGTGGTTTCTTGACTGTAGCTGTGAGTCTGAGATTGTTTGGAGAAGGTTGGCACTAGTGGTGTAAATATTAAGGCTTTTCCCTAGAGAACAGCATATCTGAAAATGGTGGCCAGCCTCACAGTTAAAGGATTCACATTTATGTTTGGATGATGAAGTTTGAAGAATTCTCATTTGTGTTTTATGAGTTTACTTGTACTCACTAGTTCGCTGTGATTACAAGAAGGTAAGATATCTTATGGGTGTTATGAATCAGGTTGCAACATTCAGAACTTTGATGTCTTGTAGTTTGTCTTGTTGAAGTAAAATTTAGAAACCTGCTTCAGAATTAGGATTGAGATTGAATCTGCTCAGATTTACCTTGTGGCTTTGATTTGGACATTCTGGGTGGCAGCTTCGCACACTCTCACTGCATCATCCAGGCTAATGCCCTCAGTCCAAAGTCCACAGATGTAAACAATCTGATCTTGTGGCTGCAAACTGCCTTCCACACTGGCAGGAGAGCCAGGCACTATCTCTAGCACATAAATACCTTGTAACTTGCTTCCAGCTCCTCCTGTCAACTTCAAGCCTAGAATAATGCAGAGAAATTATATTTTGAGGCAGCGTGCTTTGAATGTCACTTTCAGAGACATACAGTCTAATGGGACAGATATGGCTAACTGAAAGTTAGGCTCAACAAATCATTGACATTATAAATAACAATCTTACCCCAGTGAGATGGGATGCAAGAGCTGCAATGGGAGAACAAAATGCAATTGAATGTTTGAAAAGCAAGGGGAAAATCTTAAACGGTTTGTCCATTTCTGTGTTTCTGCTGTTTCATAGAGCTTTATTTTCTCTCACATTGAAGAGTCATTTGAAGAAGACACTCAGCTGCATAGCAGTATCTCCCTCATTACCAGAGGGCTTAACTACTTTGCCAAAGGGAGGGGAGGCATACAACAACTAAGGAGATACCTGTGCAGTGCAAAACTGAATTTCACAGTGATATTCAAGCAATCCCTGAACAAGCTAGTTTCTGAACTGGAACAGGATTCTGTAATGGAGCAAATATAGGTATATTATTTCCTGAGTCTGTGTGCAGTACTCGCCACATCTGCAGAAATTCCAAGATCAGCTGTAGGGTTTTCTTTTATCACCTGAGTGACATAATGTAGATAAAGCCTTGCATCTGGTGAATCAAGGATTTGAGCAGAGGTTTTTTTGAATAGGAAACTATTGCCTTAATAGGTGGATCATCCTTCTCAGTCTTTGCCTTTCTTTTTTACTTTCCCTTCAAATAGATCTGTATGTATCATAGCAGGTAGTAGACATTATAAACTAAATATCAAGAACTTCTGCATGTCAGTAACCTAAAAAAATGGAAATCTGCCAGAAACTTCAGCTAAAAAGGTGGTAATGCAAAGATCATTTTTACAACTATCTTTCTTGGTCTAATAGGGCATATTAGTTTCTCATTCAAGGGCTCGCCCAGATAAAGATATCCATTCCTTGGTCGTAGATGAAGGAGAGAATAAAGACGTCAAAGTCACTCAGGATCATATAGAACGAAGACCACTGCTTATGATTATCTTGCAATTGCTTTGATCCCTGTACAAAATAGCATGCACAGTATTTGCTACACACCTAACTGTCCATTGGCACCTTTTGTGAGAGTAATTTCAGGAATCTCATCTGGTCTTAGAGAAGGACGTGGGTCACTGTCAGCACGAGCAACCACAAGGCGCAGCTCAGGAGGAGACCTTTGTAGTAAAGTCAAGGCTTCGTTGCATGATAATGATGTGACATCAATACCATTCACCTAAATGATAAAGCAGTAAAATCATTATTGACCATCATGGGCTTCACCCACCCCTCCGAATTTTGCATGTGAACTTGAATTTGTTTTCACTTTCATACTACTGCTTTGCTGTGGTATTTAATGTCAGTGAATATAACAGCTAAGACTGCAGTAAGGTTTCTTTGAACTTTTATTTTCTTGAATGCAGAGCTTTCATAAAATAGCTTATTTTTTTCTTGAGACTCAAAGTGCTCCTGAATCCTTTGTATATTACCTATCTTATTACATTAATTATGCATTTTTATTGGGAAGGTGTTTAATATTTCTGTCTTGCATTGCTGCTAGCTGATTCATGTTATTTGCTGGGTCATATAATTTTGTCCTACTGAAGTCAGCAGAATTACATTTATTGTATGATTCACTTGCACTTGCATGCCTAAATGTGGAATTAACTGAACAATATGAAAGGAAAAATGAGGAAGCATTGATCTGAAAATATCTTCTCCTTAAAGAATTACTGTACCATAATGATTCTGTCTCCCCTTCTTAGTCTTCCATCAGACAGGGCAGGTTCATTCAAGATTTCATCAACATACAGACAGTTGTCTGCTTTGTTAAGAACTACAGAGAATCCATAGCTGTTGCTCTCTGACTTTGTCAAAGTCACAAAGATCTCCATTTCCTGTTAAATTAAGCATAAGACATATCTGATTTGGGCTTTTCTGTTACTTCATTAACAACTGTTTATGACTTATATGCAGACAGGAATCAGATCCACTAATGGTATTAACAAAATTCTCTGCCCATTAAGGCAGGGAATACCTGCAGGAACTGGTATTTTGGTATTTGAACTTTGTGAAGAAAGGCATGGAGTCCTTTGAGTTGTCAAGCATTATAATAGTAGTGTACAGTGATTATCATTGATATTGCTATTGCTGTCCCAATGAAAGAAATGGTTGGATCTGAATTTTTACATTGATGATCTCAAATGAGTAGGAATTCAGAGCTCATTAGTATCAGACAGAACGGAAGACGTTCAGCATTTGGCAAAACTGAGTCTTTTACTTCTGAATAGTAATTAGCACAAGGATCATACTTTCTTATAAGGACTTTACAGTAGTATCACTGTAACAAAGTGGTTTCCCACATGGGTTTGAAACCCAAGTAGCTTAACTTTCATGGCTACTAGAGGGCTTTTAGGCCTTTGTATACTGAGAGTAATAATGCAGAATGCTGGAAAGCTGAAGAAATAGCAGCATGGCATGAGCAAGGCAATGGCATTAAGTTAAATGATAAAGAATTCTGAGAAGCTGGGCATAACGGAAGTTCTGCTTTATTGAAGAATGACTGTGGACATTCAGAAAAAGTAAAAAACAAAGCCAAACCAAACAAAAAGCCCACTTAAAATCCATGCAGAAATAGTATAAACAAGGAATTTAGATTAACATTCAAGAATGTTGCATTCTGAAAGTTGTTTCTTTTTCCTTGAATTCTATCTGTTAATAGTCTGATGTATGTGTTGATCACCTACCCTAGTGCAATCATCCTTCTGTTCCTTCTCTTCCTCTGGTTCTTCAAAGTCTTCCCATTCATTGTCACTATCATGTATCCCTCCAGCAGGCAGAGATGATGAGAAGGGACTACAGGCATGAAATTGTGATGGTGCTGTAGTTGTTGAGCATCTCTCAGAACTTCCTCTTCGTGAAAGTGAGGACACAGATGCTGAGGTGATAGCACGATACTCTTCATCAGTAGTGGTTAAAGAGTGTGTTTCTGGCATGCATTTTGTGTGTGACAGGTCATCATCACTCTTATTAAGCATGCAGCTGGAAAATAAAAAGATGGCAGTGGTGGGGCTTTCCTCAATATGCTTTATTAAATGTCCACTGTAAAGCCTCCTGCTTATACATGACCTCATTTTAACTGTATTACTATTAATGGTACTAAATTGCAGCCTGGGTCCTTTGGTGTTACTATAATTAATAAATAAATAAGTAATGAATATTTTGGAAAATACTAGTTTTGTAAAACTAGTTCAAAAAGTAAAAAGCTTTTAGCTCAGTGTCCTTCTTATGTGGACATGTTTGCTGCTGACATTTTTCTGCTTGTTTTATTCTCAGTAGCAGAGGAGTATATTTGTAAGCAGGAGCTTCACTCAGTAACATGAATGAAGTCTCTCTCAGGAGAGAGGATCTAAAGGAATGAACTGTCACACTTCCAGTCTGCTAGTGCTGTAATTCCCAGAGACTGGAATCTCTGNTCAAAAAGTAAAAAGCTTTTTGAGTTTGAAAAAAGCATCTTCAAAATATACTTTTTTAAGGCATTAATTATTATTTTATTTCTTCTAGGAAAAAATAATCAGACAATTCCTATCCCATTAATTATTTCCTCTGTGATAGACAACTTATCCAGTAAGTGGTATGCACACTACAGAATTACAACAATCTTTGTCCAAATCTCCCCTCTTCCAATTTACATCCATTATTCCTAGTCCTTCCATCACATATCCTATTAAAAAGTCCTACCCCTGCCTTTCTGTGGTCCCTCTTCAGATATTGAGAAGCTACTCTGAGGTCCCCCGAGCCTTCTCTTCTCCAAGCTGAACAACCCCAACTCCTTCGTCCTGTCCTCATAAGGGAGGTGCTCCAGCCCTCTGATCATCTTCGTGGCCCTCCTCTGGACCTGTTCCAACAGCTCAGTGTCCTTCTTATGTTGACATGTTTGCTGCTGACATTTTTCTGCTTGTTTTATTCTCAGTAGCAGAGAAGTATATTTGTAAGCAGGAGCTTCACTCAGTAACATGAATGAAGTCTCTCTCAGGAGAGAGGATCTAAAGGAATGAACTGTCACACTTCCAGTCTGCTAGTGCTGTAATTCCCAGAGACTGGAATCTCTGACTGCCTGTTGTGTGACTCCCTTGTATGCCACATAACCCCTCTGGAAAAAAAGCTTTTGGTTTTTTCTACTTGATTACAGTTCTGAGCTGTGTGATGGGTTTTTTTTCTCTGAAAAAATTTGAGAGATTTAAAATTAAATTAATTTAAAAGATCACGCAATAAGGAGGAAATTTTTGGTGCCTATTTCAGTCAACTCAGAGAAAACTGAAAGATCGTATAATAAGTAAGAAAATTTTTGGGTCCTATTTAAATCAGTGAGAGACCTCTCCTTTCAAACTCTAGCCAGCTTCATCTACACAGCATAAATTATTACAGTGGTGCAGCTTTCATACATCTGTCTTGCAATGCAGACAAGCAAAATTCTAGTGAAATGAGAGTAAATAGAGAAAACAGATTAGGATAGTCAGAATAAGATGATAAAACCAATTCCTCAGTAATCAGCAGTGATTAGAATCAGATAGCCCTGTTCTTAAACCCAAGCAATCGTAATCTGAGATTCTAAATTTCAGCATTCCCTACCTTTCGGCCCATCCAAATTCACATGGTGCGTAGCAGTTCTGCTTCACTTCTTCCTCTAGGGAGTGGAGGACTTCAGAACTGGCACCTTCTTGATGAAACTTCCAAAGATACTTATAGAAATTTCCCCTGGAAGTCATCAGTTTCTGTATGGACTCCTCTTGAATCTCAGCTTCCTCGTCCTCATAAGCTGACCTGTCCTCTTCAGGAGACTCACTGAAATCTGCTGCCACTGGAGAATCCAGACAGTCCTGGAGGTCTGGAGACGTGCTACCTCCATCACTGGTAGAATGATCCATATTATTTTCTGCCTCTGTACTGCATGGCATTTCTGCCACAAACTCTTTAATTGGAGATGCTGCTGGAGTCTATCAAAAAAGAAAGAGAAAGGTTATTTGTAACTCCCTTTTTGTCTCCTTTAAGAACAAAATAATTTTAAGCAGTATTCATATATATTTTATGTGAAAATATCAAATAACAGCTGTAAGGGAGGGGAAAAAATAGGAGATAATCTCTGAATAAGTCAATGTTCTGTCTTTATGCTTCTCTTCCATATTCTTCAGATGTTCCACCCAGGAACTACTTAACAGTTTCACTTTTCTGCATGAATTCTTTCTAGAGGTGATTACATTATAATTGCTTTTCATGTTGGGAAAGCATCACACTCGTAATCTGAGGGTCAGGGGTTCAAGTCCCCGTCCAGGTATGAGTTGGACTTGATGATCTGAAATGTCCCTTCCAACCTTGATTATGAAATGAAATATTATGCCTCAACTTTGTGCCTATATTCTCTTGACTGTGTAGAAGTGCCTCCAGATTTGACTCCTTTGTGATAGACCATAAAAGTCAGCCAAAGGCACATTGCAGGTGACCCTAAGGAGCCAGTCTGTTATATGGAGATGGTCCTGAAGGTCATTTCTGTTTGCCCATGGACAGCTCTTATAGATCTTGTTGGGACAGGAACCATGAGTGGACCACTCTGCACAGATCAAGAGTAATGCAAATACACGTTCATTATAAGAGCACTTGTGTTTGTGTCCATAGTTGGGTTCAAGAAGTAGGAAGGATAATGCTGGTACACCTAATGGCCCATTTTCAGTCTC
Organism: Turnix velox; assembly: GCA_013400935.1. NCBI lineage: Eukaryota > Metazoa > Chordata > Aves > Charadriiformes > Turnicidae > Turnix > Turnix velox. The sequence goes on from VZTY01013354.1 coordinate 69,219, forward strand.
TGCAGCCTCTACTATTTGTTTTTCCTTTCTTTCCTCTCCTGCAGATTCTGCTATCAATAAGAAACTGAATATTTAGTTGAGACCATTATTTCATTTACTTAATTTTATTGAGAGGCAGTCTGGATTGGAAGTCCTGTATTTTCCTCTTAGTTTTAGGAGTAATATAACCACCTCAAGCCCATGGGTAATAATACCTGCAGGTGAGAATACCTGCATTTTATGGGTGAGGATCTCATAGAGCATTGTTAGAAGTACAAGATCTGCTTGGGTATGTGCTTATTCACTTCAGTGACAGTACAGCAATTTAAACATGTTTCACATCTGTCAGATTTCTATTTTGGTTGCTAAGGAAGAATCAGTTAAGCTCTAGAGGTTGAGTTCAAGCAAAAAAAGGAAAGAAATGGACTGGATTGTTCAAGACTGGATAGAAAATGTAGCTATGTTCTTTCTGGCATACAGAAAAAAAGCTTACAGACAGAAGTTTTGTCTTACCAGGATGCTCTGCTCTATTTCTGGAAGAACACCTTTTGGTGGTCTATAAAGCAATAACGTGACTTCTGGAGGTGCTCCTCTCAACAAGTGTAGGACATCCTAGGCATGAAGAAGGAGCATTATCTTTCTTATGGAAAAGTACATGTCATTTTAACAACTGTGACAGAGACAATATTATTTTGGATGCAAAATTCCTGGTATTTGTAGCAGCAGTGTCTGGGCTGCAAAACTGGCTACTGTGATTGGCATAGCTTTTATGTGAATGTGCATCAAAAGACAGTTCTGTTTACAAACTTTTGTTTCACATAGTTTTAAATCTTTTTCTTGCTCCTTTTCTTTCACCCTAGCTATTTAATGATATAAATGACCTGTCCATGGGAAAAATGCATGATTTGTAATTTCTGTTTGTTACCAATCTATTCAATGTATTTTCATATACAAAATGTGAGGGATTTCACAAAGTGAAAATACTATGGTGGAAAAAATAAATCCTTATGTAGTCCTTTTAATTACCATTTCATGTGACCACAGAGTTTCTTGCTTAAGGGGTTAAAATGTTACACTGGATTGACATCACCTGATAGAGATTTGAATCTGGGGCAGGGTATTATGACATGACATTACAAAGCACAAATGTCCACAGGGAAAAAAAAGTTCCAACAAAGATTCCAACTAATTAACAACCAGTGTGCATCTAACAAATGACTTCATGCCTCAGTTGTAGAAAGTTTTAAATAGCAGAAGAAATTCTCTGTAAGAATTCTGTTAGGAAGACAAATTCTCAATAAGAATTGTAGAGAACAATCCCACATAGAAATTAGATTCATTATATAGAAATTCTGATTCACCCTGGTGATAATTAAGTTCAAAAGCAGTTTCAGGCCATTGCCTTTATGAACATGTAACCCATTTGCATCCCAGTGATAGTATTGCCTGGTACCTGATACAAGAGTCCTTGAATGGATTTCCCATTCACAGCTAAAATTATGTCTCCAACTTCAATTCCACCATTCTCTTCAGCTGGCTGCCCCGGAAACAGTCTTTTGATCCTGACAATTGCTCCTCCAAAGTGTTCACACACATCTCCTTCCATCTGCAGAACACTAAAGCCAAGGCCTCCAGAATTCTTTGTCAGTTTGACTTCAAATGTATTATCTGTTCAAAGCAGGGATTGGAAAATGAGTGGTAGCTGTGGCATATGTACCCCTTCAGGAGCTGATGTAAGTTATACTATCAGTCCTTTTCCCTGTGAGCTGCAGAGGTACTTCTACTGATACTAATAGCAAAAGAAGGGTTTGGCATTCCTTTAACTCCTGTGAGCCCTTGAAATTGCCCAGGCAGAATGAGAAGAACTGGAATCTATTCCACCATGCATTCACAGGATTTATGTCATTGATACAAGCCCATAAAGAAGATTTTTTTATATCAATATAAAGTGTTTCAAATGCTACACTTTTTGGACATTCTCCTATAATTATTAGGTAGATCTTACTATTCTGTAGCTTCCTGATGATAGTTTGGGTCCTGCACTAACCAGAAGAAGGTACGATCAGAGCTACTGCACTTTCTAGCCAAGAACAAGAGACCTGCCTTTTCCCACAACATGGTACTTGCAGCTGAACCCCCTTCCGCTAGGGACAACATATAGGAATAACTGCCCCATGAGAAGGAATGGTTCAGGCTTAGGGTTTATTAGACAGTTAAGATACAGTATTTATCTGTTTGCTAAATTCAGTGAAAGTGTTCTCTGAATCCTTCTGTGACTCTGCTTTTAAGAAATGGAGTGATGGCAGCCCCCAGTCCTGCCCCTGGCATAGCAGTTCACTCTGGCTTTATCACTATCAACATCAGCAGTCAAACTCTCTGGGTAGAGCTCTGACAGCATCAACAGAGCTGCCTCCTGTCTCACAGTCCTACAGAGCCCAAACCAGTCACCCTGATTTCCTTTTTTATCACTCACCATCTGTCAAAAAGCAGCAGTCTTTGGTACAGTCTGTGAAAGATGTTGTCACAGAAACAACTGCACATTGGTCCTCCTTTCTGCCATTAGCAGCTAGGCATGGGTCTGCCAATGGGTAGTTTCCCCTTTCTAGAACCAGCTTGGCAACCTAAAATGATAAAGAGCAGGTTCCAGTGACATTGTCAGCCCTCAGTCTTTTTACTTTTCAGGAGAATGGGGTTGAGTGAGGGAATGTTTCTTTTGTCCCAGCTTGCAACTGTGCTTCATACTAAGAGCACTTTGTTTTACTGGATATCTAGTTGAGCTCTGCTGTTGTACAGACCTGGCCAGTATCCTTCAGGCGTTCCACAGCCTGTTTGTGGGTGAGGCCACAGAGGCTGATGCCATCTACTTCAAGCAGACGGTCACCTGGGGCAAAATAAAACAAGCAGAAAAGTCAAACTGTTTTGTTGTTTGGGTTCAATGGGTGTAAACCTAAAGCTACCAACATGGTAATAGATCTTCATGTCTCAAATCGTGCTGCTTTGTATAGAAGCCATACTGCTTATCATAGAGCATTCTGTAACTGGCACTTAAAACATACTATGTTCCGAAAGTTATTGCAGTGATTGTATCTGGTTATCCGAGAAATACTGAAAAATATCTGAATTGCTAGCCTGATATGCAGAGAGTGTATGAGGTTGGTATGAGACTCCTGGTTTTCCAGTGGGCTATCTACCTGGAGGACAGAGACAGGCAGAGGAATGACAGAGTGCATATTATGTATCACTGTTGCATGAACACCAATGCCAAAATAAATTTTATTGTCCCTGTGGCATGCATTCCACACTTAGTTCTACAGCCCAGAGTTTTATTGCAAGACACATTACCTATCTTTATTTGTCCGTCCTTATCAGCTGGCCCCCTGGGAATAATTGACTTCACATATATCCCACCATTACGCACACTAGTGTTAATTCCACCCTGCAAAACATATGCCCACAGATTAGAGGGTAGTCTTCATGTGTTCAATCTATGGTACAAGTCAAAGCAACTTATATCTGCATTGCAATGCAAATGCTTCAGGAATTAATACTTTTTTTGTAATATAGGAAAAAAGTGAAAGAGAACGTTACACCAAAGACCCTTCTACTTTCAGAATGCTTCCCTATGCTGTAACCTTGGTTTTTTTTCCGGGAAAATGCAATGTATTTCCATGTGGCTATAAAAGAATTTACTAGTTGTTCATAACTTTTTACCTATGCTAACATAAAGATGGGGTTGCATCTTTCAGTTAGTCTCTTGCCCAGCTTCCAAACTATTCAGAAACCTTTCAGACAATATGTAAAGCATGACCTGAACTTTGCAATCTCTTGACAGCCTACAGACAAGAGGAATTTCAGATTAACCTAAGAATTGTGTTGTCTATCCCCTGCCAAATTCAGATGCAATAGCAGCCCTTGATTTCTTTTGCAGGCATTGAAATGGCTGTTGCTCAGCCTCGGGGGGTAAATTCAGCTTTGATATCCAGGACTAGGAATTATTCATATGTGGCAGATGGTCCTATAAACATATGAAGAAATATATTTCCTCATATTAGGAAATAAAATTGGCTAAGGCCCTCTTTCTGGCCTTTGGAGGAAGAAGCATGGTATATCTTGAGTATGCTCAGCTAAGTTTCATTTGCCCCAGCATAGGATATCTTCTGTTATACTGCTTGTTGAGGCACAGGCCAAAGCCATATCAGAGGATGTCAACAATTAAATGGTGCTTGTGGGGCACTCCTTGTGCCCTGGCCATGGTCCTCTGTAATCTGCTTGTGAGAGACAGACTTCGAGTTCCAGGAGCTTCAGGGGAGCAGCAAAACCAGTCAGGACTTGGAAAATCTATACATGTTCTAGAGGTTCTGGCTATGTCACTCTCAAGTTTGGTCTTGTTCTCAAATTGAGCAGGGATGAAAAGGGCTTGTGCTGACATGAGCTTTATGCTGGCACCTTTCTTTCATATTTTGCAGGCAAGAGCTGGGGAATAAGCAGAGCCAGTACTTCACACTTTCTCTGACCATCAGATGGAAACTTAAGTTTCAAATGTGCTACACTAACTATTTTTATTGTCAGCCTATCTTCTATTATTGTTCCATATGCATACACTTCCCTATGTGTTTCTTGGTTATTTAACAGCTTGACAGACACACTCAAAGATAAACAGTAACACTTGCAGTCACACTGATCCCAAAAGTCCCGTCTTCTTTAACAAGCTCCAGAGCATAGATTTCTTTTGAGTTCATTTCAGGGGGAGATGGTAAGTGTGAAGAATCAGTTTCCTGTTTCAAAAATATAAATACTGATGAGATTGCAGCATCTCAATAAAAAGGAGGGAAAAGGAAAGAAAAAAAAAAAAAAAGGGAGCTACTAGAAGATGTAAAGGTTTTGATTCTACTGTCATGCAACTCATTTATGTCCCTGACATTATTTCAAGCTTAGTCTAACATTTCTCAAAATACAGTCTGTCTAAATGTGCATAAGCTGAGTATAGACAGGGAAGCAATCTAATAGATGGAAATTAGTTACAAAATAAAATACAAAATATTGCTGTTCTGTGTCTAATCAAAAACTTCAGAGACTACAAAAAAGTAATTAAGATTTTGTACTACTGGAAAAAGGAGACCTCTTCATAACTTGTTTTGGAAGGGCTTCCCCATTTTTTTATATATTCTACATTTGTCAATAATTTTTATAATTCCAATGTACTTTAACAAGCAAGATTTTACAGGGGTTTTTTTCCTCCTTTTTCTTTATTTTTAAATTTTTTCTGTTATTTATGATTCTTCATATAGTTGCCACATTAAAACAAATGCTGAACAGCGTCAAAATCTCAGTTACCTCCACATCCAGGCTATCAGCTGAAGGAACTGGAATCCTAGGGACCAATTTTGGGGCTAAACTCCTGGAAAGAGCCTTCTCAAGCTCATCTATATTTATGTCCTGTTCCTTGGGGAGAGCTGTATGGCAATCCTGAATCTTTTTTCTCCTGCTGTCTACACAAGAGATCTCAGACCCACTGGTGCTGTTTCCTCTTGATAGATTCTTTTCTTCATTTAATCCTTCTTCATACAAATCTGTAAAACCATGCAAAACTTAAACATTGTTGCATGTACACAGCAAGTAAACTTCAAAGTAAATATCCTTATATCTTACCACAGGAGGACAAAGTAACTTCATAAATTACTTGGTTGTGTAATCAGATCTCTAAATTCTTAAGTCATAGTAAAGACCAGTACTGCTGTGGTAAATGTGGAGAAATGTATTTGCTTTGTCAGTTCTGGGGACTATTACTCTGTCAGAGAAATAGATGCCAAAATTCCTTTGGTATTCAGCAATGTAAGCCATAATTTATTTTTTTAACACTGATTATACAGTGGAGATCACATGATACCTTCTCCAGGTGGATCTTTTTCAATGCTAGCCTATGGCTTTTATAACTGGCATCAAGTAGCAAGAAAGAACTACTACATCTCTAATACCATTATCCTGAGTTAACTCTTAGCACCTCTATAGCCAGCAAAGCATTTGCCTTCGTACCTTTGGGTTGAGAGATGATAAGCTCCACTTCATCGGGAGAATTCTGTATGATTTTTACTGCAGTATTGAATGAAACACCCTCAAGACTAATATTATTCACAGAGATGAGTCGTCCTCCTTAAAAAAACCCAAAAAGATAGAAACAAGACAAGACAAAGCGCATCTAAATAAGGAAATAAATTGAGAGTAGCTAACTTTTAACTCTGAAAATATTTTAGTTATAATTAAAAATTTAAGACAGTGACCTGGTTTGATATTTCCAGCTCTGTCTGCAGGTCCCCCAGGGATGATTGAAGCAATAAAGATACCAAGCTCTAATTTTCCTACATTTTCTCCTCCAATAATTACAAAACCTGCAAAAATGAGATAGTATGAGAATGCAGAGGTACTAGCAGTATTGGAAAAGATGAACTGTAGAAGCACAAGTTTTATACATGGTCTGGAAAATGGAGAAATCTGATTTACATGGCATCAAGGTCTTGATTAAAGAAATATTTAAATGCACATTGTACTTGAAGTGTACTGGTGACTTTGGTGGCTATTTATATATAATTTCTCAGTAAGAATACTTTCCTGGCTTGGGGCTTTTAAACAAGATTTCAGCTACCTTCTTACAAGGATCATAAACTATGCAGACCTTAGTACTTAACATTTGCAGAATGAAAATAGTATAAATGCTCATTAGACAAATTCAACCATTGTTGTACATCATGTAGTCTAGGGCCCTGAGGTGGACCATGTAAAACTCTAATGTAAGAGGTATCTAAAAGAATTAAATTCATAGTAAGTAGATCAATGTAATTATCCTGTCTCAGAGTGTGTTGTCTACTGCAGATACATTCTTTTGTGATCAGGTTATTCCACAGAGACTTGTACCATTTAGAAATTTTATTGTATTAATGGTCAGCTCTGAAACTTGATGGTCCTCTGAACTCATCCACGAGAAAAGGATACAACATGATAGGGTATTATATAGCAAAAATGTTATTAAAAATGTTATTCAAATAAGAATAGTGTACATTTTTGCACCTTCACATGCAATACTTGAAAGCTTTGCAAAACATCATTTTCCACTGTGTAAGGACAAAGCTGAATTAAATCACTGTGCATGCATTTCAGATAAACAGCAAGACACTTATTCTTTTCATTCTATTCTTAGCATTCTGAAAACATGCTGCTCTTGATTTTCATGATTTCTAAGCCCTGAACAAAGATTGCTAGTCTTATTTTACAAGAAAAACTAATCAGGTGAAGAAGGTTACAGTCTTGCCAAGCCTGAGTCAGTCTTGGCACCAGAATCTGATAGCCATAGTAGCAAACATAATGTTCATGATCCTCACTTACCAAATCCATTCTTGGGATCCCGTTTTAGGCTGACACAAATGATTTCTCTTTCTAGACCACTTAGCAAAACTTCCTTTTGGGTGGCTGGGGATCCAGGTGCTGCAGAAACAAAACAGCTAGAATAAATGCAGATTAATGCAGGGAGACAGTAGATTCATATAGTATGCAAAACTGGAGCTTCAAAAGTTAATAGTGTAATTTTTCCTTGTTTTCAGCATTACCTGCACTTCATAATCAATGGAAGGAAGCTGTGTAAGCTCTTCCAATAATCTTGCTTTCTGGGAGACTATGCATTTATCTGCAATGTTTTTATTAAGACTTGGATGCCTAAAGAAAAAGATATGTAGTGCCCATTGAACATCAGAATGATATGGCCACAAAATCTCCAGTAGGTTCCTCTGGAAACAGTATGCCTTCAGCCCTGTAAGTCCTTTTGACTCTGAAATCCATTCAGTGCTGAATGTGATGATAACTTTTACAACGTTAATGCTATTTAACATTGTGCAATTGACACGGTGTGTCTACAGTTCTAACTTTAAAATGGACCTTTGTATTCCTTACATGTGCACGCAATATGTCTTCTGTTAGAAAATTAGGTGTCCAGTTCTTGTTCCAGTTGATGTCACACCAATACATGAACAGAGAAAGGACTTGGAGCAGTGTTGTATCTGGCATCATTGACTAGGTTTATCTCAATAATACAGCAAGTTATGACCTCTGAGTATCAGGATTTTGCCCCGTGTGAGAGTCCTGGGTATGGTGAACTACATTTCTGAAGTTCAAGGTACCATTGATAGAATAGTTTTACCACCACGTTCCTTATAACTGACCTTTTTGGAAAGCAGGAGAGGAAAGGAAGGACACACTTAGTCTTGCTAAATTCTGGGCTGGTTCCCAGAACTGGAAGTGTAGAAGTGTAAAAGGACATTCTTTAATCTATAATTAGAATATATTTTGGTGTTCTGCTATTGAAACAATAAATATGGAGGGAAGGGGTCTTTCTTTCTGATAATTGTACTCACCACTAACTGTGTTCTGAGTTGAGTGGATAGACAGATAATCATAACTCCTTTGCTTTCCACTCAAATTGATGTGTGTCTCAGACTGGGAAAGCCCTGATGTTGATCTGCACAGCAGGAAATAAAGACTATGTTACAATAACAAACCAGCAATGGTATTTAGCACTCCTCATTGTCATTGGTCTGTCAGAGCGAGGTTGTGAATGCACATGTCTATAGCTGTTCAACAAGTCTGCTCATTTCAGAGCCCCATTTCATTGTCAGAGGAGAGGCAGTTTATCCTTGCTTGTATTTACATCCAAATAACAGCTGCCATTAGGCCACAGTCTTCTTGGCTCTGGTCTAACTCTCTGTATTCTAAAAGGCACTAGAATTCATCAAAGGAGAACTGTGTGCAGCTATAGTAACCGCCTACACTGGAGAATATACTAATGCAAATCAAAAGGGAGAAGCTCTCATGCTGTTCTATGTGATTTTCACCTTTAGAAATGGGAGAATCAATTAGGTAAGACCTGCTCAAAACCAGTATCCCCTTTGCTTTCAGTTCTGCCACACAGCCATTTCCAAGAAGATACACAGACATTACATATTTTACTTTTGTTGTTCCTTCTTGTTATTCTTCCCCAGAAACCATTAAGTGGTTTGTTCCTGAGTCTGGTGCAAATTTAAATGTCACTCTTTTTCAAGTTCTCATCTGTGAAATTGTCAGCTTCCTGCCTGTGTTTGTACTTCTGCTGGCATCAGGAAACCACAGAGCTTTTGGTGTGACCACATCAGAGACTGCAAATGAAAAAAGGTTCTGCCTCACAATTTATCACAGAGTTTTGCAGTGACACAATCTATGAGTGAGTATTCTTAACATGTGCTTGGTGGCAAAAGCAAACCTACCTGCCAAGATTGCTTTTCTCTCTAGTCCTGTTGTTGGTTTCAGCACTGAGGTTATCACAAGATTTGCTCATCATCCCAGCAGAAAGGTTTTCCATGTTTGCTGCATAGAGCACATTCTCTGAACGAGACAGTCTCTGAATCAGGGCAAGGTGTTCACGCTGAGCTGCATATGCAGAATTTGATTTATCTATTTCCACAAATTTACTTTCCTCTGAATAAGAAGGAACAGAGAGGGAGACTGAGTTATCCAGGTTGATAGTTCCCATCCTTCACACGCCTACCATTTCATTCTACCTGTATCTGTGGAGACAGGGGCTCTACTAACACTCAGTCTCTTCAGAGTAGGGCAAAGGAGCTGACTTGTTGCATACATGAAGCTGAGTAGAGGACTGTCTTGGAGGTGATGCTTGCTATCCAGCTTTCCACTTCTGTGTGAAATTTGCTACTTGTTTAATGATATCTGAGCTCTGCTGTAGAGAAATCTGTCCTTTCAAAAGAATTTATTTCCCTGAAACAAGATAGTACTGGAGGAGGTATTGTTAATTTATCTGGGTCTCAAGTGGTGGGTTGAAGAAAGGATTTGAAGGAAAGAGGGTCAGCAGGCAATTGGAGATATGTCAGAAAGTAAAACAAGAACTCTGGTACAGGCTAGCACAAATACGGGCTTTAAATCTATTTATATATGATAGTTGACCTCCTGTGTCTTTTCCTAACAAATATGAGCCTTAATGCAGCTCTCCAGACCACCACTCTGAAGCATTAAACCCCTTTCTCAGAGACTTTGATCAGGGGCATTAGTTAAGGCTTCAGAAGGCTTAACATGTGGCCTGAGAATTGCCATGGTGATTTCAAAGTAGGGGGTTGCTAGTAAGTGTTGAAGAGATGGTGACTTATACATCTGAAGAGTGCGGCAGAATGAAGAGTTTCCCTCATGCAGTAAGAGCCTTATAATTTCTTACAGCCTCACTATGGTGGAAAAAGCAGCATTTTGAACTACTGCCTGTCATTGCTTTTTCCAAGCTTTTTTTTGGGACAGCAAGCACACTCCAGACAACAGAACCTCCAGTCACACAACTTGAGTAAGCATGGTTTGTTTCAGTGACCAGGATTTAGTTTATAATTTTCTTAGCTCTCAATCTTTTTCTTCTCTTATATACGGAATGTAGTAATTTTTATTAAGGTATATTACCAAAAGCAAATGTGCCACCAGAACCTGTAAGATTCACTATTGGCACTCTTGTATGATGCAAATCATGGTCCATCTAAGTTATATTTGAAGCTATCAAGCCCAAGCAACAAAAGATTCCTTACTAGTGTCCTTTTCCATGGTAACAAATCTATGCAGGTGGCATTTTACTTTTTATGAAAGAAGCAAAATATCAATCATTCTATTATATCCCATGATAGAATTTGTTGCCAACATTTTTACAGTTTTACTAGAGAAAGAAGTATCCCAGCAGATAAGGCAGAACACTTGCTTCTTCTCCTGTGACTCACTGGCTAAAATACATAGTGGTTGTAACATGATTCTCTTCAAGGCCATGGATGAGTCCTCAGCTAGTGAAAACTCATATTGCTCCACTGAAGTAAATAGTGATGCCAGTTGTCAGCTTGGGCTGGTATTTCTTGTATGCCTCAGTTTCTCCATAATGATTCTCACTCACCATTACACAGTTGAGAACCCTGGGTGAGAAGTGCTATGCAGCCACTCAGAGCTGAGAAGAATTTTGTCTTAGAAACAATGGGAAATCTGAAGCCTAAGGAGCTTCAGGCAGTGATATCTGCCACAGACGTGTCAAAATCTAAGATAAGAGCAGCTACCTAGTTGAGTAGCTATGAGTGGTTCAGTGGTTTTGCCCTGGAACTGAACCATAGGGTGGAAATCTTGTCTAATACAAATACAGTGAGTTAACTAAATTCAGCTCCAGTACATCTGGACATTACTAGTTATTCTTTGTGTTGAACATTTGTCCAGTTACATTTGGTGTAAGTCTTCAGAATTCTCAGCAGGTTTCCTGAAGAAAAGTGTAATCATGTTTTGCTTGGTTTTTTTGTTTGTTTGTTTGTTTTTTTAATTTTTTTAATCTGCATTTAGCTACATAGTTATTATTATCAGAGAACTCCCTCTACCCCCTGCACACGGACTCTCACATGCACATGCTTAATTTTTCTTACACACCTCTACCTTCCAGTAAAGTAGGAGAAATAGTTTCTTAGGCTGCAAATGAGAAAAAGAAGGACTGTGAAACTGATGTGGCAGGTTCTGATTCTCAGTTTCACTGAATTCACCTTTTGTAAAATCTAGCCTTCCATGGCCTGAGTAATGAATGTGCATTTTTACTTTACCTGAAGACATTTGCCGAAGTTGCCTAGAATTCATCTGTGCATTGAATTTATGCTGGGCAGAGCAGAGGTCCAGTAGATATTTACATGTCTTTGCTGTATCAGTAATGAAGGTGTGTTTCTTGCCACTGAAGCTGCTTTCGATCATGAATTTTTTTCTCTAAAGGGAAAAAAATCACAGCTTGCTTCATATATTTCACAGAGGCACAGAAAGTTCATTTTGTAAAAATCTTGTTGGTTTGTCTGGTTGTATTTATGCCTGTCTCCATACCTTTTGGGTGTAGTAGAAGTCTTATGATAAATTCAACAGCTGTTAGCAAGGTTGGAATCATAACCACCCTATGCTGTAAATTAAGCGCCTTTGGTCATTGAATGCGTTGAGGGCAGGTTAATAGATCTGGCAAAATTTGGCCCTACAGATGTTAAAATTATTAAACCCTTTAATGTGAGAATAAAAAAATATCTACAAGGGGCAGAAGGGACATTTTGGAAGAGCAAGCAGATAGAAAAATGTGTGATGCACTGTATGATGGTAGACTGATACATCTGTGATGGCATAATGACACTCAGAAGGGGTCACAATCTTGTCAGCAATACTGGTTTGTTAGTAGACACTGAGATTCTAAGAGATGTGAATGGTTAAAATGAGGCTACAAAGAGGGAGATGTGATCCCATGAGCTGATGCAGGTAGGAAAACAAACTAAAAAGAGAGAGAAAAGCTGAGAGAGGAATGAATATGGAATATGCCAGATTTGCTATAGTCTCTGTAAAAGCCATCACCAGAATATTCAGTTTTATAGTAATTTGACTGCAGCATTGGCAAAAAGCTCCAGAACTAAACCTTACTAAGAACTGGATATCTTGGTATCCAGATCCAGTTACAGCCTTGACTTTAGACAGTTTTCAAGAAGGACTTGCCTGTACAGAATGAGTCTAGTTCTGTCTCAGAATGCAATGAGTTTATCAAAGTGATAGGAAGAAGGGGAATAAAGAAGCAGAGGGGAGAAGAGGTTCACTTAGTTCCAACTCACATGAGCTGAAATTCTCTCTGTTTCACGCCACTGGAATCTTAAACTGGCAATTCTTGTGTGATTTTTCACTTCATACACAATTATGCCTTTGGCACAGATTCCCAGAATGATGTCCCCTCCTGCTCCTTTCTTCTCTTGAGACACACGATAGAATAACACTCCATACTCAGGAAGCTGCTGAGTCACCTTGTAGAGAAAAAGTGCATTTACTATGCATTATTCCAAGAGGTATGGGAAGAAAAGATAGGCAGATGGGTAAGGAAAGAATATTCTTTCACTTTGTGAAGAAACTTTTGAAAACCTTTACTGAATTTTCATACCTACTGCCTCACAGAATCATCATCTTTGGTATGTTACCTAAGAGACTATTATATGCATTCATTTTCCATGCATACAACTGAAGTAAGTTTCCCAAACACCGCATGTCAAGAGGTAGAAGAATTATGCAGCTTCCTTCACAATAACCTAAACATTACATCGGACTGAGGGACTCAGCATTATGGCTACTGGGGACTTGTGTGCATTTCTGATTAGATACCCATGCAGGATTAATGCTGCTTGACCGTTAAACCGTGTTTCTTTCCATTTTCTTCTCTGTGTCTTTGTTTCCCTGAGCAAACACAGAAACCACTGAGGTACAGCAAACATGATGATCCTGGTAAAACTGCTAATACTTTCTTTGCCACAGCTACTCTGACATTGTTATGGGCTTGTGTGATTTCCTTCCAACAACAGTGATGGAAATCTTAACTGCAGTGATACCACCGCTCCCAGCCTGCAACAAATTCACTTGTTACAGTGAATATGTATGTTCTTTCCTTCATGGCAATCATCTTTTAATGTCAGATATTATAAATTTATGTTGCCAAAACCTTAAGTTGTGGAATTTGCTAAATTGTACGTCAAAGTGTCTCACCTAAATATAACAGATCTTTGACGGAATTCCCCTGCCCCAGAATTCCCTTCAGTGCCAGAAAGATAACAGGTCTTCAGTGTTGCATCTTTTATGCACAGTCCTCATCAACAGTAGGATTATACTTCAAGGGACTGTGGAGTCAGATTCTGCCCCTACCTTATAAAGGCTGTGTAAGGGGTGCTTTGGCAAACTCATCCAGAGTTTCTGGCTGTTGTTGCTTGTCTTTCTGCCTCCTGCACTTGGCCACAAAATGTTAAAATGTGACTCAGACCCTTTCCATATCTATGGATTATGAGGAGGAGTTTCCACACATTTTTATGACCTGCAGATTGATATGAATTTATTCTAAAACTTTTTTTCTGGAAAGTTAATGAAGAATCCCCAAGTAACTTTTTAAACTTGTGAATAGAGATTTTCAGTGATTGAAATAAAATGCTTTAAGGAGATTTGGTTTTCAAATACTGTCCACAGAACAAATGTTCAGGTCCTAAAAACTGGAGCATCTATAACCACTAGCTGAATCTAGGTTTTAATTTTTAATCCCTTACATATTTGGAATTTGCATGTTCTTGCCATGGGGGCTATTTCTTTCACTTTGTATGATGCCTTGGCTCCTTCTACAGACTTATTCATTGCAACAAAGATGCTTTTCTCTATTGGATTTGTCATATATGATGTCATTATGCCTCAGCTTCAATTATTTCGACAATTCCACTGACAGTATTAGATGAGGAACTAACATAATTAACATAAAAATTAACTAAATTGATGCTATAAATAAAAGCACGTGGCACTGCAGCAAAATGGCTATTGTTATTTGTCTATCTAATCCCTGATATTTTTCACTTGAGAGCAAGTGGAGAAGTCTGGGGCAGAAGAAATTAGGGGAAAAAAATTGAATCCATTTTATAGTGACATCCTAGAGCCTTAGAGAAAATAATTCAGATAACTCCTCCCTTGCTTACAGAGTTCACAGATATTTTTAAACAGTTAATCACTACATGTTTATGAAGTGGCTGAACAGCTGCTGTAGTTTCAGAAGTCAAGAAAGTGCATATTCCCGTGTTTTATAACAGTCCCTAATAAATTTAGTACATGTTCTTACAATCATCTGGAACCCAGATACATGAGTAACATACTGAAAATGTCTAGGATATTGCAAATTTCCTGAAATGTATATTAACTCTCAGTGAAAGGAGTCTTACCATTTCAAAAATGTGAAAGTAAGTTATTTAGAGTAACATTATCTGCAGCAGATTCAAATTATGAGGTTTTTATTTGACTAGTCAAATTTGTTCATATTATCTAAAATGTACTTTATCAGTCTATAAGGAAATGATAGACAATGGCAAGTAGAGAGATGCTGCCTATCTCAAAATAAATAAATAATATTTGGGAAGTTTTGAGTTACCTTTAAAAATTCCAATTCAGCCTCATCCTCAAAGAGGGAATGATTCATACGATGTAATTTAGCAAGCTCTCGCTGAACATATGCCAGGGTCATTTTCTCTATTCGACTTGCCGGGATGTAGTCTTCCACACGAAAACAGCTCCTTCCATGCATCTTCGTGAGAAAAAAAATGAAACAAAAACAAAAGAGAAGAGAACCTTTTGTTCTTTCTTGACTTTTCTCATTTGGTGCATTTTCATTTTTCAGGTAACCTGGATGCTAAATTCATCCTGTTGCCATTTCTTGAAAGAACACAGGGAACAGCAGATAGATTCCTGACAGCCAAATGTGCTTCTTGCTCCTGTGCTGAGCCAGGAGCTCAAAACACTCACTGCTGCTCTGTTCAGAGGGGAAAAAAAGAGGTGGCTCTACAGGCATGTCTGCAGGCTTCACTTAGAGCTGACAGCTTACAATGTGTCATTACAATGAGGACAATGAGTGCAGACATACCATGAGTGACCTTCCTGTCTTTGCAGTTTTTGTATCTAAGCTGAGAATTCTGGAGTGTATGTTTATTTTTCACTCACATGTATTGTAATCTCTTTAAGCACCTCTGCACATACAAACTGAGACTATTTTGGACATTTTCTGTGGATTTTCTGAATTTTTTGTGCTATGTTATCAATGAACAAAAACAACCTTTCTTCATTCTGCCATTTTTCCTGACAAATTTATCTGGCTTATTACTGAAATGTGATTACTGAAGGACTTAACCAATATTATGTTTTGTTCGTATTTCTTCCTTAAACTAAATGTGACAAGAAAAGCAGCAAAAGCTGTTATGAGAGACCATTAAGAAATATTGTGGTTTTTATCCCCACCTCAGAAGCATAATTGCCAAGCTCTGCCTGTAAAGCCAAAGCACCAAGTTTCAGCGCAGTTTCATCATTGCAATAAAGTCTCTCCTCCAAAATATCTTTCCGAAGCTGCAGATAAAACTGATGCCTCGTCAAGCCATGCCTGGAACACAAAAGGGTTTAGAAATGCAGGATAAGCCTTGACTAGTAACCCTAAATGCTACTAGTTTTCCTGCAGTCAGCAGAACTGTGCACTTACTGGATAACATTAAAGTGGCTGACAAAGAATTTTATCCTTAGAAATAGTGTGAAATTAATGATGGAGGTTTTCTTCTTAGGCTGGTCATTCCAGCCATCTGGGGCCACTTTGTAGAGTTTGGTCTCCTCATCCAAAAAGAAGAATTCTTTACCTGAAATGAGAATTTGTGGGATTCTGTGGTAAATCATGAGGCACTTTAGTAGCTCAAAGCTTTGCTGTTTCCATTCAGTGCATCACAAGCAATAAAGAATAAAATGGATGATGGATATCACTTGAGATTTACTTCTCTGTCATGGCTTAACATACTGCATCTTTGATGGAGAAATTAGGATAACACGGTGTGTAATTTAGGATTACAATTGTTAGATGCTGCATTGCTATGATACCTGTGTAATCGCTCAAGGATTCATTCTGCTCACCATTCAGGTTCTGCACCCCATTGTACTCCTCATGCCCTACACACAAGGTCTTCCTAAAGCCTCAGCTGTGCTTGTTTAAACTTTGGATCTGCTCTCATCTGAGGATCTAAAGAAATGTTACTGGAATTCGTTACTAAAGTGAGGCACAGAGGCACTGAGAGAGAATTGTTATTGTAGTTCACTGTGTCTCATTACCTTTCAGGTAGGCCAAGCCAAAGTAGAAATGTTCCACCAAGTTTACATAAGCCACCACAGTGTTGAAAACATCTCTTGCCTTGGACTTGATGTCACATTGCACCTCAAGGCACTGCCCGTTGAGTAGAATCACATTGAGATCCCTCTGGGACAAATAGGATTTCCCTTTTTTAGTCTAAGAATGTATGACAAAAAATGAATAAGTGCCAAGAACAAGTTCCACAGAATTTTACTATTAACTCCCTCTAACATCCTGTCTCTGCATAAACTGAGAGATTTGGTCACAATGGAATTCTGTTCCCTGCCTCTTTTCTTCTAAGTTAATATCTCAAACATTTCTGATTTTATAAAATACAGAGAATCCCAACAAAACAGCTGAGCATATTTGGATACTGCAGTCACCAAGGTTATTCTAGATGTGAAAATAATTCTAGATTTTCTTTGCCCTTACTTTTATTGCCATATGCTGTCAGCCTTTTACCTTAGAGGACATGTCTGCAAACTGGAGGACTCTAATACATTAGCACTAGATGCCACATTGCATGTTTGCTGTATAATCTTAATTCCAAGAGTTTTGTGCTATAGCAAGCATTCTTAGCTGAGGATAAATTAAGCTATTTTTACACCTACAGAAATAACTACATAGCACTGAGAACTGAATGACCTTTCAAATCTCAGTCTCTCTTCAGGAACTCTAACTTGGTTTGAGAGGAGGACATGGCAAGAATGGTTGGGACTCTAATGCAATTTATCAAGAACCCAAACTAAAGGGTCCTTAGATTATTCTAGTCTTATTGTTCATTCTTACCACAATTGATCCAGGCAGCTGTAAGGTCACTGGTGGTTCGCCAGACAGAATAACAAATTCTGGACCTGAAAACTGTAAGGACACAATTTAGAAACTTTATAAATGTCTCCTTAATGCAATAAAGATCTTAAATATTAGTGCAAACAAAACTTATTTATGTTGATCCATATGATATAGCTAATTGACTACAGAATCGAATAATGTGTAAATGCTGACTGAAGACTTCTTTTTTGTCTGGGGTCTCTCCTGTGTGGCCTCTCTAGGGCCCAAGTAGGAGTAAGCATGCTGAAGCCTTTTTTCTGTAAAGGTACTTAATCAAAATCCATTTCTATTGCAAGGCATCTATTTTCATGACACTCACAGAAATTTGATTTCTGATGAGAACTTCTACTATTTCATTCCCAAGATTGTTTAATGATACTGATGTTGTCCTGCCATCAGACAATGCATCTTTGTATCAAACATAAAGAGATTAGCACATTGTTACAACTGTTGCTGGACTCCTTCTGAGGAACTCACTTACTATCCCAAGAAGAAACCCATTAAAAAATTCAAAACCAAATTTATGTATAAGGAGTGTTTAACAGTGTTTAACTGAAACTCTTGATCAAAGTTCTGCCACTGGTCAACCCTGAGCTTGATAACTGGGAACAGGTGAAAGAACTCACCAGCCTGTAACCTGTCTCTTCTGATTTCACAACAGAAAGCTCCATAGGCAGCAGCACTGAGGGGTTTTCTTTAACTCGGTTATTTCTGAATTTTTGCCATCCAGCTCAAACATCACCCTTCACATTTAACAGATTTCTACAACAAATCAGCAATTGGAAACAGACTCTTCAGTGAACTATTGGTTTGGCGCACTCACCGCTAGCCTAAGCTTTCTGTCCAGGCATGCACTGTAAAAAAAAAGTACTATTGACCAGCAAGGTTTTGGGTTCTGTGTTTTTGCTGCTCTGAATCTTCTGTCAAAATGGTTGATAAAAGCAGTAAGAAATCATACATCTAGGTCAGAGGGTTTGGTTTTGCTGAGATTTTGTGGACAAGAGCCTTCACTGCCTTTGCTTCTGACTTGTCACAATTAATTCATGTCTTATTTGGAATCTGTCAATTTAGAAAATTCAGATGACTCAGTAGCTAATGTGCAAGTCACTGTAATATTTACATTTTGAAATCAGCTTATACATTTTTCATTAGTCACCTTTTCCTTCCTGTGGAACAAATATTTCTGAGGTGCAGCAACTGCTGTGTAGTCCTTTGTAGACACAGAGAAAGTGGAACCTAGACTTAGAAGGTTCTGTCTGCTGTTCTTTTGAGGTCCACCCGGGTTTTCTTCTACAGCACTGACTGACCTTCAAAAGAAATGTCATAGTGAGAAATATATAGCATACAATCAAAACAACACAAACTTGAGAATCAGGTAAATGGACTGCAGAATTAATAATACGAAATCCAGGATGGTGTCAGCAATAGGTTATTAAATGTTCCTTTACAGATAAAGGAAAAAATAATTTAACATATTATTGATGATGCCATTTATAAATAAATCTAAACTATGCTTTTATTAAAGAACAGCCTCTTTTTTTAATATTTGGTGAGACAGATGTAGCTGTTTTCATGACTTCTGAAGCCAAGAGTCAAAGGATTTAGCTTCATGACTTACTATGTGATGCAGTCAATTCCTCATCTCTCTTTTTTATCAAGCAAAAATGGCTTCATAAAGCCATAGTGCTTGCTGTGACATTATTCAGAATTTTCCAGGGATGAGAATTAATTTATTTGAATAAAAATTAATTAAAATAAATAAATAGAATAAAATAATTAGGGAATTTTTAACTTAATTAAGAGAAAGATGTGTGAAAGTTCGGAAAGCTGACATTGAACTATACTTTTAACCTGAAAAGAAATAGTTTATTCCACATAAGCAGACGTGTGTACTAAGAATATATGTAAAATATTATATATAATTTTGTCAATGAGAAAATACAAATGCCAAAGCCACATGGAAGGTTCTCATTTTATCCCAGTTTTATAATTTTCTTTTTCATGATGCAGAGTTGCTTCAGGAAGCTATTCAGGAATTATCATAAAGGTTTTAGCAAAGTTACTGGAGTAGCTGCTCATCTCTTTTCCCTGGTGTCTAGTTATAGGACATGTGTGAATGGTTCAAAGCTGTATATTAAAATCATTTATTTACTGAGATAGTGGCCAATCACTGGGACAGGCTTACTGGAGAGGTGGTAGATGCCCCAGGCTTCTCAGTGATTAAAAGGGATTTGGACAATAATAGTTGTTGTGGTCCTCTTTCAACTGAACTGTTCTCTCCTCTCCTACCCTAGATTGCATGCTACTGTCTATAAAGGTTCTTTCTTTTTTTTCTATCAATGCCACTTCATAAAGATTATCCTTTAACTAAGAAACATGCCTAAAAAGGAAGTGAAGTGACTTTTTTACCTGAAGTGGGTAGAAAAAATTACTATGAGCTCAAAACCCAGGATGCTCTATAAAAAAGACTTGCTTTTCCTGTGGAAAATATTTCCTGTGGAAAACACTTCCTTTCATTAGTCAGGCAAGGTGAGAGAAGCCAGACTTGATAGCTATATGTTCTTTATATATAAGCCATATACTTACATATACTTAGAAGCTTAACTATATGAAATACAAATTATGTCAAGTGGACTGCTAACAGGAGTATGCACAATGATATTAAGCTTTATAGATAGAAAATAGTAAACCCATCCTTAAGTTTTATGTTGTTTGCCCTCCTATATGAGAAATTAATAGTATACAGAATAGTTTCTTCATATTCTCTGCTGTCATGATACTTGCCAATGCTTACAACCAAAAGTGGGATTTACAGTCCCTCAAGTTCTATGGGAAACAGCTCGCTGGAAATTGTGAGAAGCAAATTCATCTTTCACCAGAGGAGGGAAACATTTTCTTATCAACATTGCTTTAGACTAAGGTTATCAAGATGAGATCCAGGCTGGTAGTCAGAGGCCTGAAAATTGCTCCAAAATACTCTTAGCAAAACCTTCTGTTACTGATATCATGTGTGTTTTGCATAGATATATATGTCTATATACATATATCTGAATGTGTGTTAGACAAGCAGAGACTTCTTTCTTCACAAAAGCTGCCACTGTCCTGCAGCCTGCTCATAACTCTTTCTTATTGCAGGTTTAGATGTGTACTGGCATATGGGTTTGATGGATGGACCACTCGCTGGATAAGGAGCTGGTTGAATGGTCGAACTCAAAGAGTTGCAGTCAATGGCTCATTGTCCAAGTGGAAACCAGTGACGAGTGGTGTTCCCCAAGGATCAGTACTGGGACCAGTGCTATTTAACATCTTCGTAGGAGATATGGACAGTGGGATTGAGTGCACCCTCAGCAAATTTGCAGATGACACCAAGCTGTGTGGTGCAGTTGATACACCTAAAGGAAGGGATGCCATCCAGAGGGACCTTGACAGGCTTGAGAGGTGGGCCCGTTCCAACCTCATGAAGTTCAACAA